>VWZE01014939.1:152664-171928 GCA_013396675.1 Eubucco bourcierii | reverse complement strand
CCACCTCTCTGGGCAACTTGGGACAGGGTCTCATCACCCTCAGTGTAAAAGATTTCTCCCTTCTCTCTAGTCTGAATCTCTTCTCTCTTAGTTTAAATCTACCACCTCTTGTTCTGTCACAATAGGCCCTACTATAAAATCTGTCCCCATCTTTCCAACTGGTTCTTTTAAGTAGTGAAATGCCACTATAAGGTGGGCCTAGAGCTTTCTCTTCTCCAGGTTGAACAACTCCAACTCTCTCAGCCTGTCCTCATAGAAGAGGGCTTCCAGCCCTCCTATGACTCTCATGGCCTCATCTAGACCCACTCCAAAAGTCCCATGATCACTTTTGTGGCTTCTTTAGGACCTGTAACTTTCATCTGTTCTTTCTATTGTAGCCATAGAAATTTCTGTGGCCTGACCAAAGCCATGTTCCCACTCACTGCTTCACTCTATGCCCACAGCCCTGCTCCAGATGGGAAACTCCCCATCACCATCCCTAGCCAGAGCTGTCTCCAGTGTGGCCAGGCCAGGCTCTTGGCCACTGGACACCTACTGATGGGTGTCCAAGGCCAGATCTCAGCTCCCTCGCCTCACCTCATGCATCCTTGCCATAGACCTTGGACTTCAGTTTCTTGCCAAAGAGCAGAATAATTGACTCAGGCTTTTAAAGTAAATCTTGGTTTTGGCTCTTCAAACTCACCATGTCTTGCACGCCACTTTGCAAAGCTGCAGAACTTCACAACTGTGCCTAAAAAGAAGTAAACAAAAAAAAACAAACCCCAGGCTCTGAGGAAATCTGCTTGCCACACAAGTCCCTTTGAAAGCAGGATGTTCTCACCCAGCCAACCTAAGCACAAACTTATCACAGCAAATTATCTCATGTGCTGATCAAAACTTTCCTCTTTGGAACTTCAACCTTTGCCACTGGTGACTGGCCCCGAGTCCTCCTCTCTGGGAGCTTCTCCTCCATGTGGATTCTTTGAACTGTTCAACCTATGCACGGTGGATTTCAGCAATAATTTGCACCGTGGGCAGACTTCAGGCAGAGGTGTCAGCAGAAGCTGCTGGCCAAGAGCCAAAGGGACATCTCAGACCTTTCTACCACAGCCTTGCACCTTTGGGGTGCACAAGGCTTTTCCCAGTTCCCCAGCTCCAGGAACACAGATGGGTCTTCTCTGCCATCACACTGAGGGATTTGCTGGGTGTTAAGCACTGGTGCTTTCTAAATCTGGCCATTCTGGCTGCCTCCCACAGGAGATAAATCAGACTTGTAGCAACTTACAGACTTTAGGTCAGGTATAATCTTGGCATTAATGACTTTGACATGACAGCTGTGGTGGGTTGGCCCTGGATGGATATCAGGTACCCACCAAAGTTCCTTCATCACCTCTCTACCCAGCTGGGCAAGGGAGAGAAACTGTAACAAAATGCTAATGGGTTGAGATAAGGGCAGGGAGATCCCTCAGCAACAGGGTTTGCCTGTGCCTTGTCACAGGCAAAACAGATTCAGTTTGGGGGAATTAATTGAGTTTATTAATAACCACATCAGACAAGGGTAAGAGAGAAAAAAATCCCAGATCTTAAAGCACCTTCTCCCCAATTTTCCCTTAGTTGCAGGCTCAGCTTCAACCCCAATTTTCTCTACCTTCTCCCTCCCAGCAGCACAAGGAAATGGAGAATGGGGCTTGTGGTTAGTTCATCACATGTTGTCTCTGCTGCTTCTTCCTCTTCAGAGGGAGGACTCTTCACACTCGTCCCCTGCTCTAGCAGGGGTGTCTCTCACTGGAGGTGGTCCTCTAGGAATTTCTCCAACATGAGTTCTTTCCCATAAGGATGGAGTTCTTCATGAATGGTTCTACAAGCCTTTTAAATCCCTCCAGGCATGGTAATTCCATTACTGCCCTGGGCAGCCTGTTCCAAGGCCTGACAACTCTTTTGGAGAAGGAATCCTCTCAATCCCCACCCCATGCATATCCCTCTGCTAAAAGGTTTGTCATTCCAAGGAATGAAGCGTTCATAATATTCAACCTAAACCTCCCCTGGTGCTACTTGAGGACCTCTCCTCTTTTCCTGTTGCTTGTTGCTGGGGAGAAGAGACCGGCCCCTAACTGGCTTTAACCTCCTTTATGGAGTTGTAGAGAGTGAGGTTGTCTCCTCTGAGCCTCCTTTTCTCCAGGCTAATCAACACCAGTTCCCTCAGCAGACTAGTGCTCTAGACCCTTCACCAGCTTTTTCACCCTTTTGTGGACCTGCTCCAGCACTTTTATGGCCTTCTTGTAGCAAGGGGCCAAAACCTGTTTAACTTCTTTGGACCAGGTGGCAAAGTCTGCACTGGAGCCTCTCAGCACCAGCTATGCCCACGAGTCCGCCTGTTATCCAACTCTACCAAATCATGTTGCTCAGCACCACTCTGTCTTTGAAACACTTCCACTTCCTGCTCAAATGCCTGTCCCCAGCTTTCTGATCGGCCCCTTGAAGTACTGAAAGGCCGCAAGGTGGTCTGCTTGGAGCCTTCTCTTCTCCAGGCTGAACGAGACCGACTGTCTCAGGCTGTCCTCACAGCAGAGGGGTTCCAGCCCTCAGACCCTTGCTGCCGTCTCCTCTGACCCCATTCCAACAGGCCCCTGTCTGCCCTGTGCTGAGGCCTCCGCAGCTGTACCCACCACCGCAGGTGAGGCTCACAAACACTCGCACAAACTAACAGAACTTCCTTCGAATTTTTTCCTCTAGATTTTTTATTTTTTCTCCGAAAAGGAAAATAAAAGTGACAATGGAGGAGGTGTCGCTGGGGGCGTGGGACGGGACGACGCTGGGTCAGCACGGACTGCGCCCTGGGGTCTCCTGTTGCCCGCCGCGGGCGCTCCGGGCGGGCTGAGGCGGGGCCGGCGGGCGGCAGCGGCTCCAATAGGGAGAGCGCCGGTGTGGGCGGGTCGAGCCGTGCCGTGCCGTGCCGAGCCGAGCTGAGCGGTGTCGAGCCGGCTGCGGGAATCTGCCGGGTGCTGCAGGTGGGAGCCCGGCTCCGCGGCCCCGCGTAACTTCGGCGGGCCGGGACTGTAGGCCGAGGCACCTCCCGCTACGGAAAGTGCCTCCCGGGGCGGGGGAGCTCAGGTGAGTGCCGCCTTTTCCTTGCTTTGCCCCGGGGCACCCTTAGCGGCGCCGCGATGCGCAGCTGGACCCCGGCGAGCCCGTCCTTGCCTTTGAGGTCAACGGGGAGGGCCGTCAGCCGCCCCCGCGGAGCGCCGCGCACTCTCCACGGGCTCCTCTCTTCGCCTCCTTTTCCTTCTTCCTTCCCCTGCTCCGCGTTTTCCCCTTTCGCTCTGGGGGTTGTGTCCTCTCTCGTCCCCCTCTCTCAACCCTCCGCCATTTCGGGGTACGCTCGCCCCCTCCGCGGGAAGCTTGTCCCTCAGCCGCCCTTCCCGCGTCTCTCTCTCTCTCTCTCTCTCTCCTTTCCGCGGAGCGCGGAAGGTCCGCCCGGGTCATGGAGGGGTTGGGAGCAAAGTTACGCGGAGCTTTGCACGGCTGCGTAAGGGGGGAAGCTGCGGATCCGCTGAGCGCAACGGGTGCTGGAGCGGTTAGGGAGCAAAGCTACGCGGAGCTTTGCGCGGCTGCGGAAGGTGTGTGTGGAGCTGCGGATCTGCTGAGCCCAGCCGGTGCTGTTGGGATGCTGAAGCCCTTGATGTTTTGGGGTGGTTTAGTGTAGTATTGAAGCGTTTCGAAGGCTGTCACAGCGTTAAATTTGTTGAATATTTAATTTTAATATTTGCTTAATGTTTGCATTAAGGGGGGGGTTGTTCTGCTTCCCCCCAGCCCCTCGTCTTTTTCCTTTCCCTGTCAATTTCACACACCCCCCCCACCCCCCCTTTATTCGGTTGCATGGGGGAAAAAAACACAAACCCAAGATCACAACACCCCAAAACTACTCAACCGGTGAAATTTACATTCTGTAGTAAGAGCAGTTCATTTTAGAGAGGGAAAAGAAAAAAAAAAAAGAAAGAAAAAAGTTATAGCAGCAGGAAAAAATGCAACTAGGAGTAGCTGAGCCCCTCCTCAGGTACTGGTCACTTGGGGGTCTGCAGCCCCATAATTTGGGGAGCAGGAGGGTGGGGTGGTGGGTGCAGGAGGAGTGCTGTAAGGGGCTGGGTGCAATGCAGAACCCAAACTGCAGTTTGTGCACAGTTCAGTGCTGGGTGGCCATTTTTTTCCTAGGATATTTTTTTTTTTTTTTTCCCTGACGGGCTGTTTACCCCCCCACCNCCCCCCCACCTTCATTTTTATTTTTTTTTAAGTGCTGTTAAGGCTGTTCTAATGCTTAGCGCTTGGATTTTTTATTTTTACTTTTTTTTTTTATCCCAAATTGGTGGAGCTTTAAACCACGTTAAGATGTAGCAAACCATATGTAGGAAGGATTTGCTTTCCCCCCACCCCTTCTCTCTGGAGTTCTGATGCTTGCTTGCTCTCTCCTTCCCGGGCAAGGGTTTAGTCCCTGGTGTGGTGACTGCAATGGTGACACGGCCATTCGGGGTGGTGACACACCATTCAGTGTGTTGCCAGCTGCTTACCTTCTGGCAAGAGTTTGGGATAGTATTAAAAGCAGTATTAAAAGCATGCTAAGAGGATACTGTTCTATGATTTCCTCCATTTTTTTGGAGCTATATTAGAAGCAGGCTAAAAATACCAGATCATCATCCCTCATACTGTAACTAAGAGACTTTCAAACAATTTTTTTAAGTTGTTTTTTTATATATATATTTTTTGTGGGTTTATTTTCCTTTTTAACCTTGGGAATTGTCAAGGCTGGTTCCTAGAAGTTGGTCCTGGTACCTAACAGGGTGCTTGCTACTCGGGAGTCCATGTTAATGTAACTTGGAGGCATCACTGCTCATCCTGAATTGAACCTGAATTGCAATGAAGGGCTGAGCGTTTTAGCAGAACTTCCCCTAATGTTGCTAGAACCACCCTGACCTCTGCCATAAACTTGCAGCTAATATAAATTTGTCAAGAAAATTGCTTTTTCTTCAGCTTTGCTTTTTTTTTTTTTTTTCAGTTGGAAGATGATACAAAAGCAATCACACAGAGTGGTGGGGGTTGGAAGTCACCTCTGGAGATCACAGTTGTAGAATGGTGGGGGTTGGAAGGGACCTCTGGGGATCATATAGCTCAACTCTCCCTGCTAAAGCAGGGTCACCCACAGCAGGTTGTCCAGGCTAATGCCCAGGCAGGTTTTGAATCTCATCAGAGAAGGAGTTTATCAGTATCGCAGCACTACTCCTGTCTTTCCTGCAGCAGCATTTATCTAAGCATATGAAGTTTCTTCTGGAGGTAAATGTTATACAGGTCCCTTGCTCAAATAGTGGTTGCACTTTACTGCCCAGAACTAGCTTAGGAAGGCACTTTTGCTATCTCATGCAACCTTATCTGCTGTTCCACAGCTTCATGACAGACCCACTGGAACATGAAATGACCTTGGGGAAGGCATCTTTCAACCTGACACGAGGCTCCTTCTTCTGGGGAACAGCACTGCTCCATGCTGAGCTGGTGTTTTCAGCTTGATGCTTTCTAAACTGATTTGAAGGGGGAGGGAGTTGGGTGGCATCTTGAATTTGAAGGGAAGATCTGTTTTGAAAACCAAACCCACTCAGCTGAAGTTGAAGCACCACTCAGCTGAAGAAGAGGTGTATTAAGAATGTGGCACTTCAGTGATGGGGGGGGTGGGGGATGGAAAACAAGTCTTCAGTTTTAATCAAGGGCAAGCAACGTTTCCTCTGCCAGTTCTGATTGGCTCATTCATCAGATCTTCAAAAGCCCAAATTAATTGTGGGGCTGATTGAAAGCTCCACGTCTGTGTTCCATGGAGAAAAGTCTGAAGGAAGCTTTACATTGAACAGTATAGATCATCACATTATGATGCTGAGAATCTACCTCAAAGCTATCCCTTTCCTCCCTGCTCCCCAATATACTGCTCCTCTGGAAAACCTCCAAGAGCACATGAGAATTAGCAGCAACGAAGGGGTACCCTGCAGCTCTTGAGGGAATTAATGGCGGTGCTGCCTCACCAGGAAGTTTAATGGGATTATTGCCCAGCTTCTGGACTTGCTGCTTCAAGTCTGTGCCAAAGGGTGGTGGACACTTTCGTGCCCATGGTGAATTTTACCTTTTGGGAAGATGGTGTCTGCTCACAGCCACCCACTGTGCTCCAGCCTCAGGAGCTTGTGCTGCCAGTGCCACCTGCTGGGTGATGGGCACAGTTTATTTGATTTTTGTATATACATATATATATATATATATATATGTATGTGTATATTTAGATCTATTTCTGTGCATACATCCATATGTCTATTGATATATGAGTGCATGTCTTTTTCATGGAGATGTTCTTCCGTGTACCTACAAAACCTTGCTAAGACATTTAGTTTTTCACCCTCTGAGGAATTTCCCACAGCTCATGTTTTGTTGAGCTCAAATAGCACTTGGGTTTTATATCATAGGGGGAGATTTTGATACTGCTGATGTTTAGCTGCCTTTGCTTTCCTGGGAATGGTTGGTTGTGTAGCTCGTTGCTTGTGATCTTGTACGTTTTCACAGTTGTCTCAACAGTGAGGTCAGGGGGGTAGGACTGTTGATCTAGAGGTCAAACAAACCAAACTCAACTTTACCTTATGTCCTACTCAAATGTTAAACCTCCACAGTATTGCTGATGTCATCGTTTCTCGATTCAACTGTCTTATAGAATTGCTTTGGTTGGAAAAGGCTTTTAAGGTCATCAAGCCTGACCATTATCTAGCTCCACCAAGTCTGTTTCTTAACCATGTCCCTCACCACAATGTCTCTTAGGCTTTTAAACACCTCCAGGGATGGGCATTCAACCACCTCCCTAGGAACCTTGCTCCAGTGTTTGGCAACTCTTTCAGTGAAGAATTTTATTCTGTTGTCCAACCTAAATGTCATCACTTGCCATTTCCTCTTGTCATATCACTTGTCACTACGGAGAAGAGATGCCCACCTGGCTCCAACCTCTCTCCTCATGCTCCTTTTCTCCAGGCTGAACAAGCCTGATTCCCCCAGCTGCTCTTCACAACACCTGTTCTCCAGACACGCTTTGCCAGCATTGTTGCTCTTCTCTGGACCTGCTCCAGCACCTCAGTATCCTTCTTGGATTGGGGAACCCAAAACTGAACCCAAGTGCAGAGGTGTGGCATCACCAGTGCTCAGTACAGAGTGGAAATCACTTTTCCTAGTCCTGCTGTCCACACTATTTCTGCTCCAGACCAGGATGTTGTTACCCATCTTGGCCAGCTGGACATGTGCTGGTTCATCTTCACCATCTTTCAAACAGCACTTGCAAGTCTTTCTCCACTGGGCCACTTTCAAGCCACTCTTCTCCAAGCCTGGAAGGTTTGCAGGGGGTTGTTGTGGCCATAAAGCTTTATGAAGGTGCTATTTGGTAACAAAATCTGATGTCTTCTTTAGATTAGCTGGAGACATAGAGATTTTGCAGGGTATTGCTGGATGGTCTTCTCCATTTTAAAGGACACTTCTTTGTGTTCACACTTTAATAACACTTACATAGAAAAATAAAACATGAAAGTGTGATCCTATCCTGGAATGTAGTCAGATGACATCATAAATCCAAATCTGACATCATTCCAAGGAATGACTTTTCAAATTTCCATGAGTTTCCAAATGCTGGGGATGTTGTTTAAGTACCAGTTTGATTCTACTGGATTCAAGTGCAGCCTCAAGGCTTGTAACCGCTCCGAGAACATTAGGGAGAAATGCAGGTTTTGTTTTGTTTATTTTTATTGGACAGTTAACCTCATTAAGGCTTTATTGCACATGTGTTTGAAGGTGCACTGGTGCCAGATGAGTCTTTTGTCCTGCCTGTGAATTGGGAAATGAATCCAACTTCAACCTTAAAAGTTTTGAGGGAACTTTCAGAAGCTTTCAGCTGGAAAACATCTACTGATGTGCCTTAGTGCTAAATGGGTGAAATGCTTCATGTGGCTGTGAAAGCATCTTTCTCCACTTGAGGTCTGCTTACTGGAGAGTGGAATGAGTTGATGGAGCAAAAAACCAAGAAGTGTAATTGCAGAGTTCATCTTAAAGTGTGATTCCAGCACCAAAAAAAGGCAGCTGGCGTATTAAGAGGGATTGCAAGAGAAGCTTTTGATGAGGGAGACCCACAGTAGTAATGCAGAACTGAAGTCCACTGTCCCCTAAAACATTCACAGTTAATTTGATGCTTGAAAAATTGTGATTTCAGTGGCTGGTGAATAAGCAATTGACCCTGAAATTGCTGCCTGAAGCCAAACCAAGGTTTTCAGTTTCATAACTGGGTGCCATGCAGAAAAAGAAAAAGAAAAGAAAAAGGCAGGTGAAGAGGAGCAGGAGTAGCGGAAAATGTCTCTGTGGTCTTGCTCTAATGTCTCTGTCCTCTCTCTGACCCAAGCAATGGGTGTGCAGTGCAGGCAGTGGATGCTGCTCCAGTGCTCAAGGCAATTTAGATGCCATCCATTCATCCTTCCCATCATGGCAAGTCATGACTTGTTTTTACTCTCCTCACAGACCTTCCGAGCTGCTAATGGAAAGCAACCTGTCAAGCTTTGCTCAGCACTTTTTGTTCTCCCTGAGAAACTCAGATGCAGCATTGTCGGTGGGGATGCTGCACCATTACCCTTTTGTCCCATCCTAGATACACTGGTCTGGCAGCTCTCCTGCTCAAATTCTGCCAATTTTGAGTCATCCATACTCCTTTGTTTTGTCTGTTCCTCCTCTTTCTACACGCCAGCAGCACTCCCACTTACTTGGTATCTGCTTTCTTGTGATCTCTGCACTTCTCCTGTTAAGTTCCTTAATGTATCTCTTGCTCCACACCACCAGCATAATCTCACTTCCCCTACTTTGAAGTCCTGTGTTTAGCAAGGTTACTCCCAAAGTAAGACTTTGGGAACGTCTTGGGGTCGTATCTGCTCCAGTAAAAATGTCCTCCTGTTAACCCCAACTTTCCTTGCAGAGGAGAAAGGCAGGTAGCTTCTCGAGGGCCATCTGGAGCTGCAGTCACACTGGCAGTGATGGAACATGACCACATCTCTGGGGAAGGGCTGCGGTTCACAAGACAGACAAGGGAAATCAGAGGTGAAGGCACCTCCTTTGCAAATTGTTTTTCTCCCTTTCCTCTCCAATATTCTTCACGTGAAGCTGTTGGAAAGGCTCCTGCCATAGAAGCACTCCTACAAAAAACAGCAATGTGAGAAGTTGCTTGCTGGCAAAGTGGTAAATACATGAGCAATCATCATCCTTCTTCTGCAGACGGTTTTGCTGCCTTCTTAATGGGCCATGGAGGCAGAGGAGGAGGTAACTCATCAGCCTTTATCCGTAGGGGGCTGCAAATTAGTTGACTGTGCCAGTTCTGTTTTCCTTTTCAACACCAACAGATAAATTTGCCTTCACATGGTGTGGTTTCTGCAGGGATCAAAAGAAAACATACCAGGACCTGGGCAGGTGGCTTGCTCTGTTCCTGTGCTGCCTTGGGATTTTAAATGCTTGAATGAATCTTTGGAAGCAGTCAACAAATCAATGCTGTGACTTGGGGTGAGCTGTAGAAGTTGTTCTTCAGCTTTTTATGATGAGGACTCTGGCTGGGTTTGGTCAGCTGGATACTTTGATGAGGCTGTATAGTAAGGTGCTGGAGTCACTGTCCCTGGAGGCATTCAAAATACATGTGGGCATGGCACTTTGGGATGTGGTTTAGTGCCCATGGTGGTCTTAGTTTGATGCTGGGACTCAATTTAAAGTTTAGGGTTTTTTTCCAACCAAAACAACTCTATGATTCTGTGGTTCTGTTTGAGGTCCATATCCAAGAAATTCGTGGGTTCAGCTCGGGTGTTCTTGATGGTTTGCATATGTGCAGATGTTTAGAGTGACCTTAGAGGTATGGGTTTGTGTTCTGTCCACTTAATGAGTTATCTGAAGCCATTCTGTAATGCAAACTTGACAGAAAAGAGTTTTGTGGTTGATTGAATCTCAATAATTCTTTTTTTCCCCCATCTTTTTCTCTTCATTTTCCTGCTGATTGCCATGGCCATGCTGCAACCATGGACTTCACCAACTGGACAAACATCTGCCTCCTGGAACATGGATCATCTTGGTGAGTCTACAAAATGAGTTTCACTTACTTAGGCTTGCTTGGGAGAAAGAAGTGGTTATTTATTGTTACTTATTGGATGTTTGGCTTGATGGACTCTATTTCTGGTTTGTTGGTTTTGTAGAAGCAACAGGCAAAGCTCACTACATTTCAGCTGTTTTGGGGACGGAGCAATTTTTATTCTGTGTTATTGGTGGCAAAGGTGAAGGAATTAACATGCAGGGGATTAATTTGAGCTCATGTCATTTTATGAGATTAAGTGTTACTGCTTTAGTAATAATTTTTAAATGACTTTTTGGTAAGACACACTGGGAAGCAATGGCTTAGAACGTTTTCATTTTTCTTTCCTGGCTTATTCAGTTGTTTCTGCAAATAGTTCAGATGGAAAATGATTAATTCATTGGATGGCTTTTCAGAAGAGCTCTGTGCAGTTCTCCTTACTGTTCCTAACAGTGGTGTTGCCTGTGGTGTGAGAACTTTAAGAGATGATGCATTGATGGTGTGTTTGTGTTAAATATTGTATTGGAATTTTCCATGAGAAGGATTTCCATCCCAAGCAGTCCCTGGTGAGATCTTGTCCTGGTTTGAGCTAGACCAGAATCAATTCTGGGCAGGGATTTGACTTCTCAGCTCAGGCTCCACTCAGTGAGGGCACATTCTGAAGTTCAGGGCAGGTTTGCACAGCCAGGGGCTGCTTCTAGCAGTGAGAATGTTGATGGGGAGAGAGTTACTGCCAAGGGCTGAGCTGCAGGAAGGCTCTGGCTTAGATTTGCTCCTGTGCAGACCAAGGGCACTGCCACATTCTGTGTCCCCACCTTGGAGTGTAGGAAGTCAAAGGTGGCACCTGCAGGGAGGAGCAGACAGGTAAGGTGACTTTCAACTGACCAATAAGGGATTCCATCCCATGGATGCCATCTTCAGGATCAACCTGAAGGGTCACCAGGGTCAAGTCTCTTCTTCAGTGGCTGATGTCCCAGGAGAGCTCTGTCCCTTCTGCCTTCAGTCCCAATCCCTGTGTTCCTGAATTCAGTTCCAGAATCCAGCTCCTGGGTTTGGTGCCATCTGCTGAGTCCAGTCAGGGACCTCCCCAGTGCTTGCCTCCAACATCAGTAGTGACAATGGTGATGTCATTGCCATCAGGGGTTGGGTTGGATATTGGTCTGTATCTCTGTCTCTGTTCCATTGGATTGTTCTTATTTCCATTGCAGCTGGCTTAGTTTCTTTCCCAGCCTATCGCTCCCTCTCCCTTACTCCCTTTCTCTCTGGGAAGAGAGAGGCATTCATGGAAAGCCTCTGTCAGTCATCTGGTGGCCAGGCCAGCCCTAACCCTTGACAGATGATATTTGAAATTGAAAACCAGAAGAGAGGCCCAAAGCACTCATAGGTCATACTCTCTAACAGATGACTACCTTAGAGAATCCCCATCTGGGAGTATCTGCTTTTGGTCCATGAGGATGAGGCACTTTGGACTTTCAGCTGAGGGTGACTGCATAACTGCAGTGAAAACATTTGCTGTGAACATACCAGGTCAGAGATCTGTTCCAGAAGCAGGGTTGGAGGTGGTAGCATCCACTATCCAGTGTTGTCCGTAGGAGTAAAGCCGCCTCTGACCGCCGGCTGGAGGTCAGCCTTAGGATTTATCTCTGAGCTATTTAGACCTAGCAGGAGTGACTCCTTAACACTAATAGGCTCAATTAAGGAAAACAAATTGCTTCACCTCTCACCTCTGTGGTGACAACTTCACTTAGGCACAGCCTGAAGTTTGAGAGAGAAGGCAGATAGGATATGGACACAGTGCTGGCTACTTGACTCATCCCAGGAAGATGTGGGTGGCCCTGGTGTGGTGGTGGCCCCATCCTGGATAAGGCGTGAGAGTGAGTGTGGGCCTGAGTGGTACCTGCTCCCTGAGAGACTGCAGCTGGACTTAGCTGGGGCACAGCCCTTCAGGGGTGGTGGCATCACTTCTTTCCCTTTCCTTGTTCATTTTCAGTCATTGAATGGGCACAGGCTGTGGCATTGGTGTTCTCAAATTGACATAAAGAGCTTGAGATCAAAAGATGGATATTAAAAGTTCTTTCTTTGGAGAAATATGAGCTAAAACCTGCTATTTTGCCTTTGAGCATTTCTTGCTTAATCCTTTTCATTGCTCCATAGCTTATGCTGGAAAGCCCTTGTCTCAAGGCAATATTCAGTGCCCTGGAGGATAATAGCCCTAATCACACTGCATAGGCCCATGCAGGCAGGATGAACATATGTTGCTCTGCTACATTTCTCCCTTAGTTCTGATATGTATCTTTTTATTCCTCAGCAGCATGGCTGAGGAGTGTGGCTAAGAAACCTTCTGCATGACTGGTACATGGTAATTTGGGAACTGAATGGTAGGAAGGTCTGTTAGTGGACTGCTGCTTCAGACTGCTGGGCTTTGATGTGCTAAGAAACCTTGATCAGCCTGAAAGACAGTTCCTCTGCCCAGGAACAGAAATAATGCAGATTTACTACTCAAAAGTCTTTTGAGTCTGAAAGCTAGCAGAGTGTGTACCTCATGGCATTGCTTCAGCATATGTCTTGCTTTTTTTAGCTGGTTTTGAAATGTACATGAATAATTTCACCTGTATAAGGAGCTACCTCTTTGACAGGACAAGAGAAAATGCCTTTAAGTTGTACCAAGGAAGGATGAGGTTGGACGTGAGGACAGATTTCTTCACTTGCTTGGGCAGCCTGTTCGAGGTCTTGACAAGCCTTCTGGGGAAGTGGTGAAGTCTCCATCCCTAGAGGGACTGAAAAACTGTGTAGATGTGGTGCTGAGGGACATGGTTTAGTGGTGGCCTGGCAGTGCTGGGTTAGTAGTTGAGCATGATGATATTCAAGGCTTCTTCCAACCAAAATGCTTCTATGATACCTAGAACTGCAGTTATATGGGTGCTGAAGTGCTGCTGTCACCACAGGGGAAATGTGATGTGATCACATGAATGAGTGTTTCCACCCAAGTTTTATTCTTGGATGTTATTTTTTCACTTTCACTCTGATCTGGTTCTATTTGAATTTTTGGCAAAGGCAGTTAAAGTTAAAATCTGGAGCAGTGATCTGAATCCAAGAGCAAAAAAGGCTTTGCATAAACAGATAAATATCAGAGCTAGCAGGATAAGGAATGGTTTGGTTTCCACCAAAAGAGCAGAAGTGGAGTCACCCCAGGGTCTTGCAAGCAGTGTGCAGTGGAAGGGCAAGAGACAGTGGGAACCTGTTGAAATGAGAGAGGTTCACACTGGTTACTGAGAGAAGCTTTTTCTCTTGCTTGCTGAGGGAGGCTGGGCAGGCTCCATTCTTGGGGAGTTTGGATGTTTAACTGAACAAAGCCTTCAGCAACCAGGTTAGATCTTCCTGCTTGGAGCAGGAGCCTGGAGCAGAGACCTGAAAAACTTGCTCTAGGTGACCCTGCTTTAGCAGAGGATGTGGACTAGATAATCACTAGAGGTCCCTTCCAAACCCACCATGTTGGGCTACTGTGAACAGCAGCTGCATCACTAAGTTTCCAACATTTTGGAAGCAATCAGTTGACTTTTGTTTATATGACTTAACAACCCTCACATACCTCATAGGAGCAGACATTATGAGAACTGAATTGTTCATGTAGAATGCTTCCAGTCCTTCAGACTGTGTGTGCGTAGTCGAGTTTCTATGAAGATGAGGATATTGCTGTTGCCAGTCCTTCAGAAGTTGTGGAAATGTGAATAGAAGGCAGACTAAAGCCTGTAGTTCATTGGACTGGTTGGGAGTCAGCTCTCCATAGTGAAGTAGGGACCTGTGATTGATGACCTGGAGTCGAAGAGGGCTCCTGTAGAAGGAAGGGAAAGGAGTGGTGAAGACACTGAGACATGCTTGCAGAATGATCTAGGTGAGCCCGTAAAGAGCAGTGTGAATGGGTCCAAGATGTTGCACAAGTGAATGTTTAGGTTGGACATTAGAAGATGACTCTTCCCCAAAAGGGTTGTCAAGCCCTTGACCAGTCCTTGCCTAGGACAGTAGTGGAGCCTCAATCCATGGAAGGGTTTAAAAGCTGTGTAAATATGGTGCTGAAGGACATGGTTTAGTGGTGATCTGGCAGTGCTGGGCTAATGGTTGGACTCTTCTAACCAAAGTGATTCTATGACCATAGTAATTTTGGAGGAGCAAAAGGCTGTTGATGGTTTAAACAACCTCCCAATTAATCCTGTGCATTCCCAGGAAGATGGCCTGAAACACTGGAGTGAGCTCAGCAAACATTTGAAAACAAACATTGGGTGCTATTATTAGGGCATGGCTCATGAACAGGAGAGTGAGTGAATTTAAGTGTTTAACCCCATCTCAGCTTTTCTGTTGCCTTCTGGTTTCCACAGAACGACAGAATTCCAGCATGTTGAGGAGTTGGAAGGGACCTCTGGACATCATCTATTTCAACCCCTCTGCTAAAGCAGGGTTACCCAGAGCAGGTTGCCCAGAATGACAATGTCCAGGCTGGTTTGGAATCTCTCCGGAGATGGAGAATCCACAACCTCTCTGGGCAGCCTTCTCCAGGTCTCCAGCTCCTTCATAGCAAAGAAGTTTCTAATGTTTAGGCAGAACCACTTGGGTTCCAGTTGATACCCATTGCCCCTTGTCCTGTCACTGGGCAGCACTGAGAAGAGTCTGACCTCATTCTCTTGACCCCACCCTCTAGCTCTTGCTGAGCACTGAGAAGGTCCCCTCTCAGATTGCTTTTCTCTGGGCTAAACAGCCCCAGGTCTCTCAGCCTTCCCTCCTCACAGAGATGCTCCAGGCCCCTCAACATCTTCATAGTCTTTGTTGGACTCTCTCCAGTAGTTCCTCATCTCTCTTGGAACTGAGGAGCCCAGAACTGAACCCAGTGCTCCAAATGCGACCTGTCTGGGGCAGCATCGAGGGAGGGGAGGAGAATCTGCTGGCCACACTCTTCTTAATGCACCCCTCTTTCACTGGCTTCATTTTCATTCCCTTTGGAGGGGACTTAGTTGTTTTTATGGACTACTGTTGTTAGCCTTCGGGGGCAAGGCAGGTGAATGTGGTGGAAAGCAACAGTAGGTGCCTCCATTTTGAAGGCTCCCACTTATTTTTGCTCTTCTTTTACCACCTGCTTCCACCTACACAAGTGAACTTCCATTCTTGCCTGCTGTGCCCTGGTTGTAGTGGGATGTGATCAGCGGAAGATGTGCCAGGGGATTGTTCTTTATGTATTTGTATTCAGAGACTAAAAGCCATCAGGATTATTGCTGTGAGAAGCTGAAACCTTTAGATGTTAACCTTAACTTTACCCTCACCACGACCAGATTGCTCCAAGTGCCTTACACAATGACTATCTTTAGGGTCCACCTAGTTATCATGACTTTAGGTTCACTTTCCCTTTGAATACCACTCTGGATAATTTCTTTTTTATTTTATTTGTGGCTTTGTATTTCTTCTCTTATGGCTTTTGTTGTTGTTTCCCTCCACACATCCTGTAGCTGTTCATTTCCAGTTGCTGCACGGATAATAGTGCTGCTGAACACGTGTTTAGCCTGACACATAAAAGCAGAACTGTAAAGAAAATGAAGCAGAGAAAATTACAGTGGCAAAGGTTCCCTAAATTACAGCTGGAGAGGAAAGATTGTGATAAGGAAGTAGTTAAACATTACTGTTTAGTCAAACCTGTGGCTGGCAGCTCGATTGTCTCCCTTTTGCTGACACTTAATTTGTGTAGTTTCTGCCATACTCTCCCTGCTAATAAAATCCCTTTTTTATTGAACCAACAGCTTCTGGAAGTAAATGGGTGTGTTCTCCTGGATGGTTTCATGTCAAATGCCAAAGAAATGGGAATTACTGTCAGATTTAAAAGGATTATTTGGTGTTTTCTCTACTCAGTGCCTAAAAAAAAATACACAAAACCAAGACGCAAATTACAGAATCACAGAATGCGTCAGGCTGGAAGGGACCCTCAAAGGTCATCTTGTCCAACCCCCTGCAGTCAGCAGGGACATCTCCACCTAGATCAGGTTGCTCAGGGCCCCATCAAGTCTGGCCTTGAATGTCTCCAGGGATAGAGCCTCAACCACATCCTGGCCAACCTGTTCCAGAATTTCACCACTCTTTATAAAGAACTTCCCCCTTCTGTCCATCTCAGAGCAGATGTGTGGTGCCTTCATGTAGGTTGGAGAACTTACTTAATGCAGTAGGACAGAACCAGGATGCTCCCAGGCAGAAGTATTAAAGTTTGAGCTGACTGTGTTTGCTTGCAAGCCCTGGGTCTGACAGGTGTGCATAGAACCATAGAACTGTTGAGGCTGGAAAAGACCTTTCAGATCATAGAATCATAGAATGGTAAGGTTGGATCATCAAGTCCAACCCCTTGTCTGCAGCTCACTATCCCACCACTACTGCTAAGCCACTACCACTAAACCATGTCCCTAAGCACTGCATGCACACATCTTTAAACTACCTCCAGGGCTGGTGACTTCAGTACCTCCCTGTTCCACGGTTTGATAACCCTTTCTGTGAATCACAGAATGTCTGGGGCTGGAAGGGACCACGAAAGATCATCTAGTTCAACCCTCCTGCCAGAGCTGGATCACCTATACCAGGTCACACAGGAAGATTATTTTTCTTCCCTAATACCCAAGCAGAATCTCTCCCGGCACAAGTTGAAGCAGTTTCCTCTTGTCGTGTCGCTAACAGGACGAGGCAGGAAGTCTGGGCTATGGAATCATAGAATCATAGAATGGTAAGGTTGGAAGGGACCTCAAGGATCATCCAGTTCCAACCCCCTGCCATAGGCAGGGACACCTCCCACTAGTACAGGTCACTCAAGGCCTCATCCAATCTGGCCTTGAACACATCCAGGGAGGGAGCAGCCACAACCTCCCTGGGCAACCTGTGCCAGTGCCTCACCACCCTTACTGTAAAGAACTTCCTCCTAACATCCAGTCTAAATCTGCCCTCTGCCAGTTTAAGCCCATTGCCCCTTGTCCTGTCGTTGCAGGACCTTGTAAATAATCCCTCCCCAGCCTTCCTGTAGGCCCCCTTCAGATACTGGAAGGCTACTATCAGGTCCCCTCGAAGCCTTCTCTTCTCCAGGCTGCAGAGCCCCAACTCCCTCAGCCTGTCCTCATAGCAGAGCTGCTCCAGCCCTCTGATCATCTTTGTGGCCCTCCTCTGGACCCGCTCCAACACTTCCATGTCCTTCCTGTGCTGAGGGCTCCAGAACTGCACACAGTACTCCAGGTGGGGTCTGACAAGAGCAGAGTAAAGGGGCAGAATCCCCTCCCTTGCCCTGCTGCCCACACTGCTCTTGATGCAGCCTAGGACTCGGTTGCTGTCTGGGCTGCATGTGCACACTGCAGACTCATGTTGAGCTTTTCATCAACCCAGACTCCAAGGTCCTTTTCCTCAGGGCTGCTCTCCAGCCATTCACCACCCAGCCTGTATTTGTGCTTGGGATTGTGCCTACCCAGGTGCAGGACCTTACACTTGGCCTTATTGAATTTCATGAGGTTGGCCTGGGCCCACCTCTCCAGCCTGTCCAGGTCCCTCTGGATGGCATCCTTGCCCTCTAATCCTAGCAGCAAACCTTGTGTTTGAAGACCTTTGCTTGGTTTCAAAGTATCATAGCAGTTATTTGTACCACCATGAAGACCAACTTGTGTCCCCTGGGATGCAGGACTGAAAAATGTGCTATATAGAACTTTTGTGGAAATAGGGAGTGAATCATGGAATGGTTTGGGTTGGGAGGGACATTTAAAGGTCATCCAGTCTAACTCTCCTGCAGTCAGCAGGAACATCTGCAAAGTAGAGCAGGTTGCTCAGAGCCCCAACCAACCTTATCTGGAATGGTTCCAGGGCTGGGACACCTACCACCTCTCTGGACAGCCTCAGCCAGGGTCTCACCACCCTCACAGTGAAGAACTTCTGCCTTCTCTCCAGTCTGAATTCTCCTTCCTTTAGCCTAAACCTGTCACTCCTTGTGATGTCACAGCAGGCCCTGCTAAAAACATTGTTCCCATCTTTCTTCTAGGCTCTATTTAACTACTATAAGGCCATCATAAAAGCTCACACTGTTGTATGAGTGAGTGGAACCCTTTTGGGAAAACTTGCAACTTTCTCCACAACCACTGTGCTTTTCCTTCTGGAGATCCAAGTTGGTGGTTAGTCATGAGCACTGACCAATAGTCAAAGCTGGTGTTTCCTTTCTCTGTCCTCTCAGGCAAGTCAGAAAATGTCCTAAAGCAGGTTGGGTTACTGTGGTTAGTTTTGTTTGAACAAGATGGATCAGTGTTTGTGAGCAGAAGGTACTTTTCTGTGGTGCAGCTCGCTACCTTCCTGCTTATCTTAACCTTGATGAAGCTATTACCGAAGGTTTGTTAGGAGGAGAGCTGGGGGAAGGCAGTGGCCCACACTGAGCAAAGGTTAAAGCAATCAGCAATAGCTCAGCTGTCAGCAGAACTGCTTTGCTGAGAACCACATCTGAGGCTTTGCACAACTTTATTGTCTGCTCGGCTTTCAGCTGTTCCTGTGAGCATGCCTTTCAGCGAGCAAAGGAAGGGCCAAGGGTTGTCTGCCTGTGGGTTCTGTCTGCCCTTTGCATTGTGACACCAGTCCAGAGCATGGCTAAAAGTCTACAGAGTCAGAGAGTGGTGGGGGTTGGAAGGGGCCTCTGGAAATCAAGTCCAACCCTCCTGCTAAAGCAGGATCCTTGCCTAGGATCACAATGTCCAGGTGGGTTTGGAATCTCTCCTGAGAAGGAAATTCTACAACCACTCTGGACAACCTCCAGCACCCTCATAGTGAAGAAGTTTCTCCTTCTGTTCAGATGGAACCTCCTGGATTCATGTTTGTGCCAGTTGCCTCTTGTCCTGTCACTGGGCACGACTGAGAAGAGTCTGGCCCCATCCTCTTGCCACCAACCCTTTAGCTCTTTCTGAGCATTGATCAGATCCCCTCTCAGACTGCTCTTCTCCAGGGTAAACAGCCTCAGGTCCCTCAGCCTTTCCCACCTGAGTGAAGATCTGGCAGTTTTTTGTGGTACAGCCTGAGATAAATGGCTTTATCCAGTAATTGGGAGGCTGCTGAAGCTAGATCTTGGCAGCTTGGCTCTCTCTTTTTTCTTTTCTTTTTTTTTTT
>VWZE01014939.1:118147-149827 GCA_013396675.1 Eubucco bourcierii | reverse complement strand
AAAAGAAAAAGGAGAGAAAAAGGAGAGGGAGGGGGGGGGGGGGGGGGGAAGACTATCAAAAAACCTTGACTACATTGGACTCAGTATCTCCTGAGTGAAATTTAGGGACAAAATAAAGTATTAGGCATCTACATATTTTCTTCTGTGTTAGAAGTAGCACTGTGACAGTAAGTAGAGCTGGCAGACAGTTGGCATTAGCTAATTGAAGGGCTGGACAGTGTATTTTGAGAGAACACACTAACCAGATTAAGGGTGTTAAGATGACAAGATCCTTAACTTAGAACTGTATTTCTTCCCTGGGGAGAGCTCGTGGTGTGCTCCTGGCTGTTAATGCTCCTCTGCGTGGTGACACAGCACCCATGTCAGCGTGGCTGCCTGTTCACCTCTGCTGCTTTTTTCTCTTATCCTCATACAAACAGGAGCCAACTGATTTAGAAGCTAAACCTCGCCAGCATGTAGATGTTTGTACTGGGTTTGGTTACCTGGGTTGAACTTCTTTCTCCTGCTGCCAGAGATTGATGTCTTTGGTAGCTGGGAATCCTTGAGCGTGGCTGCATGGCCTGTTGCTGGATCTGTGCCACAGTGGCATGTGACAGCAGGAATTTATGACCTGGAAACTTGCTGCTAAAACCCATCCATTTCAACCAGGGGAGGGGAAATCGGGAGGATGACTTAGAACTATGGAATGGTAGGGGTTGGAAGGGACTTCTGGAGATTGAGTCCAGCCCCACTGACAAAACAGGGTCACACAGGAACAAGTTCAGGTGGGTTTGGGATCTCTCTAGAGGAGAGTCCATAGCCTCTCTGCGCAGCCTGTTTCTGTCATCCATCACTCTTACAGCAAAGAAGTTTCTTCTCATGTTGAGGTGGAACTTTGTGTTGTAGTTTGTGTCTGTTGTTCCTCATCCCATAGCAGGGCACCACTGAAAACAGACTTGACTCCTCCTCAGCCCCTATTGATCAGTCGGGCTGCTGATCTTCAAGCTAAACAGCCCCAGGTACCTCAGCCTTGACTACCCTGAGACTGAGAGAGTCACTTTTGTAGCCTAGACTTTTTTATCTCTAAATTAGAAGAGGAGGAGGAGTAAAGGCTGTAAGGAGACCTTGTTGTGACCTTTCAATGTCAACACCTACTAACAATGCGTTGGTCAGTGTCCTGTCTGCTTCCCATTCAAGGTCTAGCTTCTCTTATCTTTACTGTGCATGCTTATAGAGCCAGGGGTTTATTTTGGACAGAGATCTTGCAGATAAGAGGTGTGGTTTGCAACATGCTAATGAGGCTGGTTTAGTCTAGGACATCATTTTCCAACTCAAAGATGACTGCGCTATTTAGTAGCACTTTTTACATACTTAGCTAGAATGTTTCAGTTCTCAAGGACATCCTGATCACAAGTCACGGAATGGTAGGGTTTGGAAAGGACCTCAAAAGATCACCTAGAGCAGGATCACCTAGAGTAGGTCACACAGGAATACATCCAGGTGGGTTTAAATGTCTCCATAAAAGAAGACTGCTTCTGTTCCAGTGGTCTGTCACCCTCACAGTGAAAAAGTTTTTCCTTAATTTTAGATGGAACCTCCTCTGCTCCAGCTTGCACCCATTTGCCCTTGTCCTGTCATTGGACATCACTGAGCAGAGCCTGGCTCCATCCTCCCAACACTCAACCTTCAGGTGTTTATAAACATGGATCAGGTCACCCCTCAGACTCCCCTTCTCCAAGCTAAAGAGCCCCAGCTCTCTCAGCCTTTCCTCCTATGGGAGATGTTCCACTCCCTCCTCATCTTTGTGGCTCTGTGCTGGACTATTTCAAGCAGTTCCCCGAGGTCCTTCTTAAACTGAGGGGCCCAGAACTGGACACAATATTCCAGATGCAGCCTCAGCAGGCAGAGCAGAGGAGGAGGAGACCCTCCCTTGAGCTACTAGCCACACCTTTCCAATACACCCCAGGATGTCATTGACCTTCTTGGCCACAAGGACACATTGCTGGCTCATGGTCACCCTTCTGTCTACCAGGACTCCCAGGTGCCTTTCACCTACACTGCCTTCTGGTATGTCAGCTACTTCTTCCATTCTTCTGTCATCAGCAAACTTCAAGTCCTTTCTTCATACTGTTCCAGTATCTGCTCTAACAGTGTAGCCCTAAATGTGCAGGCTCCTCTAGTAACAAAACTAGAGAGCAGCCCTGAGGAAAAGGACCTGGGGGTCTGGGGTGATGAAAAGCTAAACATGAGTCTGCAGTGTGCACATGCAGCTCAGGCAGCAACTGAGTCCTAGGCTGCATCAAGAGCAGTGTGGGCAGCAGGGCAAGGGAGGGGATTCTGCCCCTTTGCTCTGCTCTCCTCAGACCCCACCTGGAGTACTGTGTGCAGTTCTGGAGCCCTCAGCACAGGAAGGACATGGAAGTGTTGGAGCGGGTCCAGAGGAGGGCCACAAAGATGCTCAGAGGGCTGGAGCAGCTCTGCTGTGAGGACAGGCTGAGAGAGTTGGGGCTCTGCAGCCTGGAGAAGAGAAGGCTTCGAGGGGACCTGATAGTAGCCTTCCAGGATCTGAAGAGGGGCTGCAGGAAGGCTGTGGAGGGACTATTGACAAGGTCTTGCAGTGACAGGACAAGGGGCAATGGGTTTGAACTGGCAGGGGGGAGATTTAGACTGGATGTTAGGAGGAAGTTGTTTGCAGTGAGGGTGGTGAGACACTGGAACAGGTTGCCCAGGGAGGTTGTGGCTGCTCCCTGCCTGGAGGTGTTGAAGGCCAGGTTGGAGGAGGCCTTGAGTGACCTGTGCTAGTGGGAGGTGTCCCTGCCTATGGCAGGGGGTTGGAACTGGATGATCCTTGAGGTCCCTTCCAACCTTACCATTCTATGTTTCTATGAAAACCACTCTATGATGCCATGAAATTGTCTTTTATCATTGAAGAAGTGGATCTCATAACATCCTTCCTTCATCATTTCCCCTCTAAGAAGTAATAACAAACCTCATTGTGCCTAAGGCCTTTTCACAAGTTGGATATTGTGAAGTGATTTGCTTTAGAGCTCTTCTGCCCTTCTAGAGACATTAATGGTTCCAGGTGGAAAGCTTACTCTAATTTGTAGCCATTGAATTGGTAAGAACTTACCTGCTGTTGCTGATGTAATTTCTTCTTTGTCTGACCTCATTCACCTGGCATTAAAATGATATTACTGAATCCCCATTTCAAAGCTGCACCAGCTAATAGGGAAAACCTTCCCTTTAAGTGTTCTGTTGGCTTGATCTATTCTGGGTCCTTAATGTCTACTGTGGGACAGGATCCAACTCTGCAGTGCTGACAAGAGCCTTTTAGCTTCATTTATTTATTATGGGGAAAACAATTTAAAAGCATAGTTATTAATGCCATTTTTTAAAGGAGAAAGCAAGGAAATTTGCCCAGGTTGAAAACAGAACTTTTGCAACTTAATATCTAACCTTAAACAGTAGGATAATTAGAGCCAAATATCCACCATTAAAGTCACTTGAGGTTCATTTTTGTTACAGAACCCCTGAAGAGTGGGTTCTGAGGTCATACTTTCTAATGCAATTGCCAAAACATTCTGTTCTTTGCAGGGTTGGAAAAGGCCCCTAAGATCATCTAGTCCAATGGTTAAACCAGCACTGCCAGCTCACCCATAAACCATGTCCTCCAGCATCACACCTACCCAGACTTCATGCCTGCCCTGGGCAGCCTGTTCAGGGATTAACAGTCCTTGTTTGGGGGAAGAAATTGTTCCTCATGTTCAACCCAAACCTCCCCTTGTGCAACTTGAGGCCATTTCCTCTTGCTGTGTCCCTTGGGAGTAGAAGCAGATCTTTAGCTTGCTCTGACCCCCTTTTGAGGAGTTCTAGAGACCAAGATCTTCCCTGAGCCTTATTTTCTCCAGACTAGAGATCACCAGTTCCCTCAGCTGCTGAGGGACCTGTTCTCCAGCACTTTCACCAGCTTTGTTGCCCTTCTCTGAACGTACTCCAGCACCTCAATGCCCTTCTTGGAGCGAGAGGCTGAAAACCAAACCCAGTGTTTGAAGTGTGCCCTCCCCAGTGCCCAATACAGGGGGACAATCCCTGCTCTACTCCCAGTTGCCACACTGTTGCTGATGCAAACCAGAATTCTGGTGGCCTTTTTGGCCACCTGAACATACTGCTTGCCTCATCTCAGTACTTCCAAGACTTTTTTCCACCAGCCAACTTTCGGCCACTCTTCTCCAGACTTAGAGCATCCCATAGGATTGTCGTGATCCCAGAGCAGGTCCTGGCACTTGGCCTTGCTGAATCTCATCCCATTGACCATGTAATCCAGGTTTGAGGAGCTTGTTTTGTTAGCTTGCCTGTCCTTGCAGCCAGTGTCCCTTGAAGCCTGGACATGTTTCAGCTATTTTATTTGTGGTCTGATTGCTGTGTAAATAGCAATATAAATCCAGATTGGACAGGACTGGGCAGTAGCTTTTGTGCTGGTGTTTGTTGGTGGTTTGTTTTTTTTTTTCTTCCTCTCTTAAATTTCTCCCTTGAAGTTACAAAGGGGTAGTATCTACCTGAAAGGTTTTGATGCTAGAAGAACTGAGATAATACCTCAATTTGTCAGCTAAAATGTGCATGTCCTCACATAGCCAAAACAGTTTGACCATTGATGATTTTGGTTTTGTTTGGAATGCAGATGTTGAATTCCTGGAGATCAGTTTTTCTTGATAATCACAGAATGGTAAGGTTGGAAGGGACCTCAAGGATCATCTAGTTCCAAACCCCTGCCATAGGCAGGGACCCCCAGTTAAGGGGCAAACATAAAGGATAGAAACACCTTGAAGTTCTACAAGGGCATGTGTAGAGTCCTGCACTTGGGGAGGAATAACCTCTTCCACCAGTACAGGTGAAGGGTTCATCTGCTAGAAAGCAGGGCCTGGGACTGCCTGTGGACAAGTTCACCATCAGACAGCAATGTGTCCTTGTGGCCCAGAAGGCCAGTGGTGCCCCAAGGTGCATGAAGAGTGTGGCCAACAGGTCAAGGGAGAGCTTCCTCCCCATCTGCTCTGATGTGGCCTCACCAGATCTGGAGTACTGGGTCCAGTTCTGGGCTCCCCAGGTCAAGAAAGATCTGGAGCAGCAGCAGAGGCTACAAATATGCTGAGGCATCTGGAGCATGTCTGTGAGGAGGGAAGGCTCAGAGACCTGGGGCTGTTTAGCTTGGAGAAGAGCAGCCTGAGAGAGGATCTTCTCCATGCTCAGGAGAAGTTAAAGGGTGGGGGGCGAGAAGATGGGGGCAGACTTGTTTCAGTGGTTTCCAGCAACAGGACAAAGGGAATGGGCATGAACTGGAACCCAGGAGGTTCCATCTGAACATGACTAAAAATCTGTTGTTGCTGTGAGAGTCCTGATGCTCTGGAGCAGGCTGCCCAGAGATGTTACAGATTCTCCTTCTCTGGTGAGCTTCTAGACCCTCCTGGACATTGTCATCCTGAGCAACGTGTTATGGGTGACGCTGCTTGAGCAATCATTTTGGACTAGATGATCTTCAGAGGTCCTTTCCAACTCCCCACCATCCTGGGGTTCTGTGAATTATTGGCAACTGGTCAATGGTAGGGAAAAGAAAGAGCTGAGTTAATGCTGTGAGAGGGTTAGGAGAATTTCATTAATTCCAGAGATGGTTTTACTTTTGTGTCTGATTCGATTGCTTTCACACTCTGATTTACATTAGCATGCAAATGTTTCTTCCTCACTGTGCTTAGTGTTGAAATAGATAAACTAAAGCAAATTGCCAACAGAAGTGATGAAGACATTTTTTTTTTTCTTCTAGACAAAAATGTAAATGTTATCAGTGCTAGGACAAAAAAAATAATTAATAAGTATGCTTCTCAGAAAAGTGCAATAATCACAAAGTTTTGAATATTTAAAGATCAGTTTTGTCATTGCCTTCAACTAGCCCAATCAGAGCAGGAAGAAGGCAGTATTGATAAATGATAATGCCTCAGAGTAAGGCACTTGAGATGCTGTTGTCACCCAAGTGTATTTTTAGAGCTCCTGGGAGCTCTTCAGTATCAGCACTGAGCAGCAGTGGTGTCTTTTTGCCTGCTGGAGTGGTTTATTTTACCTGCCATGTCTCAAAATGCTGTTTATTTAAGAATAGGAAATGAATCATCACTTCTGAAAAGGAGGTTGGAGCCAGGCTCCCCAGGATTCATTGGTTTTTGCACTTTGCTCATTTTGCAGTGGTAGCCCACTCTCTTTGCAAGTTCAAGTTGCTCTGCTGTAATGAGCTCAATGGACCTTCACCAATTTACAGCAGTAGAAAATAATTTGGCTCATTAGGTGTTTGATGAGAGATGATCTGGGAGGCTGTCTCTGCCTGGATGGATGGTAAATTCACCATCAAGGACTAATTAAACATGTCGTGTGTGCCGCCACCACCATGCTCTGGTTGTGTATGTAGGGCTAAGTCCTTACATATGAGTGGGCTCCATTTGTGAGACAGCTCCATGAGTTGCCTGATGAAGACTTTTCTTCCTCCTTCTGTTGTGCTGGTCTGCTCTGTCAGTTCAGTTGACAAGAAGCTTGAGTTTAAACTTGGTGTTAGCAGAGTGCAGCTGCTCTTCAATTAGGGGTAACTTGGTTCCTTTTTCTGATGGAAACACAAATCCTCATGAAATCTTTTACAGAACCACCAGGCTGATGTCTAAGGTGGATGTTCAGAACCAGAACTGGGGCTTAAACCAAATCACCTCAAAAGTGATCGTTGCTGCAGTTTGGTGAAGTGATCCCTTTTGGTTATGACTCTTTTGACAGTCAGCTGGCTACAGGCAAAACTTCAACATTCCTTTAGTTCAGTGAAGACCCTCCAGACCTCAGCCCCTGCAACACCTTTGGCTTGTGCTGCCTGGCATTGTTGATTTGTTGGGAAAAAGTTAAAACTGTGATATTGACGAATACTGCATATTCTGTCCCTGAGAGTCCCAACTCCAGAACGGGAAGTGGGAGAATTAGATAAAATTGATTGTGAAATGTGAGGAATATACTTCAAAAGTAAAACCACAGAGTCACTTCTGTTAGAAAAGGCCTTTAAGGTCATTGAGTCCAACCATTCTCTAACTCTACCAAGGCTGGTGCTAAACCATTTCTCTCAGTATCACATCTCACATCTCTGCATCCCACATCTCCAAGGATGGGGATTCAGCCACCCTTGTTATGTGTAAACCCGTCACTCCTTGTCCTGTCACAACAGGACTGCTCAAAAGTCTGTCCCCGGCTTTCTGATCAGCCCCTCAAAATACTGAAAGGCCACAACAAGGTCTCCCTGGAGCCTTCTCAATTCTCTCTTAGCCTGTCCTCATAGCAGAGGGGTTCTAGCCCTTGCATCATTGCTGTGGCCTCCTGGCCCTGCTCCAACAGGTCTGTGTCTCTCCTGTGTTGAGGATTCCAGAGCTGGACCCAGCACTGCAGCTGAGGTCTCAGCAGAGTGGAGCAGGGGGCCAGAATCCCCTCCCTTCACTTGCTGCCCACACTGCTTTGGATGCAGCCCACCACACAGCTGGTTCTGGACTGTCAATGCACAATGACAGCTCATGCCCAGCTTTTTACCCACCAACTCCACTGAGTTCCTCTCCACAGAGCTGCTCTCCAGTCCTTTGTCCCCCTGCTCAATGTTATACTGGGGATTGCCTTACCCTTGCACTTGGCCTTGTTGAACCTCATGAGGTTTACACAGACCCACTTCTCAGTCTTGTACAGGTCCCTCTGCATGGATCCCATCCCTCAGGCATTTCAAGCACACCACTCAGCTTGCTGTCATCTGCCAACATGCTGAGGGTGCACTTGGTGCCACTATGTAGTTTATGAAGATATTACTATCCTAAGAGTATATTTTCTTCTTTGGTGGAAAGAGGTAATAGGAGCTCCAACTGTGACTGAATTCTCCTAGTGATTCATAGCAGGCTTTGAACCAACCATTCTTCCTTTGCTTTTTTTTTTTTTCCCCCCCACAATACTTTGCTGATGAATTACAAAAGTCATTCCAACTTCTTTTTTCAGTTCTTTTCCTCCAGCTACCAATTTTTTTGCCATGATCATAATAAATCCCAGCTCGTTGAGACTTCTCAAAAACAGACCTGCAAAGCTCTTGCCTTCTGATGTTCCTTGAAGGATTTACACCTTTGGGTTGAGAATGTGCTGGCTAAATACAAAGTTGTTGGGGACTGTTGAGATGAGAAACCTTAGAAAAGTTTGAATTGGAAAGAAAAAAAAAAAAAAAATCCCCTACCACTCCCCCTAACTGTGGCTGCTCAGAAACTCCTTCGTCTGTTGCTGCTTTTTGTGGCCCTTATAGAACCTCTCAAAATGGTTTGCTTTAGAAAATGGAACGATGAAACAGTCTTGACAAAAATCAAATCAAAAGCTGAACTAACAAAGGGTTGTAATGTTCCTGCTGTTAATGAAGCATAATTTAACAAGTCAGTTCAATAGTGTGCTTCTAAACCCCAGAGTGAAGTTTCATTCAGTCAAATTTCAGATGCTCCAAGGCTGGCAGATGAAGCAAAGAGTCTGTTTATAGCCCATTGACACAGGGAGCCAAGTTGGTAATGTGGAGCCCTGCCAGTGGGGCCAGTTGAGAATCTGACTGCATCCAGTGACCATGAGATCTGTGTTTTTCATAACTTGTTCTTGACCCTGACATTCAACACAGTAACCACAACTGTAGCTCAACTGATAGCAACGAACTTTCTTTTTTCCTTGTTGTCAAAGTGTGTCAAGCAGAGATCACAGACTAGAATCACAGAATTGCTGTGGTTGGAAAAGATCTTCAAGATCACTCATCAAGACCAACTGTTAGCCTAGCACTGCCAAGTCCACCATGAAACCATATCTGTCAGCACCAAATCTCCACAGCTTTTCAGTCCCTCAAGGGATGGGGAATCCGCCACTGTCCTGAGCAGCCTCTTCCAGGGCTCGACAGTCATTTTAGAGAAGAAATGTTTCCTAATAACCAACATAAACCTCCCCTGGTGCAGCTAGAAGCTGTTTTCTCTTGTCCCATCGCTTGTGACTTGAGAGAAGAAAATGTATATCCACCTTGGTACAACCTCTTTCAGGCAGTTGTAGAGAGCTGGAAGGTCTCCCCTTAGCCTCTTTTTCTCCAGAATAAACAACCCCAGTCCCCTCAGCTGCTCCTCACAAGATTTGTGTTCCAGGCCATTTACCAGCTTCATTATCCTTCTCTGGACACCAACACCTCACTGTCCTTCCTGGAGTGAAGGTCCCAAAACCCAAACTCGCTCGTTCTGAGTACAGTGGGGAAATCCCTGCCCTGGTCCTGCTGGTGACATTATTGCTGATCCAAACCAGGATGCTGGTGACCTTCTTGGCCACCTGGGCAAATGCTGGCTCATCTTCAGGCAACTGTTGACCAACACCCCCAGGTCCTTTTTCCAGGAAACCAGACATTTTCCAGCCACTCTGTCCTAAGCCTGTTGCATTCATAGGGTTGTTGGTGACCCAGGTGCAGGACCCAGGACTTGACCTTGTTCTATGCTGTTCCGTGGGCCTTGGCGCATCAGTCCAGCCCATCTCAATGTCTCTGGAGAGCTTTCCTACCCTCCAACAGATCAACCCTTCCACCTAGCTTGCTCTTGTCTGCAAACTTAGTGAGGGTGCCCTGGCTCCCCTTGTCCAGATAACAATGCTCTTGTGCTCTCATTACTGTGTTTAGGGAGGCTGAGCAACCCTTCCTCACAGGGCTCTAGCAAAGGGCTGGATACCACATGACATCTCACCCAAACACCTCTGGCATATAGCTTTAATACTTTGGGAAGAGGATGAGGAGGAAGCAAAACTGGTCAAAGCAGGTACATTGGGGCAGTGCTGAAGCCTTTTGCCTGTCCATGAGCAAAACTGCAATGCCCTTAGCGTGGGCAGGTGATTCCATCCCAGCTGAGATCACCAGCAATGGTGTTTTATTCGTGAGGCCACACCCTAACCTGTCTGAAGCAGCCAGGCACATCACTTACTGGTCCAACTCAATATTGTAGGAACTTTGACAATTAGCATCCTAGTGTCAGTGCTTTGCTTCAGCAGTGACCGATGAAGTGGTTTACCTTCCATGAACTTTTTCCTTGAGAAACAATTCTTTCTCCACCCTGGGTAAAATGTCATTAAAAAGGAATTTCAAAGGGATGAGTCAGCTAAATCTGTTCTTTTCTCCAGCTTCCTGCTTTCCCTTCATCTTTCATGTCTAATATTAATTTGATTCTTTTCGAGACAGACATTTTAATTGATTAAGCAGACCTGAAAGGTTGGCGGTGTGCTGCCAACGTTTTTAACAACATGTTCCTTCAAAAAAAAAAGTCATCCATCAGCCTCATGCTCTTTTCAGAGTGGAAAAAACTCTGCATCCTTCACCTTGTTCCCCAAAAGATCAATCATTCCTATTCGTTGCGTGTCTAGTTTACTGCTTCTTAGCTTGCACCGATTTTTGTGTGCCTTGACTTGAGGGTAGCTAACGTTCCCAGAAGCAACACTGGAAAGAACATGCCTTGTTCCTTCTGCAGAAAGGTGCTTTGGGAATCTTTCCTCATGAAGGCCTGAAGAGCAGAGTTTCTGCTGCATTACATGGGCTGCCTTTGAAAAGCAGGGCATACTCGTCAGCTCCATGACCAAGCAACAGCTAACTCGCAGCTGGGCTTGGGCATGAGCTTTTAGGAGGTGTGCCAGGATTCAGGTCTGGGTGGCTTGACCTGCCAGGAGATTTTATGTTCCAAAGACATTTTGTCCCTGTTAAATGTAAGTGAGGGCCACAAAAATGGTCCAAGGATGGAACCCTCCTTCTGAGTGAACAGGCTCTGAGAGATAAGGTTGTTCAGCCTCAAGAAGAGCAGGCCAGAGAGACCCTCTTGTGGCCTTTCAGCACTTACAGGGCCCCAAAAGAAAACTGGGGACAGACTTTTTAAAGCAGAGGCTGTTGTGATAGGACAAGGGTTGATGGCTTTAAACTGAGAGAGAAAATTTGCACTATAGAGATGGAAGCAAGAGTGGAGAACTGCTGGCCCAGGTTGCCAGGACATGGTAGATGCCTCATCTCTGGAACTATTTCAGGTCAGGTTGTTCAGGTCTCTGAGCCACCTTCTCTAGTTGGAGATGTCCCAGAGGGCTCTGCTGATATTTCACTTCATCTGGATTTTCCCTTTTCTGGGGTTTGTGCTGAGAGTTGGGAATCATGGCACAAAGGTGATGAGCTGGAGTTGGGAGGGCTTTGGATTGTACTAGAAGATAGCAGCTGCTGTGAAACTCTTCCCTGTACGGCCTGAGTTGAGCATCCCAAACTGATGGATGCTTTTGATGTCAATGTGTGTGGCTCATTCTCCTGTTTAAGAAGGTAGTTGGGAAGGTGGTGATGATCCATATTGATGGTTGTTCTGTTTGTGCTCATTCATCAGTGTTAAGCACCATAGGAAAGCCTGTGAGGAAATTGATAATTCTGTCTTCAGAGATCAATTCCATAAATCCTCTTCACCACTAACACAGGGTAAGGCAGCAGTTCCTTCCTCCACACCTCACCCCCCTATAAAAGGGATATGTGTGGAAATAGCACATTACAGAATCACTGAACTGTCAGAGTTGAAAGAGACCTCAAGGATCATCTAGTACCAAGCCCTTGCCATGGGCAGGGACACTTTCCACTAGATGAGGTTGCTCAGAGCTACATCTAGTCTGACCTTAAAACCATTCATGAATGGGGCTTCCACCACCTCCCTGGGCAACCTGTTTCTGTGTCTCACCCCATGGTGAAGAACTTATTCCTAACATCTTATCTGAATCTATTCTTCTCTGACTTGGATCCATTTTCTCTACTCCTATTGTTACCCAACAGCCTAAAAGTCCCTCACCAGCTTTCTCATAGGCCCCTTTCAGATACTGGAAGGCCACAATAAGGTCTTCTCAGAGCCTTCTCTTCTCCAGGCTGAACAGCCCAAACTCTCTCAGCCTGTCTTCATAGGAGAGATGCTCCAGCCCCCTGAGCATCCTCATAGCCCATCTCTACATTAGTAGAGGGCAACAAAATTCTGGCATTGCTTAAGTACTGACTTCTGTGCTACTAATTCAAATCAATATATTCTGGTGGTTAATTTTACCTATAAAATGAAATTCCTCTTTCAGTTTTGTCCCTTCTCTGTTGCAGAAGTGTGCTCTAGTGACATAGAATCACAGAATCAGTTTGGTTGGAAGAGATCTTTAAAATCAAGTCCAACCATTAAACTGTGTCCCCCAGCACCACTCTTAAACCTCTCCAGAGATGGTGACTCCATCAGTGCCCTAGGCACTGCCAAGGCCTGACAACCCTTTTGAGGACTGAATTGTTCCTAACCTCCAAAGTAAACTTCCCCTGGGGCAACTTGATGCCTTTCCCTCTCCCTTGTCACTTAGTCCTTGGGAGAAGAGGCTAGACCCCATCTGGAAGCGAGTGAGAAGGTTTCCCCTCAGCCCCAGTTCCCTCTGCTGCTCCTCACAAGACCTGTTCTCCAGACCCTTTGCCAGCTTCATTGCCTCTTCTGGACATGCTTCTTTGAAGCTTGTGAGGCTGTTACATTCTCATACCTGTGCAGAAGGCAGTGGCCTGCTGGTCCTGGCCAGTTCACACAAAGACAAGTTAAAACAGTTGTTTGGAGGCCTTGTGGACCTTGCTACCACGTGAACTTCCAACACCCCTTTCACTGATGGCAAATATGGATTTCTTCTGCATTTCAGCTCCTGCTCATGATGCTTTTAGAGCCTTTATTTTTAGAGCTGCTATCTTTTCTCCGGCTGCCATATCTGTCTGCAAACTCTTGCACTGCTGCCAAGTTACACTCGCTGTAGACACAACAAAAACAAAATTACATGTAGGAAACGTGGAGTTGATGTTTGCCACTGTGAAAACTGCTTTTACTTTCCAAATATTTTTGCTTTGACCTTGTTAAGTGTAATCTTGGTTTACTAAAGCAAGGGTTATCTGTTGTTGATTTCTCTGTGTTTCAGCTCTTACCACTGTCTGAAGCTGTGAGATGCTACAAGAGGAGAATTAATGATTCTGCTTAAGTGTATCAAGAGAAACAGTGAGAGATAGGGAGGGTATTCAATTCTGCCCCTCTGCTCAACTCAGCTGAGACCTTAACTGCAATGCAGGGTCCAGCTGTGGAGTCCTCAGCACAGGAGAGGTATAGACCTGTTGGAGTAGGGCCAGAGAAAGCCACAGCAATGATGCAAGAGCTGGAACCCTTCTGCTGTAAGGCCAGGCTGAGAGAGTTGGGATTGTTCAGCCTGGAGAAGAGAAGGCTCCAGGGAGACCTTCTCGTGGTCTTTCATGGGGCCGATCAGAAAGCCTGGGACAGATTTTGAGCAGGTCCTGTTGTGACAGGACAAGGGGTGATGGGTTTAAACTAAAAGAGGGAGATTCAGACTACAGGGAAGAAAGAAACTGTTTAGGATGAGGGTGGTGAGACAGTGGCCCATGTTAATCCAGAGAGGTAGTTCCATCCCTGGAACATTCTAGGTCAGGTCGTTTGGGGCTCAGAGCAACCTGCTCTAGTCAATGATGTCCCTGCTGACTGCCAGAAGGGTTGGGCTAGATGAGCTTTAAAGGTCCCTTCCAATCAAAACCACTCTATGATTACATGATTCTATGTTTCTGAAGAGCTTTCTCTTGCTCATAATGACATCTGAAACTGATCACTTCAACTGTAAAATAAAAACTGGAAAAAGAAAACATGAGAGAAAAAATATTTTTGTTTCCTTTAAGATGGCTCAAATAGCAAATAACACAAAGGTCAGAGAAGATCTTATTCAGTGGCCTCTGATGTCTGTGCTCACCTCAAGACATAGAATCATTCAGGCTGGAAAAGATTTTTAAGATCAAGTCCAACAATTAACCCAGCAGAGTGAAGTCCCACTGAACCAATAGTTCTCTGCTTGTGAATATTTTTGTGCAAGCCACAAGGAAAATGTAGCCAAGTTCTGAGAAAGTGAAATACTTGCACTTGAGGACACATTACTTTGATGCTAAGAAAAGACAAAAGAGTAGGGAAAAAATCTACCCAAAACAACTTGGTTTGGCAAGTGTTAGTTCAGAAAATGCCTGTTTGCAGTTAGCTCTGAAGAGTAAATACTCTGAGGCAGAACTTCAATAACATGTGTTACTCCAACACTGCTTTGATGACTCTTTTAGCTTGTGAAAAAGTCAAAGAGACAGAAATGAATCCACAATTTGAATGGGCCCTGGTATGTAATCCTGTGCTGGTGTGGAAAGATGTAGCTGTATGTCACAGCTACTGTGCTGACAGAGACCCTTTGAAAGCCCATTTTGAGAAGGCTGAGTTAGAAGATGTTATGAAAACATACACAGTTGAGTTTAAAGAAGCCTTAGACCTTTTCATTGAGAAACACAGAAGCAGTTGCATATAAGGAAAATGTTCATTTAGTTCCTGTTTCTCTTGTGTGGTGCTGCCTGGTGTCAGGTGGGGCTAAAACAAGTTTGACTTTATCTAGGCAATGTTCTGCTGTTGGGAGATAACCCTGGTGCTGCAAGCAAAAATGAAGGGAAGAAATTTGATTGATTAATTCTTAGAATCATAGACATCCAGAAGTACCTAGAATCAGGCACCTCTAGAAGTAATCTAGTCCACCTTCCCTACAGTAAGCAGGGACATCCCCAACTCAACCAGATGGCTGAGAACCTCATCAAACCTGACCATGAATGTCTCCAGGAGAGGAGGGCCACTTCCCTGAGCAACCTGTTCCAGTGTTCCACCACCTTCATAATAAACATCTTCCTAATGTCAAATCTAAGTCTGCCATTCTCTAGTTTCAAACCATCCTTCTTTGTCCCAGTGCTGTTGCCCTTGGAAACAGTCTTCCCCCCCCAGCCTCAACTTTCTGGTAGGCCCTCCTCAGGTACTGACTGAAAGGCTACAAGAAGGTCTCCCTGGAGCTTCTCTTCTTTAGTCTGAAGACCCCAACCTCTATCACCCTTCTCAGTAGGAGAGGTCCTCCACACCTCTGATCATTTTTGTGGCCCTCCACTGGACCTGCTCCATCAGGTCCATGTCCTTCTTGTGTAGAGGGCCCCAGAGCTGGATGTGGTACTCAGGTGAAGTCTCACCAGAGCAGAGTGGCAAAGCAGGCTTCTGGGGAGGTGTGGAGCTGCACAGTTCATAGAATCACAGAATCATTTTGGTTGGAAGAGACCTTCCAGATCAAGTCCAACCATTAACCCAGCACTGCTAGGTCACCATTAAACCATGTCCCTCAGCACCACAACTACAGAGCTTTTCAATCCCTCCAGAGATGAGGACTCCACCACTGCCCTGGACAGTCTGTTTTAGGGCTTGACAACCCTTTCAGGGAAGAAGTTGTTCCTATTGTTCAACCTGAACCTCCCCTGGGGCAACTTGAGACTCTTTTCTGGTATCCTATTGCTTGTCCCTTGGGCAAAGAGAGCAACCTCTACCTTGCTCTTCTCCAGGATTCATTAGGATAAAACTGTCAGGAAGGAGTTGAAAACTGCTCTGAGCTTGAGTCAGTGACATTCTGCTATCCTTGACAACATGGAGTAATATCCTAGAGTGATTTAACACACATACACACAGAGAGAGGATTATGTGACCACTTCTGAACATTTGGCAGTATTGTATTGTCCTGAAGAAGGATGCAACTACCTGGAAGGAGGTTGTGGTGAGGTGGGGGTCTGTCTCTTCTCCCTAGTATCAGGTGATAGAATGAGAGGAAATGGCCTGAGATTGTGCCAGGGGAAGTTTAGGTTGGATATCAGGAAAAATTTCTTTACTGAAAGAGTGATCAGCCTTTGGAACAGGCTGCCCAGGGAGGTGATGGAGTCACCATGCCTGAGCAGTGTGTGGACGTGGAACTTTGGGATGCAGTGTAATGGCCATGGTGCTCTTAGGTTGATAGTTAGACTCAACAATCTTAGAGGTCTTTGCCAGCCAAACAAATTCTATGTTTCTATGATGCTTGTCATGCGGTGGACAAAACATTCAGATGAGGACAGCACATTTTACAAGTTCTTCTCTGTGAGGAAAGATTGGTGTGGCAGGATGGGTGAAAACTCTGCTCTGTGTCTGCTCACTGTGAGCCAAGATAAGATACGCTTGTGAAGTGGAGCAGTTAAAAATACTCCTTAACATTAGAGAAAAACCCGGGTGTGAAAGAGGGAAAACATGGTCGTCTTAGGGGCTGTTGTGCCTGTAGCTCTCATTTAAATTCTCAACTCCATTTTCCTAGTCCACTCCTTTTATAGGTTGTTTGTTGTTTTTTTTTTCCCCTGCCTGAGAGCTGTTTTAATTGCATTTGCTCCTCCTGCCTGGCATTTAACTGCAAGCTGCCCTGACTCAAACCAGTTTCACTGCAATCACAAACTGAGCTGTTCCACTAAATTTCCGGCTTTAAAAGCAGCTGACCTTGGCAGCTGGGGGTGGGGGTTGGAAGGGGGAGGTCCAGCAGATCTGACACTGTGAGCTGCAAGCCAAATTAACTCCTGCATGTAACTTGGATGAGAAATCCTTGTCATTGCACTAACTACCATTATTAAGCACAACATCCTGTGTAATTCTGTGATATTGACAGCATTTGGAATTGAATTATCTAATGGGCTGTGATCAGCTGCTGGGATGTGTTGGGGATTTGTGTGTGTTTTGTGAGAATTCATTACAAGGCAATATAGCCATTTCTTTTCACAGAACCATAAGGTGTTGGAAGGGACCTCTGGAGATCATCTAATCCAGTCCCCTCACTATAGCAGGGTCACCCACAGCATGTTGCTCAGGATCAAAATGTCCAGGTGGGTTTGGAATCTCTCCAGAGAAGGAGACTCCACACCCCTCTGGGCAGCACCCTCAAGCTTTTCATGTTTAAGTGGAACCTCCTGGGTTTCAGTTTGTACCCACTGTCCCTTGCCCTCTTGCTGGGCACCACTACGAAGAGTCTGGCCACATCCTCTTGCCCCCACCTTTTAGTTCTTGGTGAGCACTGATAAAAACCCCTCTAAGGCTGCTCTTTTCCAGGCTAAACAGCCCCAGAGGTTCCATCCAAAGATAAAGTACTTTGCTGTGAGGGTACCAGAGCCCTGGAGCAGGCTGCCAGAGAAGTTGTGGAGTCTTTTTCTCTGGAGAGGTTCCAAAGCCTTCTGGACATAGTGATTCTGGCCAACTTGCTGTGTGTCCCCCTGTTTTAGCAGGGGGGGCTGGATTAGGTGATTTCCAGAGGCCACTTCCACACTCCACCACGCTGGGATTTGGTGAAAAATACAGCAAGGAGTGGTTAGGAGCAGTTGCTGTACTCCTGATACAGACGCTGAGGGTATTAAGGATTTAAAGATGAGAAGATGTAACATGCCACATCATCTTACCCAAATAGCTCTGTTTGCATTTAGATAAAGCATGATAAGTGCTGCTTTATGGCACATTTCCAGACATAACTGCCTGCTGAACGTTGTTCCACTCTTCTAAGCTCATTGACTGATGAGTTCTTTCTAAACTTCAGACACGCCACATCGTGGGAAGTCACAAAGTGAAAATGTCATTTGATTAGCCTAAATAACACTGATAAATAACAAGGAGTATAATTATAGCTTTGGAGAAAGTCAGTGAATAAAATATTGATGCAGTCTTTGCAAGAGAATCCCCAGTGCTCACCATGGTGGGGGTTGGAAGTAGCCTCTGGAGATCATCTAGTCCAGGGTCAGCTAGAGCAGGTGAACTTAAAATCCGTGTGTCTTTTGAGATCTCAGCATCACAGAATGTGTCCAGTTGGAAGAGACCTCAAAGGTCACCTAGTCCAACCTTTGACCCAGCACTGAAGGATCAACACTAAGCCATGTCCCTCAGCACCAGGTCCATACACTGCTTAAACACCCCCACAGATAGTGACTCCACCACTGCCCTAGGCAGACCATTCCAATGTTTGCTAACCCTTTCAGGGAAGAAATATTTCTTAATACCCAGCCTGAACCTCCCCTGGTGCCGTTTCTAACCATTTCCTCTAGTCCTGTTGCTTGATACCAAGGAGAAGAGGCTACCCCCTCTTCACTCCAACCTCCCTTCAGGTAGTTGTAGAGAGCAATCTTGTGTGTCAGTTACAAGAAAACAACATTTCCCTTTCCTTTAGATTGTAAATGAATCATTTGGGAGTTTAACTCCAGAAGGCCTTTAATCATACTAGTGGGCATATGTCAGAGTATTTGATTTCACAGGAGATATGGATCACAGAAGATTTATTTCAACCAAAGGGTTGATTTTTGTTATCTGATTCTATGAAATGTTGATTATGAGCTGGCTTCTTTTTAATTATTGTTAATTTGTGGTTGTCAGAAACAGGGGAAAAACTGAAACCTGTCAGTGAAGAAATTACATGAGACATGAAAATGGTTTTTCTTTGAACCTGATTTCAGACCTGCACAAAAATCACCTTGATGGTTTGGGGCATTCTTGTGCCCCGAGAAATAAATCTCCACAGTTGTGGTGGAACTCAAGGCTGACTCCTCCAAGAACAAGCTCCTCTATATTCTACTTTTTCAGTTTGAGAATAAAAGTTTATGTTTCATCCTTCATCTGTATCATCACTGTCAGGTTCTTTTGAGGAGCAGAGAACCTCCTGAAAAAGGAAGATAAAACAGGACTTTGCTTAATGCATTGCAGAGGGTTGATGGCGCAGGGAAACACTTGTGGTCTCTATGCCGTGGGGTGCTGCTACAGTATCTTGGATGCTGCATGTTCAAATTCACATTGTGTGGTGGTAAGAGAAATAAATGGTGGTCCAGAAGAATCTAGAGTCCAACCTGTCTTCTTGAAGGGAGATGTTTGGCTTTGGCATGAGCTCTGCTATTAAATGTCTTATGTGGCCATGGTGGGCAGGTAACTGGTTTGACTAATTGAAGCGTATGTTGAGATAGGCTGATGATCAGCGTGAGCAGTGCTGCCTGTCAGCAGGCATACAGTTCCTGCATATGTTCTCTCTGGCCTGACAGGAATATCTAAAGGGATAGTGGGAGTGTAGGACTTGGTGGTGGTAAGGACATCTGCAACTGGAGCAGGTTGCTCAGAGCTCCATACAACCTGAACTGGAATGGGTCCAGGGATGGGACATTAGTAACCTTACATGGGTAACCTTAGCCATTGTCTCACCACCCTCATTGAAAAAAAATCACTTCCTTCTCTCTAGTCTGAATCTCCCTCTTTGCATTTAAAACTATCACCCCTTGACACAACAGACCCTACTAAAACATCTGGCCCCAGCTTTCTTATCAGCCCCTTGAAGTACTGGAAAGCCACAGGAAGACCTCCCTGGAGCCTTCTTTTCTCCAGGCTGAAAAACTGTTTGGTGCTGAAAGGCGCATTTGGACGTGGCACTCGGTGCCATGATCTAGTCTTGAGGTCTGTGGCGACAGGTTGGACTTGATGACCTTTGAGGTCTCTTCCAACCCTGGTAATACTGTGATACCCCAACTTTATTGTCACCCAGAAAATGTATTTTTCACCAAAATCTTGGTTTAGATTCCAATTTCACCCTTGGGAACTCAGCACACAGATTATTTTGGATATGTTTTTGGAGGCAGTGACAAGAATTGCCACGTTTTATTTTGCTACCAAGAAGAAATCATCTGCTTGGAAATTTTCCGGGAAGGAGGCAGAGCAGCGCCACTTCTAAATGCAGGGTCCTTACGTAAGCTGGTCCTTTCCTATCCCTCTTTTCTCCCAGGAGCTGATTTAAGGCAGGCGAGTTGGCCTGATGCTTAAAGCACCGAGGATGTTGCTTGGCAACTTCGGGTTGCGCCTGCGTCTCTCTCCGGGAGCAGCTGGACAGATGTTTGCACACAGGAGCAATCCGGTGGCAACCACGCAAACCTCGTCCTCAGGTCACTGTCTGAGGGAGGGGATGTGTGGTAAATTAAACATTTGCAGTGTGAGAAGCTGGCTGTGATATTGGTTATTTGCAAAGTGTAAAAAGCTTTTCAGAAGGATGAGAGGCAGAAATGCCTTTCTTGAAGACTTCTCGGTGCCTAGGGGACAAATATCTGTCACTCGTCAGGTGAGACAGTGCAGTTATTTTGTTAAATATGCAACTTGAAGAGTATGTTGGATTCTTTTTTCTCCCTTCTAATCTAACACTATCATTTCTGTGACAATAAGGAGGTTTTTCTTTGGAGGTACACACTGAGAATCCCCCAGGTCCTTTTGCAGCTCTGTGCCCAGTTAGCAATTAGCTGCACTTCAGTTAACACAGAATCACAGACTGTTTGGGAGGGACCTTTAAAGATCATCGACTCCCCTCCCTGGTGGTCAGCAGGGACATCTGCATCTAGAGCAGGTTGCTCTGAGCCCCAGACAACTTGACCTGGAATGGTTCTAGGGATTGGGTTTCTACCCTCTCTCTGGGCAACCTGGGCCAGGGCCTCACCACCGACAGCATAAACAATTTCTTTCTCTCTAGTCTGAATCTGCCTCTTTTTGTTTCAACCCCTTGTGCTGTCACAACAGGCCCTGCACAAAAGTCTGTCCCAAGCTCTCCTTTAAGTAATGAAATGCTGCTGAAAGGTCTCCCTGAAGTCTTCTCTTCTCCAGACTAAACAACCCCAACTGTCTCTGTCCTCCCAGCAGAGGGATCCTAGCCCTCATATCATTGCTGTGGCCTCTTCTGGCTGTGCTCCAACAGGTCCATGCATCTCCTGTGCTGAGGATTGCAGAGCCGGGCCCAGCGCTGCAAGGGAGGTCTCAGCAGAGTGGAGCAGGAGGGCAGAATCCCCTCTCACAGAGCTGGTTCTGGGCTGTGAATGGACGTCAACAACTCACATCCAGCTTTTCACCCACCAACAGCCCTAAGTTCCTCTTCACAGACCTGCTCTCCATCCCTTCACCCCCCAGCCCAAATCGACACCAGGAGTTGTCCCAGCTCAGGTGCAAGACATTGCCATTGGCCTTGTTCACACAAACCCACTTCTTAAGCCCATCAGAAGGAATCCAGTGAAGCATGGCTCTGCTGCTTTGCTTTCCCAGAGTACAAGAGGTTGGGTGCACACAGGACACCCTACCTCTAAGGTATGCCAAGTTAAAGATGTGAAGAGCCTGGATCATTACTCCTTGAGTTTTCCTCCATGAGTACTGGCTGTGGGAGTGAATTGCAGGAGTAAGCTGTGGAAGAAGAGGGAAGAGGGGGAGGTCTCTTCTCACTACCTTCAGCTTGGTTTTACTGGCACTGTCCCATCAAGCCAATGTGAGACTTAAGCTGTGAACTGAGTTAGAGCATGTTTTCAGCAGGTAATGCATTTTGAAAGTGTCTGAGCAGATGTAGATACAAGGTGTAGGAGCTCTTAGCAGTGCTCCTGGCTTAGCCAAGAGTGGACTGGTCCTTGGGAGCACAGTCAAGCAGAGGCTGAAGGTTGGGGATATCATCTTGAGCAGTTGCTCACATAAATAAAGGCTGGTGGCCAACACCACAGTCTGACGGCAGCACAGACTGGTGTGGCTGCCAAAAGAGGCGTCAGTGCGACTGCCGTCATCCCCACTTGTCATGTCACACCACACACCCTGCTTCTCAGCCTCATAGGGATGAGATCTTCTGGGGAGTCATGTAAGAACTGATCAGATTTATTGTCTCTTCCCCCTTTTTATTCTCACTGATATGGTTGGATTGCTTTGCTTGTTCATCGTCTGGGGCATCTATGAAGTAGGAAAGGCTGAGAGCCCCAGACCTGTTTAGCCTCAAGAAGAGCAGCCTGNGGGGGGGGGGCAGAAAATACATCATGTAAAAGGAGATGTTATGTTGTGGATCGACTCGGTGATCATAAGGTCTTTTCCAAGGGCAAGAGGCAGGGGGCACAAACTGGAACCTAGGAGGTTCTATCTGGACATGAGAAGAAGTTTCTTTGCTGTGAGGTTACTAGAGCCCTAGAGCAGGCTACCCAAAGAAGTTGTGGAGTCTACTCTGGAGCGATTCCAAACCCACCTGGACATTGTGGTCCTGGGCAATCTGCAGTGGGTGCTGCTGCTTTAGCAGGGATGTTGGACTGGATGATTTCCAGAGGTGCCTCCCAAACCTTACCATGCTGGAGTTCTATTGTTCCCATGATCTTAATAAATGCTTGTGATGTCTTGGTGACGACAGCAGGGCAGTGAGAGGCTGGGTGAATATGGAGATGTTTCTCCTGTTGGTAACACAGAACTTTGAACTCACTGGAAAAATGTCCCAGACTATGGGACAGGCTGTGAGGAGCAAGGGCTGGTTACTTCTTCTGGTGGGGTTGGGGAAGCCAGAGGCAGCCTAGACCCTGACCCATGGCCCTGGTTTGTGAAGAACATCCACTTCTGCTATTAAAATACTGCAGAAGGAAGGAAGATGGAGCAAGAGGAGGCAACAGCCTGGGAACAAACATTGTCCTTTTCTAACAAGAGACAGAAAAATTGGAGCCTGTATTTTGTGGTTTTACTTCCCTGTTGTTTTATTCAATACACAGATTGGGTAGATTCAAACCACCAGCCCTTTCCCCTTCATTCACAGAGCTTCATTTATTGTGAAACATCAGACCTGGGTTTTGTACTGTTCTGCAACTCTGAGAGAATAAAAATTGAGAGGGACAGTTTGACAGGAAAGATGGCTAAGGAACTTAAATTTCTTCCTTAGGCCAGTCAGGTGAGAAATATTGTAATTCTAAGGATCCTCTGGAATCAGCCATCTTACCACCCCTAATGAAGACAATCTGTGACTAAATGAGTGGGGATTTAGACTACATAGAAGGAAGACATGTCTTAACACCAAAGCTAAAGCCCAGATTACCCAGAAAGGTGGTAAAAGTCTCATCCCTGGAATCTTCCAGGTCAGGTTGGATGGGATTCTGATCTAGCTGAAGATGACCCTGCTCAGTGCAGGGTGGTTGGATTGCATGACCTTTAAAGATCCCATCCAACCCCAACCGTTCTCTGATTCTGTGATCCTTGCATGCTTAACTGAAAGACAGCAGTTATGAGGAGCAGCTGAAGGAACTGTAATTGTTCAGCCTGGAGGGAAGGAGGCTGAGGGCAGACCTTCTCACTCTTTGCAACTCCCTGAAAAGAGGTTGGAGCAAGGTAGGGGATTGGTTTCTTCTCCCTAGTAATAAGTGATAAGAGGACATGGCCTCAAGTACCACCAAGGGAGCTTTAGGCTGGACATTAGAAAAAGCTTCTTCACTGAAAGGGTTCTCAAACACTGTAATAGGCACCCCCAGAAGGTGGTTGAATCCTCATCCCTGGAGGTGCTTAGGAAAGGCAGAGATGTGGTGCTGAAGGATGTGGTTTAGCACCAGGTTTGGTAGAGTTAGAGAATGGTTGGACTCAATGATCTTAAAGGACTGTGATTCTGGGTAGGATAAATGTACTTACCCCTGAGAACTTCTTATCTTTTCTAACACTTCAGGGTTATGATAAGCATAAGCATTCATTGTACTTTTAATAAGAGGCTCCTCTGGCTTCCCTTAATTGCTGTTAACATTCATTAAGACAAGGGATGAACTGCACTGAGTACTGTGCAAACACTCATTAAGTACCTTCCCTCCCTGATCTTACCACTCAGGAAGGCAAATGACCTCAAAGCATCTGGGGGCTGCACCTGTTAACCTGGTCACTGAGAATTCCTTTGTTATCAGTGTCATGAGGAAGAAGATTGTTAAAAAGAGATTTATGGAAGGTGGTTATGATCCAGGGGAGCATTTCTGTGTCTGGTAGTACTTAAGAAATATTCTCCTTTGAGACTTCAGCTTATGGTCAAGGTAAACTCTTGCTTAAATCCTTCTCTGAATTTTGTGAGAAGAAGACGTAGAGCAAATATAAGTTTATAACTAAAATCATAGAATCATTTAGGTTGGAAAAAACCTTTCTGGATCTTTGATTCCAGCCATTAACCTGGCACTGCTGTGTCTGCCACTAGACCATGGCATGGCAAAGAGGGAAGGAATGTATCTGCCTTCCTGTTTGACACCCTGCAAGTAGGGCAAAACAACAGGGACTGTGGGAATGAGGACAAAAAGCCAGACTTTCATGGACTGAAACAGGTGGACTCAGACTGCAGGAGTTGTGGCTGTTCAGCCTGAAGAAGAGAAGCTCTGCCTTAAGGCAGCCTTCCAGTACTTGAAAAGGGACTACAATAAAGCTGGGAAGGGATTTTTTACAAAGGCTTCTAGTGATAGGACGAGAGGCAATGGCTTTAATGTGGAAGAGGCTAGATGAGGAAGAAATTCCTTACAGTGAAGATGGTGAGACACTGGAACATGTTGCCCAGGGAGATTGTGGATGCCCCCTCCCTGGAGGTGTTGAAGGCCAGACTGGAGAGCCCCTTGAGCAACTTGGTCTAGTTGGAGGAGTCAGTGCCCATGTGGGCTAGTTTGAACTAGATGATCTTTAAGGTCTCTTCTAACCCAAACCATTCTGTGACTCAACAGAAGCACCTGAGTAAAGGAGTATGTTCCAAGGTGATCCCAAGAGAGGTATTTGGCTTCCATCTAGGAGGTTCTCAATCCTACATTTGGCAACAGCATATTAGAGTTGCCCTTGCCTCCTTCATTAGGCTGTTTAGGCACTTAAAATAAATTTGATTTAACTGCATTTTACAAGTCTTCTGCATTTTCTGCTTCCTAGAGCCAGTGTGTGTTGAATCAGAGCATAGGTAAACCACATCAATAATTATGAATAGACAAATGGAAAACAAAAAGCTGAATTGAGAAAAAAAACTGCTGTTTGTTACTCTGTGCACAAACTAATTCTTGTCTGGTTTGGGCACAGCCTCAGGTAGACCCCAAATCATCCTAGATCCATAAACTTCAGTTACACTTTTGGTTCATAATGGGGAACTGGAGAACTTCAGCAGGAGGTCATCACTTGATAATCCAGTAAATGCTCTCAGCTACAGAGTAGCTACGGATGGGGACGTGGCAAAGGGCAGGGCTGAATTAATTGCAGAAAATCTTCAGGCAGGATTTCAGTTGCAGAGGCACTGGGGCCAAATTTACTGATTGTTCCTTCAACAGTCTTCAAATGGGGTGGCTTTGGCACTGATGTCCAGAGTGAGACTTAATTCAAATGACAGACCATATAAATCCTTTCACTGAGGTCAGAAAAAACAGTGTCAGGAATAAATCTGATCTGCTCCGTCACTGAGTTGTGCTAAGGGATGCCTCATCTGAAGGTTTGCTATTAAGGTATTTGGTGGCAAGGCTAGCATGGGCCAACCTGAGGTCCATGGGCATTATATTTACACAGAAGGAAGGCAGAAATAGAAGGTGACCCAGTTTGAGCTAGGTCAGAACCAGTTCTAGTCAGGAATGTGACCTCTCAGCCTCTGCTCGGTGAGGGCACCTTCTGAAGTTCAGGGCAGGTTTGCACAGCCAGTGGCTGCTTCTAGCAGTGAGAACACTGATGGGAAGGGTTACTGCCAAGGGCTGGGCTGCATAAAGTTTCTAGCTTAGACTTGCTCCTGGGCTGACCAAGGGCACCACCGCATCTTTTGCTTCACCTTAGAGTGCAGGAAGTCAGAGGTAGCACCCTGTGGGGAGGAGTGGACAGGACAGGTGACCTTGAACTGAGCAACAAAGAATTCCATCCTGTGGCTGGTATCTTCAGGATCAAGCTGAGGGATCACCAGGGTCAAGTCTCTTCTTCAGTGGCTGGTGTCCAGGAGAACTCTGTCCCTTCTGCCTTCAATCCTAATCCACACGTTCCCGAATCCAGTTTCAGAATCCAGCTCCTGAATCTAGTTCCCATCTGCTGCTGCTGAGTTTATTCTGAGACATTCTTAGTGTCTGCCCCCAGCATCAGTGGTGACAGTGGTGACATCATTGCCATCAAGGTTTCATTTGGATATTGGTCTGTATCTCTGTCTCTATTGGATTGTTCTTATTTCCATCCCAGCTGGTTTAGTTTCTTTCCCACTCCATCAGACTCTCTCTCTTCTTCCCTTTCCCTTGTCTTTGGGAAGGGAGAAGTGTTCATGGAGAGTCTCTGGTGCTCCTGGGGTGGCTCTCCCAGCCTTAACACGTGGCAGAATATTTGGTCTCATTTCTAAATCTTGCCTTTATCTGGTGATGGCTTTTAGTGATGAGAATTCAGTTTCTTTGCCATGCTGAAAGCTAAGCTGCATGAGTCATGGCCAAAACAAGTTTGCTTTTAATAAATGGAAGTGGATACGGTAAGAATCAAAACAACAAAAAAACGCTGCAGTCCGACTCCAAACCCATCTACTTGTCTAGACAGACAGTGCCAACCTCCTGTCTGCTGAAAAATATCTTCTTCATAATGCTGTAACGATGCTGCTGCTGCTTCTCCAGGGCTTGACATTTTTCAGAGTGCTGTCCCCAGCTAATTCATTGTTGGCCAGGCTTGAGAGGGCCTTTCGCTGGGTTTTGATAGCATTTTTGTGGCCCGCATCTCCGTAATGCACTATTTTGAATGCCATGGCCAATCAATTAAGGAATCACAAGAATGTTTTGGGCAGCAGTTCCCGGGGCTGGGCAATAATCCCTGGCCCTGCTCTTCCAGGGTTGCCTATTCATCCTTTCCTGGCAGAGACTGTGTGGCTCCCCAGTCCTCTCTTCTGTTAAAACAAGCCCTTCTTGTGGCCAAAGAATCTCCATGGGCCTGTTCACCTTCTGGCTGTCGCCTTCTGGCTGCTGCCCCATGGGGATAGGGGTGTGTGGCTTGACACCTTGTCCTTCCCCACTTGCTTCGTGTCACAGCCTAGTTTTGCTTTTCTTCTACCTTGGCTTTTTATAGAACAGGGAGTGGTTTGGGTTGGAAGGGACCTTTAAAGGTCATCTAGTCCAACCCCCCTGCAGTCATCAGGGACATCTACAACTCAGAGCCCCTCAAACAACCTGACTTGGAATGGATCCACCTCTCTGGGCCAGGGTCTCACCACTCTCAGTGTAAAAAAAACTCTTCCTTCTTTCTAGTCTAAATCTCCCTCTTTCGTTTTAAACCCATCACTTGTTGTATGTCACAACAGGCCAAGCTCAAAAGGCTGTTCACATTTTTCTTATTGGACCTTTCAAGTACCAATAGTTTACAAGAAGATCCAGGCTAAAAAACCCCCAACTTTCTCAGCCTGTCTTACAGCAGAGGGCTTCCAGCCCGTATATCATTGTTGTGGCCTGATAAAAAGTGTGTCCCCATCTCAGCAGGGGTAAGTATCCCTCTTTAAGTATTAAAAAGCCAGCATAAGGTCACTCTAGAGCCTTCTCCTGGTGTTTCATAATATGAACAATTCCCTTCCTTCCCTTCCTTCCTCCCTCCCTTTACAGGGCTTTCCCAAGCAAGTTGCATGTGTTCAGTGAAGGGTAGAAACTGGAAAACCAAAAGGGAGAGAGGAATGGATGAAGTTTAGATTGAGTAGTAGGAACAATGCCTTTCCCAAAAGGGCATGTCCAGTCCTGGAATAGGCTGCCCAGGGTGGAGCAGGTGGAGTTCCCATACCTGAAGGGATTTAAAAGCTGTGTAGATGTGGTTCTGAGGGACATGGTTTAGTAGTGACCTGGCAGTGCTGGGTTAATGGTTGGACTTGATGATCTGAAAGGTCTCTTCTCTATGGATGGATGGAAAAGGTAATGGAGAGCAGAGCTGGCCACCAGTTTTACCCATTACCTCAGATTCATTTTGATCTCCTGGGTGACTCTGGCTATTGCTTCTGCAGTTGAGTCCTGCCATCTGGATAGCTTTGTGCCTTCCTCCACAAAAATGGGGTTCTGGAAGCAGTCTAACTTCCAGACCAGCACAGAAGCAATTTGGATGTGCCTCTGGCTGCTTCCGTGGTAGGAAATGGAGGATCTTTGCATAGAGAAAATGCAGGGAAGGTGGATGAGGAAGTAAACTGCTTTGAGGGGAGGGAGATGAAGAGATAGCTCTTGCAAGGTCCTTTTTAAACTTGTTTGCTCCTGACATCCAAGTCTGAAGGATCATCTCCAGAAAGGCAAGAAAACAGCAAAACTATCACTGTTGTCCTGTAGCAGTGCAGGAGATCTGTGTCTTCTAGTGCTACCTGGACTTGTCATCTAAGCTTCCTTTTGTGTCAGTGGACACTGGGATAACTCCAGTGAATGTGGGGGGAGGGAGATTACTCATGTTTACAGCTTAATGATAGGAGTATGGATCCAGGCTTGCTATATATTACAGAAAGAACAGTTTCTTTAATAATTTAAAACTACTGATTCATGGAAGCCTAAACTTAGGAATCAAAAGTATGATTTGGGTTGGAAGGGACCTTTAAAGGTCCAACTTTCAGCTTCCATAGAGCTCCAATCTGACTGATATTGGGGCAAGTGGGGCCAAAAAACCCACTTTGGAATTAGGAAGTGACATTTGGAAATGAACAAACAAACAAAACAGAAAGGCCACATTAAAAAGATTGTGAGAGTTGAGAACTGTGAAAGTTGGGCCCATGTTGGTAGCCTAAGTACCAGGTACCAGCTACCTCAGTATTTGTTGCCCAGATCCCCTCCTGCTTGAAGGAACAGCCTGTAATACTACTTGATGTTTTGAGGTTAAATCAATGTGCTTAAAACCTTTTAGATCCTCAGATGAAAGGTGCTGTTATATCACAGAGTCACAAAGCAGTGGGATTTGGAAGGGACCTCTGGAGATCATCTAGCCCAACCCACTTGCTAAAGCAGGGGCACCTACAGCAGATTGCCCAGAACCACAGTGTCCAAGTGAATTTGGAATCTTGTCAGAGAAGGAGCCTCAACAATCTCTCTTGGCAGCCTGCTCCAGGGCTCCAGCACCCTCACGGCAAAGAAGTTTCTCCTTGCATTCAGATGGAGCCTCCTGAGTTCCAGTTTGTGCCTGTTGCCCCTTTTGTACTCAACATGTCCACAAAAGGGATCTCAGATGTGGTAGCCATGGAGCAAATCTGCAGCAGGCAGTATAAGAGCTGTGAAAGGTTGTGCCAGTAAGTCACAGAACAGTTTTGATTGGAAAAAAGCTTTTTAAGACTGCCGAGTCCAACTGTCGACTCTTGCACTATTTTAGAAACAGCATTAAGTCTCCTTGCTCGCTGTGGAGACTCAAATTGGTTCCAACCAACTCAGTCCTTTTCTTACTTTGCAGTCTTTTTTTTTTTTTTCTCTTTCCCTCAAATCAAACCTTGTTACCTCTAATGTGTGTCTCAGCTGTCAAGTCCATTCCCTTGTGATTCATGATGGCTTCCAGAGCTCCTGTTGCAGAAGAGCGTAGAGCAGCATGGCTAGAGGTATGCCCTCTCCTAGCTGAGGGCATGCATTCTCCTTTGGAAGTCTTTATCCTTCTTTCACCTTTTATGGTGGGCCAGATCCACTCAATGGCACTTCAGCATATCAGGTTAAGGGAGTGTGTGTCTTGCTATGTTTGGACTTGATCTTAAAGGTCTCTTTCAAACAAAACAATTTTATGATTCTACATTAAATACAAAGCAGCACAGTTCTGCAGATCAGAGTTCACTGGTTATGTCCACTGCCTACTGTCCAAACCTCTTTCCTTTCTGAAATCCCACAGAGATGCAGGTCATTAAAGGAGGTATTTTTCTTCCTCTCTTATTCACTTCAGAGGCCTGAATATAATTTGAATCTTATCACCTGCAGTGCTGCATCCAACTCTGGAACCCTCAGCACTGGAGAGAAGTGGACTCACTGGAGCAGGTCCAGAGGAGGCCACAAAAGTGATCTGAGGGCTGGAAACCCTCTGCTGTGAGGACAGGCTGAGAGAGTTGAGGTTTTTCACACTGGAGAGGAGAAGGCTCCAGAAAGACCTTCTTGCATCCTTTCAGCACCTAAAAGGGCAGAATTTTAGCAGAGCCTGTTGTGACAGGACAAGAGGTGGTGGGTTTAAACTAAAAGAGGGAGATTCATGCTGGAGAGAACGAAGAAATTGTTTATGCTGAGGGTGTTGAGACCCTGGGTCAGTTTGCCCAGAGAGGTGGTGGTAGATGCCCCTGGAACCATTCAGGTCAGCAAGTCTGAGGCTATGAGCAACCTGCTGTAGTTACAGATGTGCAGGGGGGTTGGACTAGATGACCTTTAAAGGTCCCTTCCAACCCAAACCATTCTTCAGTTCTATGACAGTGTGTCAGTCCATGAGTTTTCCACAACCAGCTGTCACGTCCCATCCCATGGCCAATTCTTCCCATGGAAAAGAACAAATCTAGCCACTCTCAGTCCTCCAGAGCACCATAGCACAGCAGAGCTTCAGATCTGAGAGTTGCTCATTTGTGTGCAGAGACCTCAGGTAAGTGCTCTGTGAGGAGCTGGGTACTTCCCAAAGTGTTGTGGTGCCAGCAGGATTGTTACCCTTGAGCAGCTTCTGGATGTGGGATTTCTGATGCTTTCTGATATGTGGCATGCTGTGGTGAGTATCGTGATAAGAACTCCAAAACCATTTTCAGTGTTACATTATCCTTCCAGAACAGATGATGAATGCCAGGACCTATGTTTTTATTTTGGTCTGTGATGCTATTGAGTGAAAGGGGGTCCAGATTGTATGAGAACAAGGCACAAGACTTATGAGGAGCAGCTGAGGGAGCTGTGGTTGTTTAGCCTGGAGAAACAGAGGCTGAGGGGAGATTTTCCATCTTTCTACAACTCCCTGAAAGGAGGTTGGAGCCCAGTGGTGTTTGGTCTCTTCTCCCAAGGCACAATTGATAGGATAAGTTGCCCCCGGGGAGGATTTAGTTTGGGTGTGAGGAACAATTTCTTTCCTCAAAAAGGATGTCCAGGCCTGGAAGAGGCTGTTCAGGGCAGTGGCAGAGTCCCCATCCTTGGAGGGATTTTGAAGTTGTGTAGATCTGGTGCTGAGGGACATGGCAGTGCTAACAGTTGGATTCAATGGGTGGTGTACCCCACCACCTCAGCAAATCCTCCCCTAGTACCTCAACACCACACCTTGACAGCACCCAACTTGCTGCTTTCTAACTCTCATGGGAGTCTCCCTATCACTAGGGAGCAATCACAGCAGCTAAACTCACGTAAAGAGACTGAGTCAAAAAGCATCCAGATCCCTCTGGCTGCATGGGGGCGGGGGGGGCTCTGGCTCCGCAAACCTCCCGCCGTGCAGCTCTGGCCGTTCTCCGCCGCTTTTCTTTTTTATTTCCCCCCCCTCCCTTTTTTATTTTTTTCCCCTTTTTCCCTCCCTCTCTCCGGAGCAGCCTGCGCAGCCCTGATTTGCTGGGAAGCGGCGGAGGCTTCGCTCTGGGCAGAGCCGGGGCTGCGCTGTCGCTGCTGACGCGTGGCCGCCACCACCGGGAGCAGCACACCCCCCCGTCCCCGGTTCCATTGCTGGGAGCAATCCCGGTACCGTTACCAGCAACAGCTCCGCGGGAGCCACCGCGGTACCATTACCGGCAACAGCAGCAGTTCCGCGGTACCGGCGGAAGCACCCCCCATACCATTCCCGCCTACAGCCTCACGGTACCGGCGGGAAGAGCCCCGGTGCCTCCGCCGCTGCCACCACGGGGAGCAGCCCCGGTCCCGCCGCCTCCTCTCCTCGCCGCCTGCAAGGTACCTTCCCGCCGTCCCCCCTCTCCCTTCTTCCTGGTGCAATGTCCTCCCTGCAAGGGGGAAGCAGGGGACATGCCTGCGGGGAGGTACAATCTGCCTTCTATCCCTAATTTTTATATATATATGTATGTACATATTTATATATATATGTATATATGAAGCCAAGAGCC
>VWZE01014939.1:86061-117054 GCA_013396675.1 Eubucco bourcierii | reverse complement strand
TTTTTGTGTTTTTTTTTTTGTGGGGGGGTGGAGTTGTTGAGATTTTTTGTTTGGTTGGTTTTGTTGGGTTTTTTTCTCTCTAAATCTACGGAGAATGTTCTTTTTCCTCCACATCCCTGGAGAACATCTCTTTTTCTCTAAATCTCTGGACAAGAGGCCTTTCATAGGGCATTAAAAGGTCAAGATCATCATGCTGCATCATCAGCATGTGGTTAAATTCATGCGTCTTGCTGCACCCGTGTGTGTATGTACATAACAGAGGTGAATGATGCTAAGCTGGTCTCCTTGGGTGGGAAAGTTTCAGCTCTAAGGTGAGGATGAGCTCTGCACGACAATAAGGATAGGGCCCCAGAGCACTGCATTGGAGTAAGAGCTGAAGTTCATCCCTTAAGGAGCAGAAAAGCTCTTTGAGCTGCAGACCTGCTCATAACACATATCAGGAAGCATTAAAATGAAACTGGGTTTATTTAATCAGACCAGTACAGCCCGAGCCTTTCCCTGGACTAGTTTCTTACAGTTGCATCCCTCCATCCGTGATGCAGCCGATGAGCCTGTTCTCCCCCAAAACTGCTTGGTATGACTAAGGAGATGGGTCAGGATGTGTGTCAGCTCATGGGAAGGGAGCCAGCTTCTGGGGTGGGCAGATTTGCTTTGGGAGGAGAAGGAGAAGGAGGAGGAGGGAAGCAGCAGGGTGTGGCAGCATCCTCAACCTCCCCCTCGCCTCCGCCTTGGTCGCAGGGCTGGACTGTGTCTGCTGGGAAGCTGCAGCGGAACTGGAGAGGTCTAATTTTAGGTGGGGTGTTATTCTCTCTTCGGAGAAGGAGCAAGTGAAGGTGAAGCTATAACTTATGTAATTCTTAAGCAGGGTGAGTGTTTGTTGGTTTGGTTTGGTTTTGGGTTTTTTTGTTTGTTTGTAGTGGAAACCTGAGTATTGACTCTTTGATGCTAAAAACTGGCTGTTGGCAGGTTTTTCTTTGAAGGCTTGCGGGTATGAGTTGTAGATAAGAGCATCAGTAGATGTCACCCTCAGGACCATTCTCAGGAGCATTCTCATGCCTCTATTAGATTTGTTGTTTGGTGCAGTGGTTGGGAGTTCTCAGAGGCTGTGAATGGTTATTGCTTTATTAAATACATAAAATTGTCACTTCTTTGAATGTCAGGCGTGATCTCGAGCCAACAGAAACTTCTTGAAACGTGTTAAATGTGTTATTCACAGCGGGTGACATTCAGACTGGTTTCATGGAGATCTCATGTACCAGTAAATGACTGCTGCTTGTCTCGGGAGAAAACATCAAACCATTTGTAAGAGGCTACAAAAGAATTCTTGTTTCTCATGAGTTTTATCTCTGGAGCTAAAAGCCTTTTTGACACAAAAAGTATTAATAACTGGGTGACTTTATCACGTCGGAATACATCCCGGGGGAGAGGATCTGTGTACGTACAGAGTACGCTGGGCTTTGAAAACAAAGGGTGGATCTGTGCACAGAGGAGTTGCTCCGTGAGTCGGCAGGATTTGTTTTCTCCAGGGTTGTGTGGTGTGGCCTTGAGTTGTTGTGGTTTAGCATCTTTATCATCCCGGTTTTAACTGGAAATGTGTTACAGTTGCAGAGATGGAGTTTTTTTTAAGTGTTTTGTTCACAGATAATTTCTAATCAAGTGAAACAAAATGGGTATAATACAATCCTTACCAACTAAGCTGAAAATGAAGCTGAAAGTATCTTTATCTTGCAGGATTGTCATAGATCGTTTTTGTTTAGGGCTTGTGAAGTCAGAACAAGGGGGAATGACTTTAAACTGGAAGAGGGTAGATTTAGACTGGAGAATAAATCTTATGAAGAGTGACTGAAGGAGGTGGGACTGTTTAATTTGAAGAAGAGGAGACTAAGGGGAGACCTCATCGCTCTCTACTACTCCCTGAAAGGACATTGTAGAGAAGAGGTTGGTGCTGGTCTCTTCTCACAGGTAATTAACGATAGAACAAGAGGGGATGGCCCCCAGACTGTGACAAGGTTAAGTCTAGACTGGATGTTAGGAAAAAAATTTTCACAGAAAGAGTAATCAGACACTGGGTAGGCTACCCAGGGAGGTGGTTGTGTCACTGTCCCTGGATGTGTTTAAAGGTCGTTTAGATGTGGTGCTTGGGGATATGGTTTAGGGGCAATGGATGGACTTAATGATCCCCACGGGTGAAACACTGAAACAGGTTGCCCAGGGAGGTTGTGGGTGCCCCCTCACTGGATGTCTTCAAGGCCAGGTTGGACAAGACCTTGAACAAGCTGATATAGTGGAAGATGTCCCTGCCCATGTGGGCTTGCTGGAACTAGATGATCTTTAAAGTCCCTTCTGAGCAAAACCAGTCTATGATTCTGTCATTTAGGTGCAGAAGTTAGAGAGCATGTAGAAGGGTGTTACGCAGCACTAAAACAAGCATTGCTGAGCAGTTGGAATCACTGCTGTAAAGGGAACCTCAAAAAGAGATGAAGTGCTGCAAAGATGATGGATTAGCTGGGATTTATCACATGATTTTCTTCATTTTTAATCTCCTGTATTAACTATTTGGGGAATGGTCCAAGTCTAAATGTGTGTATGGATACGCAACACTTCCTAGCTGGAGATACTTATGTGGAAATAACTCAATTTCTTTAAATTTAACAGCACAGATAGTGTGAAAGAAAAGTCTAAGCACTTACCTTCCATAAGAGAAATCCTACAGCCCTTTGCTCCTGCCTCTGCCATTCTCAATCAGCACCATAATCATCAGTGCAGGGAAAACTCAGAAAGATTGCAGACAACCAAATATCTGTGGAAAAGCAGAAATGGGTCAGGATTTGGGACAACTGAGGTAACCTGATACAACATGCTGGATAGACAGTGACCTTGGTACCTCCTGTGCCTTTCCTGAGTGATTGATATGATGCAATTGAAGTAATTGTCCCTTTTTTGTCTCTGGAGGAAAATGAAAGCTTTTTCACTTGGTCTGTCTGTCAGCAGAGCTGGTTGTTCTCTAGTCACAGGGAGAAAAGCAAAAAAGGCTATCTATGATCATGATCTTCTAAATCACTTCCAAATCTGTTTGCATCCTATGGGATGTTGTGTATGCAAGGATGTACATAAATTAAAAATACATGGGCAAAAACTAACGTCCTGCACCAGCAGAGGCAAGGACTTGACCTGCCGAAAAGCAACTCCAAGTAGGACCTGCGAGTGCTGGTGGACAACAAATTCACCATGAGCCAGCAGCGTGCCCTTATGGCCAAGGAGGCCAATGGTCTCTTGAAGTGCTATGAGAAGAGTGTGGCCAGCAGGTCAAGGGAGGTTCTACTCCCCCTCTGCTCTGTCCAAGTGAGGCCACATTTGGAGTTCTGGGTCCAGTCCTGGGCTTTCAAGAGAGATGGAAAACTACTAGAGAGAGTCCAGCAGAGGCTACAGTGATGCTGAGGGGATTGGAGCATCTCTGTGAGGAGGAAAGGCTGAGAGACCTGGGGAGAAGAGCAACCTGAGAGGGGATCTGATCAATGCTCAGCAGTAGCTAAAGGGTGGGACCCAAGTGGACGGGGACGGACTCTTCGGTAATGCCTATTGACAGGCCAAGAGGCAGTGGGCACAGCCTGGAACCCAGGAGGTTCCTCCTGTAGGTGAGAAAAAACTTCTTTGCTATGCCAGTGCTGGGGCCTTAGAGCAGGCTGCCCAGAGAGGCAGAGGAATCTCCGTCTCTGGAGAGAGGTTCCAAACTGACCTGGATATTGCCATCCCAGGCAGCCTGCTGTGGGTGACCCTGCTTTAACAGGGGGAGTTGGATTAGATTAAAATATGGGTAGTAAAAATGGGGAAAAAAATCCCCATTCTTACATTGGCCTCTTTGATCTTTACGCTTTCTGCTCCATATCTTGGAAATACTTTGTGTGATTCCCTTTCTGTGACTTCTTTGCCTAGCAAAACTGACCTCTGGGCAAATCGAGAAACAAAAGAAACACTGAAATCTGCCTAAGGATCACCCACCAGATGTTTGATCCCACTGAGAAAAACTTTTGTGGTTGAGAGTGTTAAAGAAGAATGTGGAAACTGGGGACTCAGAGCACATGCAGGGAGGTGAAGGGCTTGAAGTAATGGGAAGCATATGTGAGTATAAAGAAGTATTTTGGGAAGGGGGTGGTTTGTGAAGAGAAAACCAAGTGATTTTTTCAATCACATGGGCTTTCACCTGTCTAACACCAGTGAAATTTAATTGCAAACAAGTGTCTAACAGAGTACTTGCTGTTCCATTTATTCTTTTTCCATGTTTTTGGAAGTTGTGCTGTGTTGAAGGAGTTTGTGCCTTGATATGACCTGGTTATATTTGTGTAATTAATGAGTCTGTCAGAGCTGTGGTGTGTTTACATGTTAGATGTGTAAACAGTGGATTGAGTGTCTCAGAACATATATGAGGCCCCTCTACAACTTTTCTTCACCATCCCTTTTTAATATGGATCATTCATTTGGATATACAGCCTTGTGACAGAAATCTTGATTATTTTTTTTTTTTCCCATCAACTATAAACCCATTTTCGTACCTGACATTCCATATCATCACTACAGTAGCTAGTCTTGGAGGAATTGGAGTTTGATGTTAATATATGGTTTAGTATTGGGTTATTCCTCCATTCAGGCTGAGAGAGTTGGGGTTGTTCAACCTGGATAAGGGAAGGCTCCAGGGAGACCTTCTTGTGGCCTTTCCGCGCTTAAAGGGCCCTGTGAGAAAGCTAGGGACAGCCTTTTGAGCAGGGTCTGTTGTGACAGGAGAAGGAGTGATGGTGTTAAACCAAAAGAAGGAGATTCAGACTAGAGAGAAGGAGGAAAATGTGGTGAGACACTGACACAATTTGCCCAGGGAGGTGGTGAAGTCACCGTCCCTGGAGGCGTTCAACAAATGAGTGGACATGGCACTTCAGGGCATGATTTGATGGCCATGGTGGTCCTCAGCTGAAGGTTAGACATGATGATCTTAAGAGATCTTTTCCAACTGAAATAGTTTTGTGATTCCATGCTCTTCTGGAATATTATCCAGTCACCATATAACTTGTTTAAGTATTAGTTTTACTAGGGATTTTGTCTTGAAAAAAATTCCTCTTATACTACATAGTGCTGCATTTTTTCCATTCATTCTTAAACATGATGTAATTCTTGGTTAATTACCATTTCTATTAATCATTCATAACTGCCATGAAAATGTTTTTACCTTCATTCAGGAGCATAGTCAGTCCTTTTTTAAGTAGTGAGTTGTGTCAGTTTGGATGGAGCTTTGAGGAACCTGATCCAGTTGAAGATGTCCCTGCTCAGTACAGGGAGGTTGGCCTAGGTGATTTTTAAGGTCCCTTCCAAACCATTCTGTGATTCCTCCAGGCTGCTTGGTGGGACCTTTCCTAGCACCACCCATCCTTCCTATCACCCAGGAAGCTGGCCAAGCACCCACTCCACTTTTTCTCCATCTGATTTGGAATTATTGCTTTGCATTCCATGTCCTCAGCCTTCATCTGTTGCAGGCCCTCATCCTCAGTGCTCCACATCTCCTCCTTGTACTTGAGTAGATGCTCGGAAGCAGCCACACACTCCAAGGTGCCCAAGCATCCTTTCCCCAGAGGCAGGAGATGATGTTGCTTAGCATGGAGAAAAGGGAGAGCTTCTCACTCTATACAACTCCCTGAAAGGGAGTTTGGAGCAAGGTGGAAGTTGGTCTGTTCTTACAAGTAACAAGGCAGGAGGAACCATCCCCTATTTGCACTAGGGGAGGTTTAGGTTGGACACGAGGAATAATTTCTTCCCCAGTAAGGTTGTCAAGCCCTGGAACAGGCTACCCAGGTCAGAGGTGGAGTCTCCGTTCCTGGAGGAATTTCAAAGCTGTGTAGTTGTGGTGCTTAGGGATGTGGTGAATTGGCAATGCTGGGCTAACAGGTTGACTTGATAATCTTTAAGGTCTGTTCCAAGCAAAACAATTCTGTGTTTCTGTGATTGCTGGTGGCGACGGAGCAGGAGGAATCCCTGGCGGTGGTGGTTACCTTGTTTATTCCTTATGAATCTGAGGGCAATTATGTGTAACACCCCCTGGTTTCCTAGGACATATTGACTGCAAATGAAGCCTTATTTAATAAGCCAACAAATGCAAACAGGCTGTGAAGAGAGGGGAAAAAAAAGCTCTTCCAGACCTCGGAAACATATGTTTGTGCTAACTGAGAGACCTGTTCTTGCACCCTGACTCGCGTCGGGGAGTAACTCTATCTGCCAGTCTTCCCACAGAAATGGGAGAGCCTGTCTGTCAAGGAAGGCTCAGCTGGGCTTAGATGGATCAGAATCTGACCCTACCAAGTCATATCAGTTAGATCAGGAAGCCATAATCTCTCAGAGGACCCTGGTGATGATGACTTCACCTGGTCCACTGCATTCTTCACTGGTTTTATTCAATTAAACCAACCTCTGTTTCAGAGGAGGGGTTGGGACAAGCAGTTCTCATCCCTACTGCCCAGACATAGGATGATGGCTCCACTTGGGTAAATATAAGGACATACAAATCCACACAGAGAGAAACAATGCTGCTTGCCTATGGGATTTGTGTGCAGCAGGTGACCTGGTACCTCTGGTTTGTTCCTAGCAGTGATTCTTAACGTTGTGTGCCAGTAAATCATAGAAAGACACTTTTAAGGTTGTGGGGTTCAACCATTAACCCAGCACTTGGGTTACAACAACTTCGGTCAATAATACAGATTTAGGGCAGAGTAACTGGGAAGCTGTCCAGCAGAAAAGGGCCTGGGGTTGCTGGTTGACAGCTGGCTGAAGATGAACCAGTGTGTGCCCAGGCAGCCAAGAAGACCAACAGCATCCCTGCCTGTATCAGCAATATGGTGGCCAGCAGGACCAGAGCAGTGATTGTGCCCCCTACACTTAGCACTTGTAAGGCTGCACCTTAAGTATTGGGTTCAGTTTTGGGATGCTTACTCCAAGAAAGACATTGAGGTGCTGGACTGGGGCCAGAGAGGGACAATGAAGCTGGTAAAAGGTCTGGAGGACAGATCTTTTGAGGAGCAGATGAGGGAATGGGGGTTGTTCATCCTGGAGAAAAGGAGGCTGAGGGGAAGTCTTCTTGCTCTACACAGCTCCCTGAAAGGAGATTGTAGTGAGGTGGGAGGTGGTCTCTTCCCCTTAGTATCAAGTGGTAGACAAGAGGAAATAGCATCAAGTTGCACCAGGTGAGGTTTAGGTTGGATATTACAAAAAAAGTCTTTCTTGAAATAGTGGTCAGACATTGAAACATGCTGCCCAGGGCAGTGATCGAGTCACCATCCTTGGAGGTGCTCAAAAATTGTCTGGCCATGGCAATGTGGGACTTGGTCTAATGGCCGTGGTGGTGTTGGATCAATGGTTGAACTCAGTGATCTTAGAGATCTTTTCCAAATGAAGCAATTCTATGATTCTGACATTCTGTGTTCACATCTGCACAGCAGATGTGGAGCTGAAGAGAGAAGGGTTCCAAAAGCAGGTAGAGAGTTGACTTTGATGTAGAGACTTCTGTTACAGAGACTACTGGGATCTTCCTGGCCCCTGTAATGGAGAAACTGTCCCCACCTTGACTTCATGGGCAACACCAGAACTGTGCCATGTGCCCTGTAAGAAACATTTTATGTCAATTCCTATAGCAGAGCAGTGGGCATTTGGTAAAACTTTAAGAGAAAGGAAGCTCTTTGTGTTTTACATCTCAGCAACCTTAATTTAATCACTGTCCCCTCAGGCTGAGAGGCAGACTGGCTGTACTGCTCTGCAGCACCATGTTAGTGGAGAAGGTGCAAAATAGAATACTCATGGTTTATGCATGATGTGAGTGTTAAGAAGAAGAGTTTGGGGTTCACATGATGAAAAGCAAACCAAGCACTCTGTGTCACTCCACTAGCAAACAAGGATAAAACGCCTTCAAACTTCCAACATGAAGTTCTGGGTGGTTTGGTTTGGCTTTGCAAGAACTATGGCCAAGTACAGATCAGAAACACGCTCAGCACCAACACGCTGAAGACAAAGGCAAACTCTGCAAGTAAATTTACTCGTATCAGCATTCCACCATCACAAGAATTAATTTAGGGACATGGTTCAGTGGTGACCTGGCAGTGCTGGGTTGATGGCTGGACTTGATGACCTTAAATGTCTTTTTCAGCCTAGATATTTAGCTACAGCAAGTGTTGGTAGGTACAAGGCTTCTGCACACAGAAAGCCTGGCTGAAGATACTTAAATGCATTGATAAAGGTGGTGGGTGTTGTCTTTTCTCCCTGCCTTGGACAATGTGTGAGATGGATTTATTGTCCATTGGGTCTTCTCCAACCCATCACAGACATGAAAACATTCCCCAGATTGGAATAAACCAAGATAAATTAACTAATCTCTAGTTCTTGAGGGTGTTGTTAAATAGGGTGGCACGAGAAATGGATGTGGGTGGTAGTTACCTTCTTTACTTCTTCCAAGATACCTGCTACGTCCCATTAATATAGAATCATAGAAAGGTTTGGAAGGGACCTTAAAGATCATCTAGTTGCAACCCCCCTGGCAGGCAAGGACACCTGCTAGACCAGGTTGCTCAGGGCCTCACCCAGCCTGACTTTGAACACAGGTTGGAGCCTCCACAAATTTTCTGGACAACCTGTTCCAGTGCTTCACCAACCTCATGGTGAAGAATTTCTTCCTAAAGCGTAATCTAAATCCAGCTTCTTCCAGTTCGAAGCCATCACTGCTCCTCCTCTCACTCCACGCCTTTGTAAAATATCTCTCTCTAGCTCTCTTGTAGCTCCTTTCACATCCTGGAAGGCTGCTCTAAGGTCTCCCTGGAGCCTTCTCCAGGCTAAACAGGCCCATCTAGATCCACCTGAGAGAGTCTCATTACATATTAATCCTATTATATATTAATAGGACTAGTGGCACTGGGGGCAGGATTGAAGACAGACTGCAAACCAGTGTCCATACCGGATCTAAACTAGTCTGGAGCTTGTCCACAGCCACTCTTCACTGCACTTACCATGCTAAACCCTTCAAGTAAGTGATCAAACCCCAACATGGTATTGAAGGACCTTCCTGCCTCCCTGGCCTCAAATTCCAGCTCTGAGCCTGCAAAACTCTTTAATAAATCAGAGATGGAAATTAGGTCACCTCGCCTGCCATCCGCATCATGAGCTTGCTACCCAGACGGTGCTGCTCTGTCTCAGCAGCTCCTAAATGATTCAAGTGCTGAGGTTTCTTCCAGTTCCCTGGGCAGGCTGTTCTACAGCCCCATAAACCTTGCTGCCCATTCCAGCTACCCACCTCCTCCTCTCCACCCTAGTTTTACCTCTATCCCATTTTCTTCTCTTTTTACTTAGATCTCCCTCTGGTACCCCCAAATACCTCCTCTTGATGCTGCCACAGCTGCCATCCGGCACAAATTGTTGCTGAGGAAACCTTCTTCTGCCTCTCCTGTAATCCCACTGTAGTGTGCTGCTATTTTTAGGAGGAAAAAATAGGAGGTGGAAAGGGAATCAGAAGCTGCCAGCTCCAGCTGTACGCAGCTAATGCTCCAGTTTGTGGAAACTACGTGGCAGTGTTTCCCTTCAAGCACACAGAATTAACCAAAACTTCCAGTTTTCTGGAATGATCCAAAAGGGAGAGACAGAGGAAATGGAAGTGGCAAATTGCAAGGTAAAAAAAGCCAACAATCTCACTCCACCTTTCAACACCACAGCTGGGCCTTCCCTTCCTGAGGTTATTCTCAAGACTAATCGATCCCTGCCTCACAAGCAGGGAGTTAAACCGGTCACATCCTGACGCCATCAAATGATCGGTTAACAAACCTGCCAATAGCAAGAGGTGACTCTGCCTTGTGGTGGCCCCTCAAGTAGAAGTGAGATCTGTCTTTTACCCCTCCTCAGAGACAAAGCAATATGCTGACCTCTGAAAATGCAGCATGCAGACCCGCCCAACCTACCTAGCCAACGTTGGTGCACACATCCCATGCAAAGGGCTCTGTCACGCAGTGCTTGAAATACCAGGATGGCCTGGACTCCCAAGATCATCTAGTTTAAACCAAGAACATCCTGCTTTCCTAAGAACACACTTTTATACCTCACCCACCATCTTCACCTTTATCAAGCCTCATATTTGTGTTCTAATCTGAGGAGCAGCTGGAGGAATGAGGATCATCCTGCTTGGAGGAAAGGAGGCTGGGAGGAGACCTTGCTCTCCACAACTCCCTGAAAGGAGGTTGGAACAAAGTGGAAGTCGATCTACTCCCCCACGTTTAAGACAAAGAAGATAGGCCTATCTTCTCAAGATAGAACAAGAAGTTCAAGTTGTACCAGAGGAGGTTTAGGTTGAACATGAGGAACAATTTCTTCCACAGAAGGGTCAACAAGCTCTGGAACAAGCTGGTCAAAGAAGTGGTAGAATCCCCATCCCTGGAGAGGTTTCAAAACCGTGTAGATGTGATGCTGAGTGACATGGTTTAGTGGTAAGCTGGCAGTGTTGGATTAACAGTTGGACTTGGTGATCTTAAAGATCTTTTCTAAACTCAACAAGTCTATGATTCTAACCATCCTGTGGAAATCAATGCAAGTGTTTAGTGTATGTATTTTTTAAGACATAAAATAGATGCATTAGGATCAGGCTGCCCAGATAGGTTGTGGAGTTTCTTTCTCTGGAGACTTTCAAAACCTTCCTGGACACATTCATATGTGGCCTCCCATAGGTGATCCTACTTTGCCAGGGGGTTTGGACTCGCTCTCCAGAGGTCCCTTGCAGCCCCTATCACACTCTAGATGACTCAGGTGGTAGTTGTCTCAAAATTCTTTGCTGCCTTATCTTGAAGACACACCAGGGCTATCGTTCCCATCCTGATTGTGTCCTCTGCACTGTTGTAAGGGGATGAATTTCTACAGGAGAGGACTTGGCCAACAAATCAAGGTCTCAGCCAAGAAAATGCATTGTCTGTCCATTTTCTAAACAAAACTAGTTCAACCCACAGCAAGTGGTTTGTGTCTGGTTTCCACAGGCTGTGTTTAGAGTTGTTAAAGTAGATGTGATGGGCAATTATTTCTGCACAGGGCTGTTGTTTGAGGAGTACCGGAGAAGGAGACTCTGCAACCTCTCTAGACAGCCTGTTCTAGAGGTCCAGCACCCTCACATGGCTCTCTTGTTAGAAGGTGGCAACTTAGAAGCTGGATCTTGGAGTGTTTCTTGCCTTCCACAGGGAAATGAAGCAGTGACTGGTAGTAGATGAGGCTTTCATCCAGATGTAGGTGAAAAGCTTGTTAAGCTTCTTGGTCCTTCCTGCCAGAGCTGCTGGTACAGAATGAACTGCCCTTTCCAGGCTCAGGTGAAACTCTCAGTTGTGTTTCTTTGTCACCTTCCTGGCAAACCCCAGCATCTGAGGCTTTAAAAAAAGCTGGGCATAGACTTTTTAGCAGGTCCTGTTGTGACAGGACAAGGGGTGATGGGCTTAAACTAAAAAAAGGAGATTCAAACTAGAGAGATGGAAGAAATATTTATTGTGGAGATGGTGAGACACTGGCACAGGTCGCCTATAGAAGTGGTTGATGCCTCAGCCCTGGAACCATTCCAGGTCAGGTTGTTTGGGGCTCTGAGGAACCTGCTCTAGTTGCAGATGTCCCTGCTGACTGCAGGCATCTTGGACTAGATGAGTTTTGAATGTCCTTTCCAACCCAAACCATTCCATGATTGTTTGATTATATGTTAGTGGAGCTGCCCAAGGTCCTCCCCTGCCTTGGAAAACTGAAGCCAGGAGCTGGCAGTGGGGGCAAATGTAGGGGTCTCAGGCCCTCATGACTGCAACATCTCAAGAAGTTCTTCATCTCAAGGTGCTTCAAGATGCTGCTCCCCCATCTCAGGGATGTGCTGTAGAGCTCCTGGGGCTGTTGAGTGTCTGACTGCGCCCACTTGAGCCTTTGTTGTAGGTGCTGTGAAGATTAATAATTCAATTTGTCAGGTGAAAATTTGCATTTCATCAGTCACGCCTCTCGGAGAGTTATCCTGTGATTAAAGATGACAAACACTTCTCAGTGAAATGCTGCTTTTGTCTTCTCTTAACTCCTCACACATGGATTTGAAGCTTAAAGGTGTCACATGTACTCTTCAAAATTCACCTTTGAAATGATATATTTAATGTAAGGAAAATTCTACCTATACTTTAGACAGAGTTGGAAATGTGTTAATTTCCACTTAAAATATTGAGCTTTCTTGCCTTGCTGCTAGGAACCAGCCACAGCTGTCCAAGCCCTGAATTTTTGCACCTCTCTGGCATGATCCAAAGCTCCCTGCAACTTTTTTCAAACTATCATATGACTTTCAGCAAGACTTCAGGCTTCATCCCCTCTGAAACCAGTCTGTGTCTGCAGACACATGGAGGCAGGATCTAAGTGTCTGCTTTGTCTCTGCCTTGAAGCACACATCAAAGCCGAAGCACCACTACAAACTGCTAAACATGTTGAGAGGAGACGTAGGGTGACTGACCCCAAACATCCCCCTTCTTCATCAGGAGGTGATGTAGTGGCTACAGAGCTGGTGGCTGGTCAAGAAGGCCACTGGTGTCTTGGTGTACAATAAGAGAGGTCCAGCAGGTCAAGGGAGGTTGTCTTCCACCTCAGACATTGCCCTAGTGTGAGGCCACATCTGAGTACTGGGTCCAGTTCTGGGCTCCCCAGTTCAAGAAAGACAGGGAACTACTAAAGAGGGTCTGCTGAAGGCTACCAAGAACCTGAGGGGATTGGAGCATCTCTGTGAGGAGGAATGACTGAGAGACCTTGGGGCTATTTGGCTTGGAGAAGAGCAACCTGAGAGGGAGTCTGATCAATGCTCAGCAAGAGCTGAAGGGTGAGGGGTAAGAGGATGGGGGCAAATTCTTTTTCAGTGCTGCCCAGTGAGACAACACAGGGCAAAGGACGCAATCTGGAACCCAGGAGGTTCCACCTGAACAGGAGGAGAAACTTTTTTGCTGTGAGGATGCTGGAGCCCTGGAGCAGACTGCCCAAAGAGGTTGTGGAGTCTCTATCTGGAGAGATTCCAAACCCACCTGGACATTGTGATCCTGGGCAACCTGCTGTGGGTGCCCCTGCTTTAGCAGAGGGGTTGGACTAGACAATCTCCAGAGGTCCCTTCCAACCCCCACCATGCTAGGATTCTGTGATTCTCTCTGGGTTCCTGGTGGACACTTTCCAGTCATGTTATGAATGAAGCACACTCACTATTTGTCATGACAGCACTTTGGCAGGGAAGAAAATATTGTCCTGCTCTATTATATGTAACATTTTGAGGTGGTGACTCCTGTATTTGCAGAGCTCTGGCATTGAAGGTAGTTATGTGAATGCAGAGGCTCAGCAGGTGTCCCAGAGATTTGGGACTCACAGAAGTAACATCATTTTGTGACTGTCTGGTGGGGTTTTCTTGTCCTAGATTTGAGAGGCTGGTTGGTCATCGTTCTGAGACTGTCATTGTGTGTGCAGCAGGTGTTACAGTTCTCCAGCCTGCTCTGTTCAGCTGCCCTATGCTCATACACATCATGATTCTATGATTCTATGTTACCAAAAAGAGTGTTCTATAGACATCTTCTCCTTTCCTTTTTTGACTGTGAAACCATGAATTTTCTCCCTGGAGGGATTGGAAAGCCATGTAGCTATGGTGCTGAGGGACATGGTTCAGTGGTGACCTGGCAGTGGCAGTGCTAGGCTAACCATTGGACTTGATGGTCTTAAAGGTCTCTTCCAACCAAAACAATTCTGTGATTCTATGTTGGGTCATTCATTGAGAAGGTTTTTCCAGATCTTAATTCTTTCATCTCAGAGCCTCTGATTGAACTTTAGGCTTGACTTGCACAGCTGTGGAAGTGATGATGGTTGGTCAGCTCTTTCCAGTCTGTTCTCTATGCAAGCTCCTACAGTGATTATCCATCCATTTTCAAGCTCTTTGCACTTACTGACATGATAAAAATCAATTAGTTAATAATTAACATAGTAGTACTCGACCATTTAATTTCTCTGCCAGTTTGTGAGTGAATGGCAGGGTTTTACCCTGAAACCTGTTAAATGTAAGAGGCTTTGATCCTAGCCCATGGTCTTGGAAATTGGAAGGAGAGCTTTTTAGAGGCTGCTTAGAAGCAAACGATGGATATTGGTGCCATCTCCGAGCGTGGCAGCTGGAAAGTTTAATTATAGGCTGGGAAGTCAGTTAGGGATTAAGGAGAGCGTTAGCAGAAGGGGTGGATGTTAACAACAGCTGTTTGCTGTGGGCTTCGGGGAGGTTGGGTACATACAGAACATAAATAAAGTTTAGGGCCAGACACAGGCTGGCTTTGAACATTCACAGACTCCAGGTCACTTGTTCCTTGACGTGTGAGCTTGGGTTGTGTGAAACCATTTTAATGGCTTGCACTTGGAGAGGTGTGTGTGGAGGGAGGGGGGAATTCTTCCTGCCTGTGTTGCTGGGATCACCAATGGTGCAAAGTTATATCCAAATCCTAGGACAACCTTCCTTTTCCATCACTTTCCTCAGTGCTGAGTTTAGGTTTCTTCCTTCATTTGCATTTGGTCTGCTCTGAAAAGAGTGGGGTTTTTTTCTTTTCCTTCTGTGGCACAGGTTTTTCATGCTATCAGTTTTGTCTGAAAGAGGAGGAGCTGGAAGGGCTATGTGCCAGGCTTACACTGGTCCATACATGACTTCAGGAATCTGCTTTCTAACAGAATCCCAATGTGGTGGGGGTTGGACAAGACCTCTGGAGATGATCTAGTCCAACCCCTCTGCTCAAGCATGGTCACTCACAGCAAGTTGCCCAGCATAGCAATGTCCAGGTGACTTTGGAATCTCTCCAGAGAAGGACACTCCAGAGCTTCTCTGAGTAGCCTGCTCCAGGGCTCAAACACCTGCCCAGAAAAGAAGTTTCTCTGCATCTTTAAATGGAACCTCCTGGGTTCCAATCAGTGTCCATTGCCCCTTGTCCTGTCACTGGGCACCACTGAAGAGTGTCTTGGCCCATCCTCCCCCCCTTTAGCTCTTGCTGAGCACTGAGCAGATCCTCTCTCAGGCTGCTCTTCTCCAGGCTAAACAGCCCCAGGTCCTTCACCCTTTCACTCAGAGAAGACACTACAGTAACCCGAGGTCATCCTCTGAGAGGACAGGAAATGGTAACATGAACCTTCCTTAGGAAGAAAACAATACCAAACTGAAAACCTTCAATCACCCAAAAGCTCCCTGCAGAATTATATATAAAAAGAAAAAGGAAAACAAAACAAAACCAAACAAAACCTACCAAAAAAAAACCCAAAAAACAAACCACCAGTGACAAAAAAAAACCAACAAAAAAAAACCCAAGCAAGCAAGAACAACCCAACACTATACAACACAACAAACCCAAAACTAAGCAAACCCAAAACTAAACTCTTACATTAAAGAGTACCAACATACAAGAAGACTTCTAGAATCATTTAGGCTGGAAAGGACCTTTAAAAACCTATAGTCCAAGATCATCAAGCCCAACTATTAACTGCAGAGACAGTTCTGCTCTACCTTACAAACTGCTTGTGTCTTAAGCATTAAAGACATAAACTAGGGGAATGTTTTTCCTCCTCAAATCAGACTAATCTGAACTCGTGGCACCATTTCTAAGTCATTTCATAGAGCTATACATGCAAAGCATCTTCCTTGAGGATTAAAAGCTTGTAGGTAAGAGCAGAGAGGGTCTGGACATCACCCAGTGTTGGGTGGGTGCTGAGAGGGCTCAGGTGTTTACATCTTTCACTTTGGATGGTTCATGGTCCTTAGGAAGCTCTCTGGCAGCGGAAAGAAAATGTTTTATGTGGCATTTCAAATGCTGGACAAGAATTCACAGCAGGCAGATCTCTGAAGTTTGAGGGGGAAGAAAAGAGAAAAACATCAAATAGAGCTCATTTTAGGGATGGTGGAACTTGAACCTGTTTTACTTAAGGTCATGTCAGTGCAGGTCAAGCAACATGCTGAGCTGCAGATGGAATCCTAAGAAGGAAAAGCAACCTTCCATCTTTTCTGAGACTGTAAATGGTGACAAATGGGGTGAAACAGGGAAGAACCTTGAGTATGTGTGGTTTTGGTGGTGTGCCCTTGGTTCTGCCCTTCTGTGTGAGCAAGAGAAGAAATCCTTGACACGCTCAGTTTGCAGACTGATGGACTTTTTTGGGTTGGTTTAGTTGTTTTCCCCAGTTGATTCTTGCCCCCTACCCCAGCTTGGAAAATCCATTAATTATAGCTGTAATTTTGAAGCTTAGATGCAGTTCAGGCCACAAAGGATCCTGACGTGTTTCTACACTTATTTAGTACTCGTGGATTAGACACAAAATTCTCAGAACCCCACCCTGAAATACTGCAAGCAGCTTTTCTTCTTAAGAACTCCTGAATATATCCAAGTCCACACTTGCATCTGCTTGAAGCAGCTGGAACTAACTTTGCTGCCATCTTTCACTTGTCCAAATGCCAACCATTGTCTAGCCACTGGTTGAAACAAAACAGTGTTGGCTATTGGCCTGTCAGCCTAGTTCTTGGCATCCTGTGCCCATGACATGTTTGCTGTTGGTAGTAAAAATATGATAAATGATGTAAGTTGAGGATTTGTTCCTTCTAAAGAATCATGGAATCACAGAATTGATTTGGTTGGAAGAGACTTTTAAGATCACCGAGTTCAACCATTAATTGCCCAGCACTTCCAGCTCACAGCTAAATGATGTCCCTCAGCAGCACATTTCCATGGCTTGGAAACCCCTCCAGGGATGGGGACTCCACCACTGCCCTGGACAGATTGGTCCAGGGCTTGATAGCCCTGTTGAGGAAGAAATTGTTCCTCATGGGGTACAACTTGAGGCTGTTTCCACTTGTTCTATTGCTTGTTCCTTGGGAGAAGAGACCATATCCCACCTGTCTCCAGCATTCTATCAGAGAGTTGTAGAGAGACAGAAGGTCACCTTTGAACCTCCTTTTCTCCAGGCTGAATCCCAGTTCCCTCCAGACCCTTCAGCAGCTTCACTGCCCTTCTCTGGACGTGCTTCAGCACCTTAATGTCCTTCAATGGCCCAAAACTGACCCCTGTATTCAAGGTGTGGCCTCACCAGTGTTGAGTGCCGGGGCACAATCACTTCCCTGGTCCTGCTGGCCACCCTATTGCTGATGCAGACCAGGATGCCAGTGGGCATTTTGGCCATCTGGACACACACTGGTTCATGTTCAGTCATCTAGAAACCAGTATCAACACTTCTTAAAACATAGGTTAGAGAAATCCTCCTCAGTCAGTGTTCTGCTTTTCGTCCTAGCACAAAGCTCATTTCAGGAGTGCATTAAGATGCTCAGATTAACCCAAAATTGCAATCTTTCCTCACCATTTAACTTTCAGTTCAAGAAAGGTTGAGGCAAACATTTGCCAGCATACCCAAAGGGACCTGACACTTCTGTTACAAATAACTTTTCCCCAAAAGCACCACTTGTGTTGAAGCAGTTTGGGTCCTGGCTTGCAGCCATGGGTTCACCTAAGCATATTACAAGAACTGACAGGTAGACAGCAGTAATACAGACATTTAATGTGCTTGAGACTATAAAATGAGGTAGCCTAGACTTTCCTTTCCCAGGAGATGTGAGCTTTCTCCCCATTTATTAATAAGTTATGACGCTGCCAGCACTGCCACTCAGGTCACCTTAGTGGCCCTGAGGATCTCAGAAGTTAAGAACGTTGAGTTGTGGTTTTTGGAAGATGTCAGTGGAGGTTCTCTTACCTCTCTACTCTGCACTTGTCTGCAGTATTGTGACCAGTTCTGGGCTCCCCACTTCAAGAAAGACAGAGAACTGCTGGAGTGAGTCCAGGTAGGGTGCAAAGATGCTGAGGGGCCTGGAGCATCTCTGTGAGGAGCAAGGGCTGAGAGACCTGGAGCTGTTTAGGCTGGAGAAGAGCAGCCTGAGAGAGGATCTTCTCAATGCTCAGCAAGAGCTAAAGGGTGAGGGGCAGGATGATGGTGCCAGACACTTTCCAGTGGTGTTCAGTGAGAGGACAAGGGACAATGGGTACAAACTGGAACACAGGAAATTCTGCCACAAGAGGAATAGAAACATTGCTGTGGGAGTGACAAAACCCTGGAGCCAGCTGCCCAGAGAGATTGTAGAGTCTCCTCTGGAGAGATTCCAAACCCATCTGGATGCATTCCTGTGTGGCCTGTCCTAAGTGAACTACAGGGGCAGGGGAGTTGGACTAGATGATCTCCAGAGGTCCCTTCCCACCCCTACTGTTCTGTGGTTCTATATTCTCAGCTTAGAATCGCCACAGTAAATATGCTGAGTGATTGATCAGCCAAACTTGTAAAGTCCTCAAGACCTGTGAGAGGCTGAAGTGAGTTTCTGGAGTGTTTGTTGTTGTATTTCTCAAACCTGATGAATATCTAAAAGGTGGGAGTCAAGAGGATTGGGCCAGACTCTTTTTAATGGTGTCTGGCAACAGAGCAAGGGGCAGTGGGCACAAGCTGGAACTTAGGAGGTTCCATATGAACATGAGGAGAGAATTCTTTGCTGTGAGGATGCTGGAGCCCTGGAGCAGGCTGCCCAGAGAGATTGCAGAGCCGCCAGCTCTGTAGAGATTCCAAACCCATCTGGACATTGTATTCATAGGCAACCTGCTGTAGGTGACCTTGTTTTAGCAGGGAGGTTGGACTGGATGATCTCCACAGGTCCTTTCCGACCTCTACCATGCTGGCATTTGGGGGTTTTGTGTCATGGTTTGAAGTACTTTGGATGCAGGGAGCCACAGTTTTAATAAATCTTGTTCCTTCTGTCACTGAATGCCAGTAAATACTTGTTTGAATAATTCTCAGCACAAGAGAAGGAACATTTTATCTATCCACTTAGTAGACTGTTTGTTTTTATTTGAGATAATGTAATTCAGACAGTTTCATTCCCTTTGGGAGATCTTTAGGCAGGAGGTTAGAGAAAACAGCGTGGGATTAGGAACAGATCAAAGGTTAAAACTGAAGTTAATAAGTGCTGTAATATGGGAAAGATATCGAAGTCTTTACCACCAGGAGGTAATAAGGGTAGTGTTGTTCTCAGCCATAAAGCCACCCTGGCAATCTGCACACCACCAGTAACCCCAGTGTCTTCAGCTGAAAGCAGGCTTTGGATGCTGCTGCTTGGGAACAAGGTGGAGTGCTGAATAAGGGAAGAGTGGGGAGAGAAAAGAGCCTGAGAGGGGACTAAAAATAGGGCTTGCCAGATGAGGCTGAGGGGAGAGTGGTCTGAGGGGCAGATGCTGCAGAGCCACGTCAGGCAGCTGCTGGCAGCAGGGCTGCGTTGCAAGGAAGAAGAATTAGGTCAGACACTGGGGGAAATGGTCCTAAACAGTAAAGCTAGGGAATAAATGGACTGTGGGGAGCAGGGGAGTATCAGCATTGGGGGATGTTGGCTGACAGAAGCATAGACCAGACAGAGTTTAGACAAGAAGGGCTGGAGAGGCCGATGGCAGTGTGCAAGGCACTGAAACAATGAACCCCTTAAATAATGACCGTGGAGGCTGTGGAGAGGTTCCAAACCGACCTGGACTCTGTGATCCTGGGCAACCTGCTGTGAGTGAGTCTGCTTTAGCAAGGTGTTGGACTAGGTGGTTTCCAGAGGCCCCTTCCAATCCTCACCGTGCTAGGAATCTGTAAAAATCTGCCATGGATCCAACATGCTTGGTTTGGTGGTGTACTTTTTTGAGTACTTGTATGGCTCTGTGTTGAGTGCCACAAAAATAATCTGAGGGCTGGAGCATCTCTGCCATTAAGACAAGCTGAGAGAATTGGGGTTGTTTAGCCTGAAGAAAAGAAGGCTTCAGGGAGACCTTGTCACCTCAGTGCTTAAAGGAGCTGATCAGAAAGCTGGGGGCAGACTTAAGCAGGGCCTGTTATGACAGGACAAAGGGTGATGGGTTTAGATTAAAAGAAGGAGATTCAGACTGGAGAGGAGGAAGAAATTTTTTGCTGTGAGGGTGGTGAGACTATCCCAGGTTGCCCAGAGAGGTGGTGGATGCTCCATCCTTGGCACCATTTCAGGTCAGGTTGTTTGGAGCTCTGAGCAACCTGCTTTAGTCGAGAATGTCCCTGCTGACTTCAGTGGGTTGGACCAGGTGATTTTTAAAGGTCCTTTCCTACCCAAACCATTCTATGATCTCTCCTAAAAACTTTGGGAACTGCTGCTGTAGGGATATCTGATGCTGCTCTGGAGCTGGAGGAAGCATTGGTTAGTTTCTTCCTTCTTTTCAAACCTTTCATAAACTGATTTGCAAAGGGTAAGCTCCAAGCAGCCCCAGCTGTAGTGAAGCACACATGTATCAGAGTAGGTTGGACCCCAGCTGCAGGGTCCAGCTTCCCCAGGGCTTTCCTGACAGCTAGCAAGGGGGTGGATTACTTCATTCATTTTTCAGTTCAGATGTAATGGCCACGTGAATATCAGCATGGAGATTTCTGTCCCTGCAGAAAACAGGCTGCAGTGTGAACAGAAGAGGAGAGGGAGAGCTGAAATGCAGCTCTGTGCTTCATCTAGGATCAGCCACAGCTTCCAGAAGATATTTTGGAGTGTTGAACCACAATTTATGGTGAACTGGGGAGTAAGGCTCTGTATTTTCTGCATAGTTATGAGCTCCTGAGAAGGCTGAATTGTGCAGTGAGATGTCAAGATTGTTTGATAAATTAAACTTTGAAATTCTGAATAAATGCCTTTGTGGGTAAATCCTTCTGATAAGGAGCAAGACAGTTCCTTCTTTTTCACTCTCACACTACCATGTAGAATATAAGTTGCATTTTGCATGCAGAACCACACAGAATCCCAGCATGGTGAGGACTGAAAGGGAACTCTGGAGATCATCTAGTCCAACCCCCTTGCTAAAAAGCAGGGTCACCCACAACAGGTTGCCCAGGATCACAATGTCCAAGCAGGTTTGGAATCTCTTCAGAGAAGAGAACTTCTTAACCGTGCTGCACAGCCTGCTTCAGGGCTCCAGCAGCCTCACAGAAAAGAAGTTTCTCTTCCTGTTCAGGTGGAACCTCCTGGGTTCCAGTTTGTGCCTGTTGCCCATTGTCCTGCCCTGGTTACTACTGGAAAGTGTCTGGCCTTGTGCTCTTGTAACCCACCTTAGGGGGAAGGAGCTGGGGCTGTTGAGCCTGGGGAAAACAAGGCTGAAGGCAGGCCTTCTCAGTCTCTACAGCTTCCAAAAGGAGGTTGAAGCCAGGTGGGGATTGGTCTGTTCTGCTTAGTAACAAGTCAGAGGGTAAGAGGAAGCCTTGGAACAGGCTGTCCAGGGCAGTGGTGGAGTCCCCATCCCTGGAGAGGTTGAAAAGCTATGTGGATGTGGTGCTGAGGAGCATGGTTTGGTGGTGCTGCTGACTCTGCTGTTGGACTTGACCACAAAGATCTTTTCCAGCCTAACTATTGCATGATTTTATGGGTAGCTTCATAGGTGGTGAAAATTTTTATCTTTATTGGCATCTTAAGGTAGTGAGAGGGTTGCTTTTAATTCCTTGTGGAGTTCAGAATGCAGAGGACCCTCCAGTTTTAATTACTGTGCACAGGGACACCACGTGCAGAAGCTTTGCTGTGCTGTGAAAGCACACAGCTGAAACCGGTCTGAGAGCACGTAACTGAAGAGTAACTGAAGCCTGGAGAGAGTCCTGCTTACTCAGTGATTTTTAAGTGAATTTGCTCTAGCCTGCAGATGCCTGAATCTGCCCTGAATGTTCTTGTTGTCCGTGCCTTTCCGCTACAACCGATTTGTTCCTAGAAGTCTCTGCTCCCACACCATCTGCAGGTCTTGGTTTGCATCCAACATAGCATTGAACAGCTGGTGGATTTGAGGCTGTCAGTATGTGCTCTTAACTTTTGGGGGGCATGTGTTCAACTACATTTTGTAACAGGGCAAGTGATAATGTGGTTAAAGTGAAAGAGGGAGTTTCACGCTTGGAGAGAGGGAAGGCCTTTTTTTCAGTGAGGTTGGTGAGACCTTAGCCCAGATTGCTCAGAAAGGTGGTAGATTCCCCTCCCTGGAACCATTCCAGGTCAGCTTGTTTGGGGCTCTGAGCCCAGATTGCTCAGAAAGGTGATAGATTCCCCTTCCCTGGAACCATTCCAGGTCAGCCTGTTTGAGGCTCTGAGCAGTTGCAGATGTCCCTGCTGACTGCCAGGGGGTTGGCCTAGATGAGCTTTAAAGGTTTCTTCCCACCCAAACCAGTATATGGTTCAGTGAGGTCAGGCAGGTTATGAGCTTAGAGCACTGGAGCAGGATCTATTTAGGTATCATATGAAACAGAAAATGTTGTTCACAGGTGTTAACAGTATTATGACCTGAGGGCAGCATGATAATGCAGCTCAGCAGCCATGTGTCAGCAGCTTGTGGAACCCATTTTTTAAAATACTTTAATTCATTCAGTTTTCTGCTCAGTAGAAGAGAACATGAATTGTAATGTCATTATAAGAAGGTCATTGAGGTGCTGGACTGTGTCCAAAGAATGGCAATGAAGCTGGTGAAGGGTCTAGAGCACAAATCTTGTTAGGAGCAGCTGAGGGAACTGGGGTTATTGAGCCTGGAGTAAAAGAGGCTGAAGGGAGATGTTCTCTACAACTCTCTTGAAAGAGGTTGTAGCAAGGTGGAGGTTGGTCTCTTCTTCCAAGGAAGGAGCAATAGGACACAAGGAAAGGTTCTCAGGTTGCACCAAGGAAGCTTTATATTAGACATGAGAACCAATTTCTTCCCCAAAAGGGTTGTCAAAGCTTGGAACAGGCTGCCCAGGGCAGTGGTGGAGTCCCCATCCCTGGAGGGATTGAAAAGCCATGTAGGTGTGGTGCTGAGGGACATTAGTGGTGAGCTGGCAGTGCTGGGCTAATGGTTGGAACTGGTGATCTTAAAGGTCTATCCAACTAAAATGATTTTGTGATTCTGTGATTTTCAGAAATTTGCATAACTTTGGGGTGCTGTAGGTGATACAACCTCCAAAAGGTGGTCTGCTGTCTTCATGGAACCTGGCAGTGATACTCCTCACAAGGCTTGTGTGCAGACTACAGAATTCACAGTGATTCTGGGTTTTACTGCTGCAGGAATTCACCCTTCAAGAGCGCAAAATGGAGCTGGGTAATTTCAGTGAGTCACAGAAGTGAAAGTTAAACAGCAAATAAAACATTCTCCTGTGCAACCAGGTGCTCTGAAGCAGAAGCAAATATGTCCATTTTGTGAAGTCAGAGTAGCCAACCCAAGTGGAAGGGGCAGAAAAATCAGCAGTTTAATTTCTTATGCTTTATAAAGTGTCAAACAGAGAATTCTACTGATGCCATTTAGCTGTACATAAGTCATCAGTGGTGACTCCACACAGCTATAGATAACCTCTTGAGTGTTGTTGACACTCCCTTGTGAAAGGTTAAGGGCTCAAAGCAGGTCAACTGTCTCCTCCAGATCCCACTTAGAACCATAGAACTGTTGAGGTTGGAAGAGACCTTTGAGATCATCAAGTTCAGCCATTCACCTAGAGCTCCCAATCCCAGACTACTGCTAACATCCTTCAGCACCATTTCCACCTGTCTTTTATATCCCTCTGGGGTGGTGACTACCACTGCTCTGGGCAGCCTGTTCCAGGGCTTAATAATCCTTTCCATTAAGACATTTTCTCCTAATACCCAACCTGAATCTCCCTCAGTACAAATTGGAGACTGTTTTCCAGTCACTTGTTACATGTGAGAGGTGGCTGACCCCTGCTCGCTCAAACCTCCTTTGAAGTAACTGTAGAGGCTGATTAGGTCTCTCTTCAATCTCCTCTTCCAAAGACTAAACAACCCTTGTTCCCCCAGCCATTCCTCACAGGACTTGTGTTCAAGACCCTTCACCAACTTTGTTGCTCTTTGGACCTGCTTCAGCACCTCAATGTCCTTTTTGGAATGAGGGGCCCAAAACTGAATCCAGTATTCAAGGTGTGGCCTCATCATTACCAAGTCGAGAGAGATACTCAATGTCCATCAAGTTCCTGCTCAACTCTTAGCTAGCACTTGATTACTTTCTGACTGCAAGAAACTCATACATAGAGCAGGGCTCTAATTAGCTCTACTCCTTCTGTTCCCTCTTCCAGGACAAACACATTTGTCTCCTGAAACCCTCTTTCACTGGTAACATTATCTAAACCTATTCTTGTTCTTCCTACCTTCTTCTTGATGCTCTCCAATGATACTTTTCAGAAAATAGGAACCCCAAACTGCATCCCTGGTGCTGCATGAACCAGAACATCTCCACTGTCATGTCTGAGACTGAAATTCACTTTACAGCAGACCCTTATGCTCCTTCATTCCTGCTGCCTAACTCATGGCTTTCCTACACCCTTCTTGCTTCTGGATACTTAGGGGAATCTATAGAATCAGAGTTGTTTAGGTTGGAAATGACCTCTAAAATCATCAAGTCCAACCAATCTAAGACCACCATGGCCATTAAACCATGTCCCAAAGTGCCATGTCCACATGTTTCTTGAACACCTTCAGGGACAGTGGATCTGACCAGATTCCAGTAAGGTCAGAGTTTAGCATATAAGTGGCTTTCTGTCAGAATGATTTTCCCTCCTCCAAGTCTGGTGAGCATTCCAGCAGCTTCCTTGGTGGGATGCTGAGCACAGACAGGACACTCTCCCTTCTTTCACTGGTGCTGCAAGGGCTGTGATTCCTCAAATCAATAATTCCCAAGCTTTGTCATCCTGCTGCTGAGAACTGTTTGCAGGCTTCAGCTTTGGGGTTTTTAATCACTTGTACACCATTTATTTTTAAGATTTTTCTTCTTCTTTTAATCATTTAAACGATTTCTGAGGCTCACTCATTAAAAAGTCATGCAGGGCTCTTTTAAAAGCCTTTCTAAAGATAGGCTCTGTCATCTGCTCCACTTTCTTCTTATCAGCTGGGACAGATGCCCCGTCAGAGAGAGCGTGAGAGACATTACACCACTTTGAGGTGACTCTTTGAGACATCCCTGCTGGCTGTTTCATTAGGTGTTGGTTTGTTAGTTTTGTTTTGTTTTGTTTCTTTTAATCTCATTATTTGTACAGGATTGGAAATCCCACAGCAGTGTGTGCTCCTGTCACTGCTCTGCTATTAAAGGTACACTGGGATTTCTGGCTATGGTAAGATCAGGTCTTGTCCTGAGTCTTCTTATTTTTTCAGTCCTTACCTCACCTCTCTGGCATCTGCCAGGCAGTGGTTAATGGCTTAGAAATGATTGTTGGTAGTTCCTCAAGCACTGTAGTGGCATATCCTTGCTGAGACCCCACCTGCAGTGCTTGGTCCAGCTCTGGAGTCCTCAGCACAGGAGAGACATGGACCTCTTGGAGCAGGGCCAGGGGAGGCCACAGCAATTTTACAAGGGCTGGAACCCCTCTGCTGTAAGGACAGACTGAGAGAATTGGGGTCACTCAACCTGGAGAAAAGAAGGCTCCAGGGAGACTTTCTTGTTATCTTTCAGTGCTTAAAGGGGCCAATCAGAAAGCTGGGGACAGACTTTTGATCAGGGCATGTTGTGACAGGACAAGGGATGATGATGGGCTTAGGTAAAAGGAGGAGATTCAGACTAGAGACAAGGAAGAAATTTTTTACTGTCAGGGTGGTAAGACCCTGTCCCAGGTTGCCCAGAGAGGTGGTAGATGCCCCATCCCTGGCACCATTCCAGGTCAGGTTGTTAGGAGCTCTGAGCAACCTGCTCTAGTTGCAGATGTCCCTGTGGACTGCAGAGTTTGGACTAGATAAGCTTTAAAGGTTCCTTCCAACCCAAACCATTCCATGATTCTGTGATTTCCAGTGGTTCCTGCTGACCTCAAACCACCTGGTTCCTGATGTGCTTGCTTTGTCATCCTTTACTTCATCCAGCCTGCACCTACACATTCTGCACGTCAGGTGGAAGATGCCACAAGAAGCTGCTCCCAGCTGGCTGCTGTGAAATGAGGCTCTGAATAATTCAGTCTTTCCTGTGTTCAGCACTAGGCCCTGGCTTTTATTCTTATGTATTTATAGACTCTTGTCTTGTTCTTTGCCTCATCCCTCCCTCAGTATAAGTCACTTTGCATCCTAGTCTTCCTTTCTCCTGTTATGTTGATGGTTGTGTTTTATGCTTATCCCTGTGTTGTGTGTCTTTGGGTCTTTTCTTGATACATTTCCCTACTGTGTCATTTAAAAGCTCTTGATGCGTCCCATCCCCTTGCTTGATGGGCAGAGGATACTGTCTCCAGAAATACTCAGCTTTTAGTGGTGGTACCACAGTGGTGACCACTTGCAGCCTGAGACAGGGGCATTTTGGGTCCTGAAATAGAATCATAAAACTGTTTTGGTTGGAAAAGACCTCTAAGATCATCAAGTCTAACCATCGGCCTAACCACAGCTAATTCAAGTCTCCTGTTGCCTTTGGTCCCCTCTGTTGATTTTAAGGTTTCTCCTTCATCTCCCTCTTCTTGTGTTACCTCCATTTTTCTTTCTTTCATCTTCACCAAAGATCTTTAAAGAAATTCCTATTCACACCTTCACAGAAGATCAAACAAATACTGTAACTCCTGCTATGTGTTCCAGCACCTGCAGCAAGCCTTTCTTCATTATTGCTTATTAACACTGAATTCCAGCTTCATGGGAATTGGAAGGGATCATCTAGACTAACCTCACTTCTAAACTTGAGGAAGATTTTCTTTTCTATGAGGATGCTGGAGGCCTGGATCAGGCTCTCCAGAGAGGTTGCAGAGTCTCTTTCTCTGGAGAGATTCCAAACACACCTGGACATTGTCCACTGGAGAGCCACGAGAATGACTGGGGGACTTGAGCATCTCCCCTATGAAGAGAGACTAAGAGCCCTGGGGCAGTTTAGTCTGGGGAGGAGAAGACTGAGAGGAGATCTGATCAATGTGCACAGATATCTGAGGGGTATCTGTCAAGTGGCTGGAGCCAAGCTCTTTTCTCTGGTCAGCAGCAGTAAGACAAGGAGCAACAGCCACAAACTGGAACATAGAAGGTTTCACCTCAACATGAGGAGGAACCTCTTCCTGTGAGGGTAACAGAGCACTGGAACAGGCTGCCCTGATAGGTTGTGGAGTCTCCTTCTCTGGAGACATTCAAAACCCATCTGGAAGTATTCCTGTGCAGACTACCCTAAGGGATCCTGCTTTGGCAGAGGGATTGGACTCAGTGATCTGTAGAGGTCCTTCTCAACCTCTGATATTCTGTGATTCTGTGATCCTGGGTAAACTACTGTCAGTGACCCTGCTTTAGCAGGAGGGTTGGACTAGATCACAGAGTCACAGAACATTAGAGGTTGGAAGGGACCTCCCGAAATCATTGAGTTCCAAAAGTTCTTCTAACTCCTATGAATCTGTGATCAACAAAACCTGGTTGTTTTCTTGATGAGGAGCCTGACTGGAATGAAGTGAGCTGAGACTTGGAGCAGTTTGATGACAACACTTCAAGCCCTGGAAGTCAACATTCTGGCACATCTTCTCTTCTTGAGACGTGGCTTGACATTTCTGCTGCTGCTTATAGCAGCCATATTCTCCCCCATATGCTCTCCCCACCAGCATCTTGCCATTATTGGATAAATGTCTCTCATTATGTGGAATGTTATTTTTTTTAATGGATTGGGTTTTTTGGTAAGTGTGGAATCATTATTTTGTTACATAACTTCCAAATTTGGACCTTGGCAGGGATTTGTAATAATCTTCAGAAATTGCCATAAGGGAGAAGTTTCCACAAAGAGAATTAGTGAGATCAAAGCAGCGTCTGAACGTAAATCACTAATGTGTGCATTACAGGAAATGGTTGGTGGCTGTGTATAGCTCCTTTAATTATGTTTGGTTCCATTTTGTTTTGTCGTTGCATCAGAATTTATTTGGAATTAATTAGCAATTTCTTCTCTAATGTGATTTCCGTTTGCTGAAAGCAGGAGATATTTCCACTGGTGCGTATTTATATATAAATAAAGGTTTATTAATGCCTGCTGGGTTAATTGAACTGAGGGCTCTGCTGTCAGTTAGCTGGGAATTCGGTTGCTCAGTGCAACCCAGAAGGTCTGTGCTCTTGAGAACAGGAGGCTTCATTAGAATCATAGAGTCGGTTAGGTTGGAAAAGACTTCGTCAGGTCCAACCGTTAACCAAACGCTACCAAGTTCAGAGCTAAACTGCGTCCCTCAACCCTGCATCTCTGCAGCTTTGCAGTCCCTCCAGGGATGGGGACTCCACCGCTGCTCTGGGCAGCCCTGGACTTGGCAACCCTTTTGTGGAAGAATTTATTCCTCATGTCCAACCTAAACTTCCCCTGGCACAACTTGAGGCCCTTTCCTCTTGACCTGTGTCTTGTTTCTTTTGAGAAGAGACTGATCCCCCACCTGGCTCTAACCTCCTTTCAGGGAGTTGGAAAGAGCCAAAAGGTCTCCTGCCCACCGAGGTCATGGAGTCTCCTCCTCTGCAGAGATCCAGACCCACCTGGACATTACGATCCTAGGCAGCCTGCTCTGAGTGTCCCTGCTTTAGTGGGGGATTTGGACTAGATGATCATAGAATCAGAATGGTAAGGTTGGAAGGGACCTCAAGGATCATCTAGTTCCAACCCCCTGCCATAGGCAGGGACACATCCCACTAGTACAGGTCACTCAAGGCCTCCTCCAGCCTGGCCTTGAACACCTCCAGGGAGGGAGCAGCAACAATCTCCCTGGGCAACCTGTGCCAAGTGTCTCACCACCCTCACTGTAAAGAACTTCCTCCTAACATCCAGTCTAAATCTTCCCTCTGCCAGTTTAAACCCACTCCCCTTGTCCTGTCACTGCAAGACCTTGTCAATAGTCCCTCCCCAGCCTTCCTGCAGGCCCCCTTCAGATACTGGAAGGCTACTGTCAGGTCTCCTGGATGCCTTCTCTTCTCCAGGCTACAAAGCCCCAACTCTCTCAGTCTGTCCTCACAGCAGAGCTGCTGCAGCCCTCTGAGCATCCTCGTGGCCTCCTCTGGACCCACTCCAACACTTCCATGTCCTTCCTGTGCTGAGGGCTCCAGAACTGCACACAGGACTCCAGGTGGGGTCTGACAAGAGCAAAGGGGCAGAATCCCCTCCCTTGCCCTGCTGACCATGCTTCTTTTGATGCAGCCCAGGACTTGGTTGGCTGTCCTCAGTGGTCCCTTCCAACACCCACCATGCTGGGATTCTTTAATATATATAGTACATTGCAACTCTCACTTGCTGGTGGGGACCAGATGACACAACCTGGGCTTTATTCAGGGAACTGTTAATGCAGGGGAACATGATTGTGGTTGCCCTATGGAGTAAAGGAAATCATGTGCTTTAAGTCCATAGTAAGTAGTACTAGGAGCAGCGATGTCCTGAGGTGCAGTGTGTTGGTAGCTGTAGGTATCAAGGGAGCTCTGTAAGGTTTTAGGATGTAGGTTTTTGCTCAAGTGGTTTGCAGGTTCTGCAGTCTAATATCTTTATTTTGTGTAAGGTAGGGGTCTGAAAACAGTTCTGTTTTCTGTGATGTGATATAATGGAAATGACCATAAAAGATGTCATGCCGTTCTTTTGAAGCTCTGTTTTAATACCTTGATAGTATATTAATAATTGTCTTCCCTTAGTTATTCTCATGCAGCACTCTGAAACATTTTTTTAAACCATTACACATCCAGTTTTAACTTAATTTTGGGGGAGTAGCTTAAAATAGACTGACTCTCAGCTTTTTCTCTTAATGAAAAGTCTTTATTTTCATTTTTCTTGAATTCTGTGGTCAAAGTGACTTTTTTTTTTTTTTTTTTTCTTGTGGACTCTCCAGTCTTAGCAGCATCAGTGTCAAATTTGGATGCAGCTAGTCATTTGGAATCTTTGAATACCGAGTTGGGAGCCAGAAGTGAGCTGTCCAAGAGCACATCTGGCTTGCAGAATATTACCTCATGTGTGTAAGGTGCTGTTCTGAGTTCCTTTTCATTACTCTGTTTGCTGGAAAGGAGAATTTGATAAAGGGTTCTGCTGGCAACAGGAAAAGTTGAAGGAACTTCAGTAATTACTTTCTTACTGTGCTGAAATTCAGATTAGAAATCAGGGTTGGACTGAATGAGCTTTAAGACCCCTTCCAACCTAAACCATTCTGGGATTGTGTGATTTTGAGTCATAACCAAGTACAGTAAGTAAACTAATAAAAGAAGAAACTCTCAGCCAATGAAATGGGTTTGACAAATTTGTGGACACTGTGAGCTGTTCTGTCAGGTTTGCTGCATACAAATGATGTTAAAAGATTAAAGTATCATTACCTCTGATAGTCTTGTTCTAGAATCTTTGTAGATTCATGGAAACATGAAAGTTGGAAAGATCTCCAAAATTAACCAGCACTGCCAGGTCACCACTAAAACATGTCCCTCAGCACCACATCTATATGTTTTTTCCTAGCAATTCCGAGAACGGCAATTCCACCACTTCTGTGGACAACCTGTTCCAAGCCTTGATAACCCTTTTGGTGAAGAAATTGATCTTAATGTCCAGCCTAAACCTCTTCTGGTGCAACTTGAGAACGTTTCCTCTTCTTCTGTCTCTTGTTCCTTGGGAGAAGAGACGAACCCCCCACCTGACTCAAACCTCCTTCTAGGGAGTTGTAGAGAGACAGAAGTTCTTCCCACAGTCTCCTTTTCTCCAAGCTCAACAACCCCAGTTCTGTCAGCTGTTCTTCACCAGACCTGTGCTCTAGACCTTCCACCAGCTTTGTTGCTTTTCTTTGGACTCAAAGCCATTGTGTCTCTTGTCAATGTTCAGTTTTATTTTATCTCTACCCTTCAAGCATACGTACTGAAAAGAAGTTCTGGAATGAGTAAACGTCTTAGGCATTGTCTGAAGAGTCAGTAGTACGTTCCCAGACATGCCTCTCTTGTGAGATGTCATCATATGAAGGGATGTATTTAGGTAATTCCAACCTAGATGAAATGAGATAAATCTTAATACCGTCATCTGGGGA
>VWZE01014939.1:25139-76903 GCA_013396675.1 Eubucco bourcierii | reverse complement strand
TTTGTGTTGGTTGGGTTTTGCTGAGGTGGTTTTGCTAACTCTGACTTGTGGAGCTGGACAAGCCAGTGGCAGGATATTTCTCCAGCTTTTTCCACCTCCCTATGTATGTCTGCACCTTCTGAGGCAGATTTCTTCAACCAAAGATGTGGAAATCATCCAAGAGTCCCTCTGTCCAGCTCTTCACAGAGGCACTCAGAACAGGTGACATCTTTGTGATGACATCATGAAATTCAATAAGGACAAGTGCAGGGTCCTGCACCTGGGAAGGAGTAACACCAGGCACCAGTACAGCCTAGGGGTCGTCCTGCTGGAAAGCAGCTCTGTGGAGAAAGACCTTGGAGTGCTGGTGGACAGCAAGCTCTGCATGGGCCAGCAATGTGCCCTTGTGGCCAAAAGAGCCAGTGGCATCCTGGGCTGCATCAGGAAAAGTGTGGCCAGCAGGGCTAGGGTGGTACTCCTCTCCCTCTACTCTGCCCTGCTGAGACAATATGTGGAATACTGTGCCCAGTTTTGGGCTCCCCAGTTCAAGAGAGACAGAGATCTACTGGAGAGAGTCCAAGAGAGAGCTGTGAGGATGACTGGGGGACTTGAACATCTCTCCCATGAGAGACCTGGGGCTGCTTAGTCTTGAGAGAGGAGGCTGAGAGGGGATCTTATGAATGTATCAGGATGAAGACTCCAGTCTCTTTTGAGTGGTGCCCAGCAATAGGATAAGGAACAACAACTATAAGCTGGAACCCAGGTGGTTCTACCTCAACATGAGGAGAAACTTCTTTATAGTGAGGGTGACAGAGCACTGGAACAGGCTGCCCAGAGAGGTTGTGGAGTCTCCTCTGGAAACTTTCAAAATCCACCTGGATGTGTTCCTGTGCAGCCTGCCCTAGGTCACTGTGCTTTGGCAGGAGGGGTGGACTAGATGATCTCTAGAGGGCCCTTGCAACTCCTAACATTCTGTGATTCAGTCTTATGGATACTTGGAACACTGTGTTCAGTTTTGGTCCCTGCTGTACAAGAAAAACGTGGACAGGCTGGAGGTGCTCCAGAGAAGGGTCAGAAAGATCCAAAGACAAGGAAGGTGCCATGTGAGGAAAGGCTGAGAGAACTGGGTTCAGGCTCAGGATAGACCTTATCACCATGCACCAGTATTTAAAACTGACTACAAAGAAGATGGGAGATTCCTTTTTTATAGGGAATGGAAAAGCTCTGGGTGATGGGGACAAGTCACTCCTCAGAAGATTCCAGTTGATCACAAGACAGATTTTCACAAGGACAACCAGCCATGGAAATGGTCTCCCTAGGGAAGTGGTGGAGTCCCCAGTGTTGGACACAGTCAAGATTCAACTGGACAGGGTCTTGGGCCATCATGTCTAGATTGTGCTTTTCCCAAGAAAGCTTGGACCAGATGACGCTTGAGGTGCCTTCAACTCAAGATTCTATGACTCTGTGGTCATTTTCCTTTGGGTGGAAGTAGGTTGGATCACTTGCCTTCTGCCCATGTTGGTGGTGGAGGCATAGCTGGCCTCAAGTCTTGTTGTGACCCTGGGGGGACACTCTCCTCTAAATCACAGCCCCTGTGAGCATTAAATGCTCCATCAACAGCTAATCCAGTGACATACTTTGTGCCTTCATCTCCCACCAGCTCTGCGAGGATGTTGACATCCAGACACAGAGCTGGTTTCCAAGTGCTGGAAGGAGAAGGAGAATATTCTCCAGCTGGAGCTAGATGGGGGAAGAGCCAGGGAAGAGCCAGCTGGCACTGGCATGCTCCTGAGGAAGAACATCCATGGCTCAGGGGATGAGGTGGATATTGAAAGCAGCTTTTATGTTGCTTTTTGATCTTTGCAGTCCCCATTTCTTCTGGTTCCCCCAGCAAGAGAAGCCCAGGAGGCCTTTGCTGTGTCCTTCCTTGTGGGGAATGGTGGAGTGTGGATCTTACCTCGGGTCTTTGCAGTTTGCTGGGGCTGACAAGTTAAAATCACGGTGACAGAATCATTCTGTTTGGAAGAGACCTTTAAAATCAAGTCCAACCATTAACCCAGCACTGCAGGTCATCACCAAGTTCCTCTTTCGTTCATTCACCCAGAGGCAGAGGGGAAGGAGGTGGCTTGTTTGCATGGGATCACAGGGTTATGTGATGCAAGGTTGTGCTGGTCTCAAAGCAGATTAAAGCTTTTGGACGGATTTGCTCCATTCTCATGAAGCTTTATTAGAGACAATGAATGGAAACAGATGTGGAGGATTAATTTATTTCCAGCAATTCTTGTTGCTTAACACACTGAAATCATTCAGAGCCAAACCAGGTTTGGTTTTTCCTTGTAGCAAGATAACAGAAAGCTGCTTTTTATTTTAGCAAGATAACAGAAAGTTGCTTTTTATTTTACTTTATTTTGATTTATTTTATTTCATTATTTTAATTTGTTTTATTTTATTTTATTTTAACATTATGTTAGGTATTATTTCACTCCAACTGAGGTTTTGTTTGGAGACTCTCAGGCTCAAAGCTGCTAAGATGACTTCTCATCCCTCTGCTCTGCCCTAATGAGACCACATCTGCAGTCATGGGTCTAGTTCTGGGCTCCCCAGTTCAAGAGACACAGGGAGCTACTGGAGAGAGTGTATTGGTGGCTCCAAAGATGCTGAGGGGGCCTGGAGCATCTCTGTGAGGAGGATGGGCTGGGGGACCTGGGACTTGTTTATCCTGGAGAAGAGCAGCCTGAGACACAATCTTCTCAGTACTGATCAAGAGCTAAAGGTTGGGGAGCAAGAGGATGGGGCCAGATTCACTGGCCCCAGCTAGAGGACAAGGGGCAATAGGCACAAACCGGAACCCAGGAGGTTCCATCTGAATATGAGGAAAAAATGTTTTGCTGTGAGTGAGCCAGAGCCCTGGAGCAGGCTGCCCAGAAAGGTTGTGGAGGCTTCTCTGGATAGAACTTTAACACACCTGGACGTTGTGATCCTGGGCAACCTTCTGTGGTGACCCTGATTTAGCAGGAAGGTTGGTCTAGATAATCCCTAGAGGTCCCTTCCAAACCTCGCCATGCTGAGGTTATGACTGTGGCACAAAGCTGTTGCTAGGAAGGGTGAATCACTGTGGAGCAAGTCTGGTTTTCATCTTGCTCCATTGAGGACCACGGGCTGTGCTCCATGATGGCAACTCCTCACATGGTCTGATCCACAAGAAAAGGAAAGAGGACTTGTTTCTTTTTGCCTCTTTCTCCTACAGCACATTTGCCTTTCAAACAGCAGCTGCTTCTCACCAGCTCAAGGGACTTGTCAGGCATGCACAGAGAGCAGAACTTTGCCTCATCCTCTACTTAGCAGCCATTACCCAGCCAGTTACACAGCAAAGGTGTCTGGCTGCTGGCCCCAGCCTGTTTGTTTAACCCTTTGCTCAGGTGCTCAGGGATCTTTCTGTCCTCCCCTGCATGCCAGCAGCCCACTGCACATTCAGACCATTGTGGGGTTCTCCATGTCTCCAGTTAGGGGACTGTTGTGGTGGGTGAAAAGCTGGACATGAGACAGCAGTGTGCTCTCACATCCCAGAGCCAGTCTGGGGGCTTCATCCCCACCAGTGTCAATAGCAGATGTTGGGAGGGGATTTTGCCCCTCTGCTCTGCTCTGCTGAGACCACTGCTGCATTGCTGGGTCCAAATCTGGAGTCCTCAGCACTGCAGAAACATGAGCCTGTTGGGGCAGGGCCAGAGGAGACCACAACAATGTTGCAAGGGCTGGAAACTCTTTGCTGTGAGGACAGGCTGAGAGAGTTGCAGTTTTTCATCCCAGAGAAGAGATGGGAAGACCTTTCAGTGATGGCCTTTCAGTACTTAGAGGGGACCAGGAAGGTGGTGAAATCACTATGCCTGGAGATGTTAATAAAACTTGCAGACATGGCATTTTGGCACATGGTTTAACAGGCATGGTGGTGCTAGGTCAGTCTTTGGACTCAATGATCTTGAGAGACCTTTTCAGTGATTCGATCAGAAAGCTGTGGACAGACTTCTGAACAGGGCCTGTTGTGACAGGACAAGGGGTGATGGGTCTAAACTAAAGGAGGGAGATTTAGAATAGAAGGAAGAAATTCTTTATGGTGAGGGTGGTGAGACCCTCTCCCAGGTTGCCCAGAGAGGTGGTAGAAAGCCTGTCCCTGGACCTGTTCCAGGTCAGGTTGTTTGGGACTCTGAGCAACCTGCTTTAGATGCAGAGCCTCTGCTGACTGCAGAGCATTGGACTGGCTGACTTTTAATGGTCACTTCCAACTCAACCATTCTATCCTTTCATCCTTTTGGCATGTCTTGTATCCTTTTGGCATGAGAAGAGAAGGTTGGGAGCAATATGGGAAAGCGTTACAAAGCCTGTGTCCTACAGCAGGCCATTTCTCACACCAGTCCCACACTCAGACTCACTACAGTGCTTGGGTGCCAGGCGGGTGGTGTGGTCCCTGGTGCAGTGTGACGGTTTGGGAGTTCCCCACCCCCCACACTTTGTAAAATGACCCAGACTAGCACTCAGTCAGCTGGAAGTTAAATGATGAAGCTCTATTTACAGCTTTGCACAATGTACAGCAGATATTTACACTATATACAGAATATTTACAGAAATATACAAGTAAAAGGTAATACAGCAACACAACTCCCCTCCCAGAAATCAGAGACCCCAGGAGGGGCTCCCAACCACCCTTCCACCTTCTCCCCACCCCTGTACCTTACCCCAAGGTTTGCCTTACGTGCAAGGTAAATTAGGAAGATTGGCCAGGAAGGTTAGAAGAAAAGTGGTTAGTGAGGATTAATCAGCAGAGGAGCCAGAGCCCAGAAGCTGCTAGATCCCACCAGCAGCTCCTGTTCCAGCAAGTGACAGAGAGAGACTGACTTATCTATTGTTTTGGTTAGTGTTCCCAAACAATTCTCCAGCAAGCCTATGAGTGAAGTAGACATCAGGATGTTTTCCTTTCACAGCCTAGAGTGTAATTTTCTCTATTAAAATATTCCAATTAGCCTCAAACCAGCACATGCAGCTGGTTTGTCTCCCTTCAAAAAGCATGCTTGCTTCCTCTTCACAGGCCACAGACAAAGAACAGGAGTTTGCTGCTGCGAGTGCCAAGCAGCTGGAGTACCAGCAGCTGGAGGACGACAAGCTCTCGCAGAAGTCATCCTCTAGCAAACTCTCCAAGTCTCCCCTGAAGATCGTCAAGAAGCCGAAAAACATGCAGTGCAAAGTGACCCTCCTGGACGGATCAGAATATGCCTGTGAGGTCGAGGTAAGCTGATTTTTGGCTTCTTTTTTCATCCTGTCTGAAAGCAAAGAGCAAAAATTAGCTTATTGACTTAAGCAAAAGCATGAAGGACCTGGTACTTGATCAATGCCAAGCACAGAAGGGCTTGTTGTTTTCTCTGGAGGTTGAAGATACTGCACAAATTCGAATTGTATGACGGATCCTGAGCGGTTGCTGGAACAGTCAGAGGCTTTGGATCAATTTTATGTCACCACATCCCCCAGCAGAACGTAGAAGATGAATGATTTGCAGCTAAGGCCATCAACGAAGAAGCTTTGATCCTATTAGACTTCTTCTTCCTTTTGTAGTCTTCTGAAGCTGGACTCACACTGAGGCATGGTCCTAACTAATTCTAACTGCCATGAGATCAGAGAAACTCAGAGGAGAAGACAGGAGCAAGCAGAAGTGAGAGTGGTGGGGGTTTATGGCCTTCTCTACCATATCTGTGAAGCATGGTTCTGTCAGCACATTGCCCAGTGTCTTGTCAAGAAAGGATTTGGAATCTCTCTAGAGAAGGAGACTCCACAGACCTCTGTTCCAGGGTTCCATCACCCTCAGGTTAAAAGTTTCTCCTCATGTTCAGATGGAATCTCCTGAGTTCCGGTGTGTGCCTTTCGCCCCTCGTCCTGTGGCTGGGCTACACAGAAAAGAGTATGGCCCCATCCTCTTGCCTCCCACCCATTAGCCCTTAAGAAGCATTGAGAAGATCTCCTCTCAGGCTGCTCTTCTCCAGCCCCAGATCTCTCAGGCTCAGTTCCTTAAAAGAAAGCCAAGGGGGACAGAGCACACATGTCAATCAGATGTTGACTGTTCCCATTCCTTGTGCTTAACCCACTTCACTGCATCTTCTGGTGTGTATGGTGGCCTGGCATAGGGATGTGACAGTCAGTAGACATGATTTAGAAATGTCATCTTGTTGTCAGTTCCTGTCTTCCATCTCTGTCTGGGTGTCATGCTTCTGCTCACTGAAGGCTGCAAAGCAATGTCACCTAGAAGGACCAGAAACTTAGAAACCTAGCAGGACAGGGAAGGGATTGTCCCCCTCTGCTCAGCAGTGGTGAGGCCACACTTTAAATACTGTCTTCAGTTTCGGGACCCTTATTACCTGAAGGAAGCTGAGATACTAGAGCATGTCCTAAGAAGGGCAACAAAGCTGGTGAAGGGTATAAAGCACAAGTCTTGTAGAAGCAGCTGAGGGAACTGGAGTTGTTGAGCCTGGAGGAAAGGAGGCTGAGGGGAGAGCTTCTCACTCTGTTCAGGACCCTGAAAGGAGGCTGGAGCCAGGTGGATGTTGGTCTCTTCTCCCAAGTAAGAATGATAGGATGAGAGGCAAGGGCCTTGGGTTGCACCAGGGGAGGTTTAGGTTGGATATTAGGAGAAACTGCTCACTGAAAGAGCTCTCAAACACTGGAACAGGTTCATCAGGGAGGTGGTTGAATCCCCATCCCTGGAGGTGTTTCAAAGATGCAGAGATGTGGTGCTGAGGGACATGATTTAGCACCAGCCTTGGTAGAGTTAGAGAATGGTTGGACTTGATGATCTTAAAGGTCTTTTCCAACCAAAGTGATTCTATGATTCTGAGCAGAATAATGACTGTCAGTGAATCTTGACTTGGATGTGGGCCAGATATTTATCTCTCCAGAACTGTATTCTCTAGTCCAGGAGCTGGGGATGATTATTGAATCCATCAGTTACTCCATGGAGTGCTTTGCAAATGACAAAGGCTTTTATGGATGTGAAATATTAGTGTCATTTAAAGGAGCTTATTGCTCTCGAGGAGAGCACAACCTACAGCTTATCAATTATGTGTTCATCCTGTTAATGACTTGACAGCCCAAACTGCCCCTACTCGTGGCTGGAGCATCTCTGGAGATACTTCTGAGGCGGCTCTGGTTAATCCATTACCCTCCTTGGTGTTCTTTCTTCCAGGAGCCCCTCTTTTTTGCTTCATATTTAGTGCAGAGCATCTTCCCCACTATCTTCTGTAACTCTCAGTGTTTCTCAGGGCCACCGTTTTGCAGGAGATTTTCATGTTGTGTGAGATGTACCTACAGGGGAACATGTGGTGGAGCTAACTTCAAAGCTGAGCATAGCAGTGGGTCATCTAACATGGTCTTCCTTCAGTGAAAGGATCTTAAGCAAATGCCAGGTATAAGCTTCCTCCTGAGGCCCCTCAGTATCACTGTCTGTGTGCTGTGTCTATCCTGACCTGGAGTCTTCCATCCAGTAATACACTACAAGCCACAACCAGATTAAGGAGGTAACCCAACCTGTTGGGTCATCGTTCTCCAAACCCATAAGCCAAAAGTGGTACCACCTGTACCCTCAAGTTTGCCCTTCTCTGGGAGACTACAGATAGCAGCAGGGAGCTTATTAAAAAGAGCTGTTTCCTTTCAGAGGTGGGAGGGCCATGTCCAGGCACAGCTCTTGGATTTTGGAGCAGGCTCACTGACTGTGCAGTTGATTGCCCCTGGCTCTTTGTCAAAGGGTGACTGTGTGTTTCTCCCATGTCATGAGGAAGCTGGAGGATTCTAATGGGTGCTCAGGCAGAGAGGTTAACATGTTCTGCTCAGAGGAACACTGAGCAGTGATTTCCAGCTGGATGTCCACCCCTGGTGGAAGTGGTTCTCTTTGGACTCTCTCTGATACACAGTATCAGAAATGCACCAAGTCCACAGCTGGGCCAAAACTGTACTGCAGAACAGCAGCTGAGCACTTCTCTGTGAAGCAAGCCAGAGAAACACTTTGCATTTGTTGAAGAACCAAAGAAAAAGCAAGATCCAAAATTATTTTAGATAACCTTAAATAAGGCAATCATAGAATGGTTTGGGTTGGAAGGGTCCTTTGAAGGTCATCTAGTCCAACCCCCATGACATCTGTAACTAGAGAAGGTTGCTGAAATCCTCATTCAATCTGTCCTGGGATGCTTCCAGGGATGGAGCATCCACCACCATTCTGGGCAACCTGTTCCAGTATCTCGTCACCCTCACAGTAAAAACTTTCTTCCTATGAAATCTAAATTGGTTGGACAAGACCTTGAGCAAGCTGATCTAGTGGCAGGTGTCCCTGCCCATGGCAAGGGGGCTGGGACTAGGTGATCTTTAAGCTCCATTTCAACCCAAACCATTCTGTGATTCCATGATTATTGAGTCTAACCAGTCCTCCCCTACCTGATCTGACCCCCACCCACCAAGAAGCGAGGACACCAGTGATGCTTTCAGTGATTCCAGCTTTCCATGTGCTCTGCAGCCTGTCTGAATCCTATGGCAACTCTGTTTGATGTAGGGCTGCAGAGATGCCACAGCCAGGCTGCCATGGAAACATTTGCTTTCATTTACTGGTGTCCTGCATGATAAGAAAGTCTGAGCCGTACAGGAACGAAGAAGGAGTATAAATTACCAACAGGCTCCAACAGCCTTTGAAAATCAAACCTAATTATTTTCCCATTTATTTAGATGATCTTATAGCTTTCTGATCTCCTTTTGCCATATGTGATGCATATATGCTTAGAGCAGGAACGATGCAGGCAAATCCCAACCTGGCTAAGGACGACTCTTCAAAATTAGGCTATGTGTAAGGGAGGGGATGGCAGCTGGTTCCACTCCATCTCCTCATTAAAATGCAGTGGTGTTGAGCACAGGAAGTGGAGATGGGGCAGAGAGGGAAGAGGAGGGAAATAAATCCTAGAAATAACCTAGTTGTACTACAGCACTTGAAACCCCTTTCTTAAAGTGGAAGAAACTCAGAAATTCATTATTTCTGCTTGTTGTGTTGTACCTGAGCACTAACCTGAACCAGTGCTTTCATCATACTTAAAGGGGCAGAAAAGAAAGCTGGGGACAGAGTGAGGCCTGTTGTGACAGGACAAGGGGTGATGAGTTTAAACTAAAAGGGGGAGATTCAGATTAGAGAGAAGGAAGAATTTTCTTAAGCTGAGGGTAGTGGGACCCTGGCCCAGGTTGCTCAGAGCAGTGGTAGAAACCCCATCACTGGAATCATTCCAGTGCAGGTTGTCATGGGGCTCTGCATAACCTGCTCTAGTTGCAGTGTCCCTGCTGACTGCAAGGGATTTGAACTTAGCTGACCTTTAAAGGTCCTTTCCAACCCAAAACTTTTATGATACCATGAACAGGTCCCTTTTTGCACTGCACAAGTATCTGCTGATCTCTTCTCCTTTGTAGCAAGTAACAGGATAAGAGGAAACAGATTCAAGTTGCAAGAGAGGAGTTTAAGGTTGGACATGAGGAACAGTTTTTTCCCCCAGGGGAAAAGGGTTTTCAAGGCCTGGAATAAGCCTACCCAGGACAGTGGTGGAATCATCATCCTTAGTGGGACTGAAAATCTGTGTAGATGTAGTGCTGAGGGACATGGTCTAGCAGTGGACTTGGCAGTGCTGGATTAATGGTTGGACTTTATTATTTTAGAGGTCTTTTCCAGCCTAAACAATTCTGTGATTCTGAGTGCTCCTTTTTGGAGACAAAATGGGCATGAAGTATTGTGTTGCAGATGAATTTTCTTTTTTCCTGTTAAAAAGTGAAAGAAGATGGACCATTCCTTAAAAAATAAGGAGTTAAAGTTGGTTGATTAGAAGAGCAGAGAAAAAGCAGTGAAATGGAGAAGAAAGGAGAGAAAGGATCTCACTGCCAGAAAGGAGAGTGGTGACTTTCTTTTCCTGGCCTGCAAAACTACCTCTTGTTGGAAATCCCTTCTGGGTTTCTGTGTGGCAGTGGGAGGACCACACAGGCCCATTGTCCTCTTTCCACACATCATCCCCCCTCACTTTTCTCCATCTCAGAGTGGATCCACACAGGAAGTTTAATAGCCCTGAATTTCTCCTCTGTTTTGAGGTAGATTTTAAGGTCAGGGAGAAAACTTCCGTAATAAGATGCACTCTGAAGGATCCAGTTTCATTACCCCCTGCACATTTTAATTGTTTAATGAATTCCACACAGCCTCCTGCAAGTGGCTTTCCATGTGAAACTCATTACTGAGCCCAAGAGGGGATCTTTTTTTTTTAAGAAGCCTTTTCCTTTTGACCCACTCCTTTCCTTACATTTCAGTTCATTTAACAGAAGGAGATGTGGTTTAGCTTTTTGTTCCTTCCTGAGGACGTGTTTTGGTGACTGTGGCTGGACCGAGCTGCAGCGGCGGCGTCACACGGAATGTTTTCTGTCCCCAGACCTGCTAATTAGGGTTGACTTAGATTAGCCAGAGGATTTGGTTAAGATCTATGTTACCTGACACATGTCAGTAGGAGTCTGAATATGTTCCAGCTGAACAGAGCTAATACACAACTCTTGAGGCTTGAAAAATACTCTTGGTTGCTCTTTATGAGTTAAAATAGTTGTCAGCTCAAGAAGCTTAATGGCTGGGAAGTTGATAGGGATGTTGGCCAGCTCGTGACCATCAGCTGTGAGACTGAGCAGAAAAAGGTCTTTTGCTTCAGTTTGGTAACTGAAGCAAATATACTGAAACAAACTGAAACAAATGATAGTAGCCTTCCAGTATCTGAAGGGGGCCTACAGGAAGGCTGGGGAGGGATTATTTACAAGGTCTTGCAACGACAGGACAAGGGGCAATGGGTTTAAACTGGCAGAGGGCAGATTTAGACTGGATGTTAGGAGGAAGTTCTTTACAGTGAGGGTGGTGAGACACTGGCACAGGTTGCCTAGGGAGGTTGTGGCTGCTCCCTCCCTGGAGGTGTTCAAGGCCAGGTTGGATGAGGCCTTGAGTGACCTGTACTAGTGGGAGGTGTCCCTGCCTCTGGCAGGGGGCTGGAACTAGATGATCCTTGAGGTCCTTTCCAACCTTACCATTCTATGATTCTATGTTTCAACTCCCTTTAGTAGTTATGATGGTGGTGGTGATGATGATACTGTTGATGTTATTACAGATATTATTGTTGTTGTTATTAGCATCATTGTTGTTGTTGTTATGGTTATTAATGTTATTAAAATATTAGTAATCAGCACTGGTGAGGGCCCAAAAATTTGACAACAACCAGGGCCAGGGAAGTGATTGTCCCCCTGGACTCTGCACTGGTGACACCACACCTTGAATACTGGGTTAAGTTTTGGGGCTTCCACTCCAAGGACATTGAGGTCCTGAAGTGGGCCCAGAAAAGGGCAACAAAGTTGGGGAAGGGTCTGGAGAAGAGATCTCATGAGAAGCAGCTGAGGGAACCAGAGGTGTTGGAGAAAAGGAGGCTGGTGAGGAGACCTTCTCACTCTGTACAACTCCCTGAAAGGAGGCTGGAACAAGGGAGGTGTGTGTGTGTTGGTCTCTTCTCCCTTGTAACAAGTGATAGGACGAGAAGAAACAGCCTCAGGTTGCACCAGGGGAGGTTTAGCTTGATTATCAGAAGAAACTTCTTCACTGAAAGGGTTCTCAAACATTGAAACAGGCTGCCCAGGGAGGTGATGGAGTCACCATTCCTGGGGGTGTTTCAAAGCCACCCTGCATACCATCATTTCACCAAAGAAATCTTTATCAGTCGTTTCAGCTTGAGCCAAGCCTTGTGGAAATGATGCAGGGTGTTAAGGAGGACTCTGGTGTGGTTCTTAGGGTCTGGAGCCAGAAGAGGAGGAGAAGAGCTTCCCTACAACTCCTTACAGCTGAGAACAGCTGGTCTCTGTAGTGTCCAGGGCAAAGGGCTCATAACCTTGGTGGGAACACATAGCAATGTGATTAGCCAGCTGGAGTCTCCTGTGCTCCCTCCAGTTAATATTCAACTATTTTACAGAGAATGGAGAAGAAACAAGATTCAACACCAAGTTGCACTGAGGAAACAGCAGATTGGGCTTTAAGTCTCACCTTTAGGCAGAGCAGAGGATGTGGTGGTAATTAAATTACATGCCCAGAGTTTAAAATAACAGAAAACTCCCAAACAGAATCACAGAATCACAGAAGCATTGAGGTTGGAAAAGCCCCTCAGGATCACCAAGTCCAACCCTACTCTACAAGGTTTACCCTAAACCATATCCCCAAACCACATCCAAATGACCTTTAAACATCTCCAGGGTTGGTGACTTCCTGGGCAGCCCATTCCAATGCCTGACCACTCTTGCTGGGAAAAAATGTTTCCTAACGTCCAGTCCAAACCTCCTCAGTTGCAGCTTGAGGCCATTCCTTCTTGTTCTATCACTGATTATCTCTGAGAAGAGACCAGCACCAACCTCTCCACAATTTCCTTTGGGGTAGCTGTAGACAGTGATAAGGTCTCCCTATTTGTGCATGTCCTCTCCACATCCATTTTCTGCATCCAGTCCTCATATCTCTTGCCTTCCATTAATGCTTTCTGGAAATGATTTGGGCAGTAAAATGCTAATAGGGTTAGCAGACCAAAAAAACCTTTGTATTTCTACTTTGTGGTCGCTGGCCACTTTTCAGAATGGTGAAAACCATTGAGAGGAGTCGACCTAGATTGACAAAGTGTTTCAGCTGCCCTGAAACTAGGAAATAAATGAAGAGCTGCAAACCTCCCAGTGAAACGTTGCCTCCGGTCGCCTTCCCTTGGTGCACCGGTTGGATGCGAGCCAGGCAGCAGGAGCATGTTCTCCATCTGGCGAAGCTTTTAACAGGATTTTTTGGTCATGCACACTCAAATCCAATACTGCAAGGTTAACTTGTCTGCAAGAGCCCAGGAGAGGAGGATCTTTTACCACAGATAGAGGTCTGTTGGCTCAAGAGATCTATCTTTGTCAGTGGCCTCACTAAGGACACTGCATCAATCCCCTCCACATTTCTCTTCTTCAAGCTCATTTTCTGGGATGGTCCTCACCTCAGAGACACTCTTTCTTCTTACTTAGGTGTCTGATGCAGCCAGCACCCAACCTCCACACATGTTTTTAAGCACTACTGGAATGTAAATCACGGCTGGTGGGTGAAGGCTTTTGCTCATCCTTTTCTGTTCCCAAACCAGATGCTCAGATTTTGAAGGCTTCTGCTAATTCTGGATGATGTGTCTATTTCACCATCTACTTCATACCTAGCACAGAATGCCAGCATGGTAGGGGTTGGAAGGGACCTCTGGAGATCATCTAGTCCAACCTCTCTGCTAAAACAGGGTAACCCACAGCAGGTTGCCCAGGATAACAATATCCAGGTGGAGTCTCTCCAGAGCAGGAGACTCCATAACCTTTCTGGGCAGCCTGCTCCAGGGCTCCAGCAGCCTCAGAGCAAAGAATTTTCTCTGTATTCTTAGGTGGAACCTCCTGGGTTCCAATCACAGTCCAGCCCATTGCCCCTTGTCCTGTCACTAGGCACCACTGAAAAGCGTCTGGCCCCATCCTTTTGGTCCCCACCAAATGCATACTGATGAGCCTCAGATCCCCTCAGAGGCTGTGCTTCTCCAGGCTAAACAGCCCCAGGTCTCTCAGCCTTTCCTCCTCACAGAGATGCTCCAGCCCCTCACATGACCATGGCCTCCACTAGACTCTCTCCTGTAGCTCCCTGTCTTTCTTGAACTGGGGAGCCCAGAAATGGACCCAAGACTCTGGATGTGGGCCTCACGAGGGCAGTGAAAAGGAGGAGGAGAACCTCCCTAGACTTGCTGGTCACACTTCTATTAATGCACACCAGCAGACCATTCAGCTCCTTGGCCACAAGGGCAGACTGCTGGCTGATGGGGTACTCATTGTCCACCAGCTCTCCCAGATCCTTCTCCTTGGATCTAGGTCAAAGCCTTACCTGTACAGGTGCAGGGAGTTATTTCTTCTGAGGGGCAGGGCCCTACACTTGCCCTTGTTGAACTTCATGATGTTCCCCTCTGCCCAGCTCTCCAGCCTGTCCAGGTGTCTGAATGGCAGCACAGCCTGTCGAGGTTTCACCACTCCTCCCAGTTTTCTATCACCAGCAAACTTGCTGAGGGTTCACTCTGTCCCTTCTTCCAGGTCACTGATGAATATGTCATGCTTCCAGAGAAGCTGCTGAATTTCAGGTCATGCTTTTGCCAAGCCTCCTGGCATTTTGTCACGTTTCCTGCCCTGCTTCTGTGTTACTCAAGTGCCTGTTACCTGCTCCAGCTCCCAGCTGAGCCATTTAATCTCTAGCTCTGTTGCTGGTTGCTCCCATTTTATGGGTGGCATCCCCACCTTACCGCTTGAAGTTGCTGCTTCCAGACCACAACTAAGTCACTCTTCATTTTGTCATTACCCCCTGAACATATTAGCTTCCATGCAAAGCCCTCACACCTCACATGGGTGATTTTTCTCCAGCTCAGTTCCACGCAGTGCTCCCTAGGCTGCTTTTATCTTTCCTTATTCCTCTGTGTTGATACAGCGAGGCAGCTATTCACGATGAGGCTGGGTGTTGAGGACACACCTGCTTGCAAAGCAAAGCTTTGATGGGCAGCAAGATCTGTCTCTCAGGGTTTATCTTCCTCTGGCAGAAAGGGGTTTTGATCTGAAGTGAATAAAGCTTGAAGCGCAGGCCCCAGCATTGATGGTTTAATCCTGTCCAAGGTACCCCAAATCTCAAAGCCTGATCTTCGCTCTGCCTCTCCTGCCTCAAGAGCATCTTTCTGTGTGATTTATTTCTGTTTTTTCAGCCCAACCTGGCAATGTAGGTCAGGGAGAGCTCTCTGGTTTTTGAGTTCAGATGGCGAGATTACGTGCTAAATCGGACTATGTCGACAGCAGAGCCCTTTTTCAGCTGAAAATAAACAAAGTGTTTATGCTTGATTTTTGTTGATAGATGCCAGGAGCTATTTCTGTTACTGGTTGGTTTTCCTCGCTGTGTTGGTGCTGGGCTGCTGCATCGTTAGCACTCATGGAGCAGATGTGTTGACTGAGTGCACCCAAGTATAGATAGAATAAGGAAAATATTTGTATTTGCACCAAGAAAGGTTTCAGTTGGACTTGAGGAATAATTTCTTCCCCAAGAGGATTGTCAAGCACTGGAACAGGCTGCCCAGGGCAGTGGTGGAGCCTCTGTCCCTAAAGGGATCTCAAAGCCATGTAGATGTCGTGCTGAGGGACATGATTTAATCGTGAACTTGGCAGTGCTTCATTGACAATTGGACTTGATGGTCTTTAAAGTTTCTTCCAACCAAACCAAGTCTGATTCCCTGATTTATAACTGCCATTGGAAAGCTTCAGCTGCTGTATTGAACCCCAGGAGAGCACTCAACTTCCCACGGGGTGTCTTGCAAGAGGGGTGGGGCAATCGGGAGGTAGTAAGCCAATACAGCTGCACATCTGCTTAAAACCCAAGCCCAGACAAGCTGAGCAAGGGAGGTACTTTCTCTGAAAAACATCCAAAAGTATGCAATAAGGCTCATTATTTGATGTCAGGACTAAGCACATCATAGAATCACAGAATCATTTTGGTTGGGAAAGACCTTTAAGATGATTGAATCCAACCAGTAGCCTAGCACCGCTAAGTCCACTACTAAATCATGTCCCTCAACACCACTACTACATGGTTTTGAAACCCCTCCACTGATGGGGGCTCCACCAAAGCCCTCAGCAACCTGTTCCAGGCCTCAAAAACCCTTTCAGGGAGAAAATTTTCCATTGTGTCCAACCTAAACCTCCCCTGACACAATATGAGGCTGTTTCCTCTCATACTGTCCCTTTTTCCTTGGGAGAAGAGACTGATCCCCACTTGTCTCCAACCTTCTTTCAGGGAGTTGCAGAGAGCCAGAAGGTCTCCCTTGAGCCTCCTTTTGTCCAGACTAAACAACCCTAGTTCCCTTAGTTGCTCCTCCTAAGACTTGTTCTCCAGACACTTCACCAGCTTTGTTGCACTTATTTGGAGCCACTGCACACTTGCTGGAGAGAGGGATTGTGTGTGAGGCTCATGAGTGTGCTGAGAATCAAGCTGGGTTTTGAGGAATAGCATCCACTCTTTTTGCCATGATCACAGAGCAGGGCTTTGCAAGCTGTTAACCAGATCTCAAATTCTGCAACATGACTTCTGCTGATGCTCCTGGGGTGCCCAAGCATTTGATCATCACCACGTTTGACAGGTGTTTCTATAGCCCTAGTGTATGCATAGCCATGGCTGTTTCTCTCTCACATATAGACAGGTTCCTTATTATTTCTCAGGTGCCTCTTGTGCTGCTCTGCTTTGTCCTCAACCTGAAAATTCATCTCAAAGTGCAAACTCTCAGAGCTTGTGTGATGCCAGTCCTGGTGTGATCTCTGCTACAGAAGGCAAACCCCCTCATTTGGGTGGATGCCAGAATCAGGACTAGGTCACCAATCTTCTTACTGGGATTTAGGAGTTTTTTTAGATTAGTGCTAGCTTTTGAGGACTGCAAGCTCAAAGGGCATTAAGGAAGGTTGCCCCTGATAAAAATGATGTCAGGTTACACAATGTCATTGACACTGGCTGCAGGTATGTGACTGCAGCACCAACTGCATTTCCTTGTGTCAAGTGTGTTCACACTGAAAAGAAATAAAAAACAGAAATGCTTTTAAACACAGCTTTTGCACCTAAAATTGCCAGATTCTTAGTTTCTCCCACATTTGGCCAGGAAGAAAAGGACTTGGGGGTAAAGATGAGCCAGCATGTGTCCAGGTGGCCAAGAAAGCCAACAGCATTGTGGTCTGGATCAGGTATAGTGTGGCCAGCAAGACTAGGGAAGTGATCGAAGTTGTGGAGTCTTCTTCTCTGGAGACATTCAAAACCTGCCTGGACACATTCCTGTGTGACTAAGGTCACACAGATGATCCTGATCTGGCAGGGGGAGTTGGACTAGATGATCTTTTGAGGTCCCTTCCAAGCCCTAACATTCTGTGATTCTGTGACTGTCAATGATTAACTGGTTGTTAGGAACACTTTGGACTCATCGTCACAGCGAGAACTCTTTTCCCTTAAATTCCCCCAGCTGAGCCTCCAAATTGCTGAATTCCAACCTCCTGACAACACACTTTCTTATTCTTTCCTCATGAATTACCCAATTCACATGAAAATATGGCCAGTCTCAGGAAAAAAATCAAAGAAAAAGAACCCCAAAGACATTAGAATCATAGAATCATTTTGATTGTAAGAGAACTTTGAGCCCGACCATTAACCCAGCACTGCCAGGTCACCACTAAAGTATGCTCCACAGCACCACATCTGCACAGCTTTTAAGCCTCTCCAGGAATGGGCACTCTACCACCTCCCCAAGCAGCCAGTTCCAGGCCTTGACAACTCTTCTGAGGAAGAAGATGTGTCCTCATGTGACAGCTATGTACAAACTCTTTCTCTTTTAAATATGGGTCCATAGGTGTGATACTTTTAGTCTGGAGAAAACAAGGTTGAGGGAAGACCACCTCACTCTCTACGACTCTCTGAGAGGAGGTTGGAGTGAGGTGGGGATCAGTCTCTTCTCCCTAGTTACAAGTGATAGGACAAGGGGAAAGGGCCTCAAATTGCATCAGAAAAGTTTAGGTTGGACCATAGAAGGACCTTCTTCACTGAAAGGGTTCTGAAACTCTGGAACAGGCTCCCCAAGGAGATGGTTGAATTCCCATGCATGGAGGTGTTTCAGAGACATGCAGGTGTGGTGCTGAGTGAACATAGTTTAGCAGCAGACTTGGTAGAGTTAGATAATGGTTGGACTTGATGATCTTAAAGGTCTTTTCCAACCAAAACAGTTGTATAATTTTACTTGCTCATCTTGCTGTGCTCCTTGACTGAGCAGGAAGGGAGGTGAAGTTTCATTTCATGATGTGCCTTGACCTTGCAGTTAACCACACTGTGGATTTGATGGCTCTTGGTGGCCAAAACAAATCCTGTTGTAGCTCTTTGGCTGTGCGACTCCTTCTGAATGTGACCTCCTGCGGTTGGTATCAGGCAGGAGATGCTTTCCCACCTGCATGCTGCAGCCAGCCCTGGCTCAGCATTTTGCATCCACAAGAGACTGCAGCATTGGATGCAAAAATAGAACCTCTCCAAAATGCGACACTTGGAAGGCTGCAATTGCTTTCATTTCCAGGAAGCTGAAAGGGTTTCTTCATGCACTTCAGCTCTTCATCCTTGTTCCCTATCAGTGAAAACAGAGTAGGAGACTAGACTGGCACACTACACTTCAGTCAGGTACACAGCAATTAACCCCTTAGTATTACACAAAGGCGCCTGAGGAGCCTAATATCAAGGCTGGAAGGAACTGGGAGGCTTCTGGATCAAGCAGGACAATAGGTCAGGGCAGCTATGGGCACTGCCAGGCCAATGCTTTGAAACCCTCTGAGATCAGAGGCTCCTTGGTCTTGTTACTATATGATCCCCATGTGGAATTGCACCTTCAAGGAGAAATCTGTCAGACAGAGGAATTGGATTTTTGCTGATGGTACCAAACTGGGAGGAGTGGCTGATTCCCTTCCAGGCTGTGCTTCTGTTCTGTGAGACCTGGACAGGCTGGAGAATTGGGCAGTGGGGAACATCATGGAGTTCAACAAGGGCAAGTGTAGGGTCCTGCACTTGGGGAGGAATAAACCCCTGCACCAGTATAGGTGAAGGGGTTGTCCTGCTGGAAAGCAGCTCCAAGGAGAAGAACCTGGGAGTGCAGTTGAGACATTCACTATGAGTTAGCAATGCACTGCTCTGCCGAGAAGGCTAATGATGTCCTGGGGTGCACAAAGCAGACAGGGTGAAGCTCTCTTCCCCCTCTACTCTGCCCTAGTGAGGCCACATCTGGAGTCCTGAATCCAGTACTAAGCTTCCCAGTTCAAGAGAGACAGAGAAATACTGGAGAGAGTCCAACTGAGGCTGCAAAGATGCAGAGGGGACTGGAGCATCTCTGTGAGGAGGGACTGGGACATCAGAGGCTGTTTAAATCGGAGAATAGAAGACTTCTCTTTAGCTTAGAGAAGCAGGCAGCAATGAAACAGTGGCCCAAATAATTTAGAGTTGTTTAGGAGTCCTAGAGGAGCCTCTGGGGGAGCTGGGGTTGTTAAATCTGGAGAAAAGGAGTCTTGGGGGAGACCTCTTTCTCTATGACTCCCTGAAATGCGGCTGGAGCCAGGTTGGGGTTGGTCTCTCCTCCCAAAGAAGAAGCAACGGGACAAGAAGAAACAGCTCTAAGCTGTGCAAGGGGAAGTTTAAGTCGGACATTAGGAAAAATTTCTTTCCTGAAAGGTTGTCAATTCCTGGGAACAGGCTGCCCAGAGCAGTGGTAGAGTCCCCATCCCTAGAGGGGTTTCAAAGACGTGTAGATGTGGCTTGGTGGTGGCCTTGCAGTGCTGGGTTAACAACTGGACTTGATGATCCAACCTAAATGGTTCTGTGATCTTCAATAATTACCTCATCTCAACACTGGCAGGTGTGGTTTCTAGAGAAAGTTCTCTCTGTGTTGGTTTTTTGGGTATTTTGTCTCAGTATCACATGTAACACTGAGAACTCAGATGACCTGAATTTTCAGAATCCAATACTAGAGATACTATGAAGCTTCTGCTAAGGACCGAGTCCTTAGCAGAAGGTTCATAGTGAAGTGAGAGATCTTCTCATCTAATGTGTCAGCAGTAAAGAAGGTTAGTGGGACACTGGAAAGCTGCTTTCCTACTCAGCTGTCTTCCTGCTGAGATACTGGGGTCTTCTAGTGATATCTGTAGACATTGTCATTGTGTTTCCAATATATCAGACAAAAAAGAATCCTGGAATCAGTCCACATTGTCACCAAAGCAAGAAAGATCTCCACGTTTGGTTTTGTCTCCAGCAAGCAGCCCTCGGTAACAGCTCTGGCGGTCCATGACCAGGAATAGTTTGTACCATCGTTGGTTGCTACCATTGCACACTAAGAACACCTTGGTTTGTGGAGATATGACTTCAGTGTGCATTTGAAGTTGCAATGTCTGAAGGATATGAGAGGTCTTCTCCTTCATACTCAACCCATGGCATATTCTGACTGATTTTTAACTCTGCAAGAAACCCTGGACTTCTATAGAAAGCAGATTTGCCTCATCCAGCTGACCCTTATAAAGCTCCAGGTCAACAAGTTTGAAAGAGAGAGGAGCAGAATTAAATAGTTTTGGAGTTACTGCTTTGAGGATTTACTTTGGGGTTATTTTGAGGATTATTGTTGTCATTACTTCATCTTGTAAAAGTGCTTTTTGCTTTTCCCTGTTTATTTCCCACAGAAACGTTCCAGAGGTCAAGTGCTGTTCGACAAAGTCTGTGAGCATCTGAACCTCCTGGAAAAAGACTACTTTGGGCTGACCTACAGAGACACAGAAAACCAAAAGGTAACTCACAAAGCCCTGGCTGCCTTTTGCTGTGTGGACATCAGAACTCCCCAAGACACCTTCAGACTGTTTCAAACAGTCCAGGAGGTGTTTTTTATCTTCTTTGGCAAGTTCCACAGAGATGACTTAAGCTGTCATAACTCAGCTCCTCAAGAGCATCCCCCATGTTTCCCTTGCTTCTCTCTTCTCTGGCAGTTTGTGACATGAAAGAATTTCATCATCTCACTGGTTCCCTTTCTTTTATGATTTATGTCATGACTACTGTCAGATTTACATAGATACACTTATTAAACATTATTCTACGTTTATATAAATAAAATATAATATATTATACTTATATAAAAATGTATAATATATTTTAATGTTTTGTAATTTAATATCTAATATTAAATTATATATTATGTAGTAAATAAACATACACATTATCTATATTCTATATATATTTTTANTATTAATAATACTGTGGTTGGGATACAAGCAGGCAGGGCTTGATTGACTTCTGCTAACTGCTTAGGTAAAGCAAGGCCTTGAGTCTTTATCTTCACATTAGGGAGACTGTAAGAAAGATGGAGACAGTCTTTTGAGAGAGCTTTTTGTAACAGGACAAGGAGTGATAGGCTTAAACTAAAAGAGGGAGATTCAGACTAGAGAGAAAGATGAAATTGTTTCAAGTGAGGGTGGTGAGACACTGACATAGGTTGCCCAGAGGTGGTGGAAACCCCAGCCCTGGAACCATTTTGGGGCAGTTTGGATGAGGCTCTGAGCAACCTGATGTAGTTGTTGATGTCTCTGCTGACTGCAGGGGGATTAGACTAGATCACCTTGGAACATCTCTTCCCACCCAAGCCATGCTATGATTTTATGTCTGTCTAATTTACAGTACTAGATACAGTGAGTCTATGCTTACTGTTGCTTAAATCAATGACATTAGTCTTCAGAAGTAGTTGGTAGCAGCAGTAAATCACATTCTGCTTCTCTGCATCTCAACTTCAGTATGAATTGTCTATTAAATCTCCAAGGTGATCTAACCCACGGGTGAGAAATAGATAATCTATTTTTGTTTTTTATATTGGACATGTTATGATAAGAGACTATCAAAGGATAATTTAAAACACTCTGTGTGATTTTGGTGTTCTAAGGTAAATATTTTGAAAGAAAGCAGCACCAGAACCTGTGAGGAATATGAGCAGCTGCCCAGCAGACTGCACCAGCTGAAGGTGTTTGTACTTTGCATGGCCTGAATGCTCTTCCCTGACACAGCTTGAGCTGTTGCTGCTTCTTTAACTGTTGATGACTTGTTCACACAACAATCATTACCATGAGAGTAGTGGAGCACTGGAACAGGTTGTCCAGGGAGGTGGTTGAGGCCCCATCCCTGGAGATATTTAAGGTGAGGGTCAACAGGGCTCCAGACAACCCAATCTAGTTGAGGATGCCTCTGCTTACTGCAGAGGGGGTCGACCTAGATGAACTTTGGAGGTCACTTCCAACCCAGACTATTCTGTGATTCCATTCATTTTGGTTTTGTATGGTACAAATCAGTTTTTTTGTCTCTCTTTTCCCCCTTTTTTTTTTTTTTTTTTTAACAGACTTCTAAATGTGAGGATTTGGGGTTTGGTTCAGGAAATCACTTAAGCAGACCCTTGGTGCAAGATAACACTTTAACATATGTGTAGTTTTGAGTTGTGGTAGAAGTTAGGCAGATGTTTAAGTGCATTTCCAGCCAGATGTGCTTTCCTGTACTGGAAAGAGAAGAATTTATTTAGTATTAACAGATGAGTTAAAAGCATTAAACATTTATAGACCACCAGATACTTTGCAGAGCTAAACAGCTAAAAGAATTAACTGCTGGCCACTACAGTTATTGACCAACAACATGCATATTTTTAATGTCAAAATACTTAGCAAGTCACCTCAGTCCTCTGCCAGAGAACTTCCATCCAGACACTATCTGTCACATACTGTCTTTGAAAACAGAGATGCTGATTCAGCTTTAATTCCTGCGCACAGCAAGGGCTGAAGCTCTTCACCCTCCTATTTAGCACCACACACCCAGTTTGGACAGCTGCAAACTGGTTGTTTTTATTGGGGGAGGATTGTTGTGTTCTTCTTGTTTGATATTTCTTTAGTATGGGGTTGGTTTTTACCCCCCTGATTTATTTGTTTATCTTTCTTTGGAACTTTCCAAGGGGAGGTGAACTTTTTGTTCTGGGCTGCGTGACACATTTTAAATGCTGTTTAAATATCTAATGTCTAGATAATAGAATATTTAAATATCCAATTGATTCTCTTAGAGGACAAAGCAGCAGCAGAACTAAGAGAGCCCAAGCTGCTTGCATTCCTCCTCCCAAGGAATTCCATCCACTTCTTTGCATCCATCCTTGACACCCACACATCACCATGATGATTCCCCACTTACTTTCTTGGCAAGGAGGTCAATAAAAATCCTTCTATCCAGGTCCACATCTTGGAAGTTAGTGTTCTCCCTGCCTGCTGCTGCTCCATGGAGGAAGGGGTTGCAGACTTCTGCTCTGACTCATAGCACTGCTTTAAAAATAATATGTGTTGTGTTTTCTCATTCAAACTGAAAAAAAAAAGGAACCATTTTCTTTGCAGAATTGGTTGGACCCTGCCAAGGAAATCAAGAAGCAGATCCGAAGTAAGTTTGTTATCGTTTGTGGGGTTTTTTTTTCAGGGGGGTGGGTCTGGGAAACTTCCATTCTGGTGTATCAGGATCTCAAAAACCTGATTAAAAAAGCCTTTCTTCCCTAAAGTGCTGTCAGTGTTTCTGATGATGACAAAGCCCTGTGGCACTGAGCATCTCTTAGGTCTCCTGTGGAGCAGCTGAGGGAACCGGGGGTTGTTTAGCCTGGAGAAAAGGAGGCTGAAATAAGACCTCACTTTACAACTCCCTGCAAAAAGGCTGGAGCCAGGTGGACATTAGTCTCCTCTCCCTAGTGATAGGAAAAATGGAAGTGGCCTCAAGTTTTACCAGAGGAGGTTTAGGCTGAATGTTAGTAGGAACAACTTCACCGAAACAATTCTCAAACCCTGGAACAGGCTGCCTAGGGAGATGGTTGAATCCCCATCCCTGGAGGTGTTTCAGAGACACAGAGATGTGGTGCTGAGGGACATGGTTTAACACCAGCCATGGTAGAGTTAGAGAATGGTTGGACTCAATGATCTTTTCCAGCCCAGGTGATTCTGTGATTCTGTTTTGCCCTGTAATGAGTGCAGGCAGTTCCTCAGGCTCCTAACACGTGAACTTGCATCACTGAAAACAACTTGACATTTGCAGAGATGCAAGAACCCAAAGTCTGACATTAAGCAAGGCAACCTTAGGGACTGAGCCATGTATCCAAATTCTCTTCTCTGTGTTACTGATGTTTCTATCATATCCAGCAGCTCCTGCCCCATCCTGAAACACTCCACTGATGCAAAGAGGGCACTCCAACTAAAATATCTTCACTTCCTGTCTTTCAAAAGCCTGAACTTTGCTCCTAAAATGACCATTCAGTCAATCTTCTGCTTCATATGAATATTTTAAACAGCTCAGTGGGTGAATTTAGCCATTAGACATTCAGAAACCTCTCCAAGGAAAAAAATTGTTGAGACTGGCAGGCACACAATGCAACCTGCCTCTTGTGTGTGTGTCCCTGTGACTTCTTTGGGCAGGAAAACCTCAGTAGTGCCTTTTCTTCTTGAGAATGATCTCTTCTGACACTTGTGCTTTCACAAAACAAGCACAACTGGTGGTTTACTTTTGTTGGGTCAGGACTGGCAGATGAATCATCTCCCTCTCCAAGATGCAGAGGGTTAATTGACACTGCCTGGGAAACTTCCCCACATACTATGAGCAACCAAACATTTCCACCAGTGTTATTTTGATAAACATGAAGGACTGTAACCCCTCTGCTCTGTGGACAGGCTGAGAGATTTGGTGTTGTCCATCTTGGAGAAGAGAAAGCTCTAGGGAGACCTTGTAGCTTTCAGGACTTAAAAAGGAAAGTTGGGGAGACATTTTAGCAGAGCTTGTTGTGACAAGGCAAGGGGTGATGGGTTTAATCTAAAGAAGGAGATTCAGACTAAAGAGAAAGGAATGCTTTATGCTGAGGGCAGTGAGACCCTGCCCCAGGTTGCCCAGAGAGGTGGTAGATACCCCACAGAATCAAAGAATCACTATGGTTGGAAACAACCTTCAAGATCATGGAGTCCAACCAAGGGTTGGACTTGGAAGCATGCAACCACTGGACCATTTGAACCATTCTAAGTCAGGTTGTCTGGGGCTCTGAGCAACCTGCTCTTGTTGCAGATGGCCCTGCTGACTGCTGGAGTTTGGGCTTTGGTAACCTTTAAAGTCTTTTTCTCATCCAAACCATTCTATGATTTAAAGCTAATGCTCCAAGAAAAGCTTCACAGGCTGTGGTGATGCAAACTGATGTCCATCCCATGGGTCACCTAAACTCACCAATCACAAAATCATGAAGGTTGGAGAAGACCTCCAAGGTTATGAAGTTCAACCACTAATCTAGCACTGCCAAGCTCCCCACTAAGCCTCAGCACCAGTTGCCCAGTGTAGTTTTTCTGGTCACACTCTCTGCTAGCTTTCCTCCACAATGATCTAGTTTTGCTGGAGATGGCAGCAATGTGCTGAGACAGCAACACTCTGAGAAGATACTGTGAGCTGGTTTGAGCAAGCAGATCTCAGTACATCATCTCCAGAGTGCATTCCTGCTCTGGCTTATGATGTTTCCAGCACCTCGGGGGTTTGGGTTGTTGAGTTTTAAAGCTTTGGATAGGCTGTGGTTTCAGATGGATAATTCCATGAGCATTGTTTTCAGACTGAGGTGATTTCTTTAGTGTTAGAAATAAATTCTTGTTCCCTGAGGAGTCTCCCTTGGGTGCAAATCTTACTAAATAAGAGAAGAGCTGTAAGATCTAATCTAATACTGTAATTGTGAGAGGAATAAGTAGTGTCTTCAAAATTATGTACGGGGAAAAGATACTAAATCCTGATCTTCCGTACTATTTGATTGGGGCATTTGAAGTCTGCTGGTATCAAAGACCATGAGCAGCTCCCTCTGTACTGACAGTGTCCTTTCAGTCACTCTCTGTTCTTTTCCAGGTGGTGCTTGGCAGTTTGCATTCAATGTGAAGTTCTACCCTCCGGACCCTGCGCAGCTATCTGAAGATATCACCAGGTGTTTAAAACGTTAAATACCTTCCAGAAGGGGCTTCAGAACTGTTTGTAGTAGCATTTACACTCTAATTATGCAAGGAAAGGAATGCTTTGTATTCTCACTGACTTCCTTCCTCTTATGAGCCTATGCAAAATATGCAGTGCCTTGGCAGGATGGACACTGTGAACAGTGTCTGTCCTCTGAGCTAAGAAGACCTTTGTATAATTTAAGCCTGTCGAGGATCAGGGCTGGGTTGACCACCACATTAGTGCCAGAGGCTCTCTATGAACCCTCTCCCCTCCCAAAGGGAAGAAGAGGGAGAAGCTGATGGGTTGGGAAAGGACCTAAACCATCTGGAAATGAAACAATCCATTGAAAAGGAGACAAAGAAATACAAACCAGTATCTAATCCCTGATGGCAAGGACATCACCACTGCCACTGCAAATGCTAGGAGCAGGCACTGGGCAAGTCCTAGGTCGGACTCAGCAGCAACAGATGGAAACTGGATTCAGGAACACAGGAATTAGAATCAAAGGTAGAAAGAACAGAGTCCTCCTGGGACACTTGCCTTTGAGAATTAACCCTGGTGATCCCTCAGCTTGATCCTGAAGATGCCATCTATGGGACGGAATCCCACACTGGTCAGTTGAGGGTCACCTGTCCTGACCTCTCCTCTCACCCTTATGGTGGGGCACAAGATGTGGTAGTGCCTTTGGTCTGCATGGGAGCAAGTCTAAGCCAGAGCCTTTCTGCAGCCCAGCCCTTAGCAGTAACTCTCTCCATCAGTGTTCTCCCTGCTAGAACCAGCCCCTGCCGTGCATACCGGTGCTGAACTTCAGAAAGTGCCCTCACTGAGCTGAGAAGGTCAAATTCCTGCCCAGAACTGGTTCTGGTCTAGCTCAAGCAAAGACAAACCCTAAAATTCCACATTCCAATAGACATTTCCCTGAGAGTTGATCTTAATTTCCACAAAGATGTCCAATGCCTCCTGTTTGATCACAAGTTGTTACCGTAAATACAAACTGTGTAAGAAAGGAGAAGGGTCAAGAGCAAGCATGTGTGTAGATTTTGTGTCATGTAACAAGGGAAGCATCTGATGTGCACAATGTCAGGATTCTGGTGGCATCTGATGTGCACAATGTCAGGATTCTGGTGGCATCTGATGTGCACAATATCAGGATTCTGGTGGCCATGACCAGCTGCTCCCTGCTGTGCGAGTCACTTCTGCACCTCTGCGCTCTGCTTTTGTGTTCAGATTGCAACCCCAACCCCAACCAACCTCTCACTAGGTTATCTCCATGACGTAAAGCAAGAAAACTTCTGAAGCATGATGAGTTTTATGCCATCAGCCAAGCATTTTCTATCCTGTTCTAATAACTTTTTTTTTAGGCTGTGGATAATTTCAGGCTTCCTTGCTTTGTGGACTGCTTGTTGCTTTTCAGGTAGCATGAAGCCCTCGGCTTCAATCAGAGGCCCCCTGTGCTAGGCACTACACAGACAGACACTGAGCCAAGAGCTCCCACTGCAGCACAGGTCTTCAAAAAGAAAGGAAGTATCTTTTTCCTCCTTGTCCTCCCTCAAACCTCCCCTGGAAGCTGTGTCTTCATCACCAAGCCAACACTCTTCCCTTTTTACCTCTTTGTTTCCACTCCCTGTCAGCATGGTTTTAACAGCATTTACTGTTTCAGTGTTGAGGAGGCTCAAGATTTTGCCAAAGAGACAACTGCAGTTTTTTGAGCACCTTGGACTCAGCTGCCCTTCAATGGAGAGTACTTGGGGGGGGTGGGGAGGGTGGGTGTAATTTTTTTTTTTTCCTTAAAGAAAATAATTCTCAGGTTTCTGCACATCTTAGTGATTTATGATGGAAACCTGGTATGTTTAATAGATAATTCTCCTTCCAGATCACTAAAGGAAGCAATAACCTCTTTTAATAAGACATCCCCATCCTGCTTTGTAAAGATAAATTAGATGTTGCTGCACATAAATTAAGCAAAAAAAAAAACCAACCAACCCAAACCCTGGGCTCGGGAGTTGTCTGTAAATGAGTACAGGAACCAAAGCCTCTTGTCGGTACTTGGGCAGTGCTCTTTGAGGAAGGTCTTCTGAGCCACTTTGGTGCTTTGTTGCAGGTACTACCTCTGCTTGCAGTTGAGAGATGACATCGTGTCAGGTCGGCTGCCCTGCTCCTTTGTCACCCTGGCCCTGCTGGGCTCCTACACCGTGCAGTCAGAGCTGGGGGACTACGACCCCGACGAGTACGGCAGCGACTACATCAGCGAGTTCCGCTTTGCGCCGAATCACACTAAAGAGCTGGAGGATAAGGTGATCGAGCTGCACAAGAGCCACAGGTGGGTAGAGAGCATCAGTCTGGGCTGTAGCCTGCCTTCAGGGACCTTCAGTTAGCTACTGTGGTAAGAATATTTTGTGGACATGAATTCTCTCCATACCTTCAGATAGAGAAGAATTTTGCACCGTGAAAGATCACAGAATCCCAGAATGGTGGCGGTCAGAAGGGACCTCTGGAGATCACTGAGTTCAACCCCCCTACTAGATCAGGGTCACCCACAGCAGGTTGCTCAAGATCACAATGCCCAGGAGGATTTGGAATCTCTCAGAGAAGGAGACTCTACAACCTGGGCCGTCTGCTCCAGGGCTCTGGCACCCTCACAGCAAAGAGGTTTTTCTTCATGTTCAGACGGAACCTCCTGGGTTCCAGTTTGTGCCTGTTGGCCCTTGTGCTGTCACTGGGCACCACTGAAATGAGTCTGTCCCCATCCTTTGCTCCCCACCTTTTGGTTCTTGCAGGGCATTGAGGAGATCCCCTCTCAGGCTGCTCTTCTGCAGGGTAAACTGCTCCAGGTATCCCAGCCTTTCTTCATCACAAAGATGCTCCAGGCCCCTAAGCATTGTCATAGCTTCTGATGGACTCTCTCTAGTAGTTCCTTATCTCTCCAAAATTTGGGAGCCCACAATTGGACCCAGTACTGCAGATGCAGTACTAGCTCAGTCTTGCACCTGGGAATACATAACCAAGGAGTGCAGCTCAGGCTGGGATCCACCTGACTGGAGAGCAGCACTGTGGAAAGGGACCTGAGGGTCTTGGTGACAACAAACTCAGCATGAGTGAAGAGTGTGCTCCAGTGTCAAAGGGAGCAAGCAGGAGGCTGGGTTGCATCAAGGGCATCAGCAGCAGAGACAGAGGAGTCGTTGTCCCACTCTACACAATGCTTGTCAGACCACAACTGGAGCACTGGTTGCAGATTTTATCCCCAATGTACAGGCTGGAAAGTGTGCAGAGAAGGGCCACAAGAGTGATCAGGGGACTGGAAGACCTGCCATATGAGGAAAGGCTGGGAGAACTGGGTTTGATCAGCCTTCAGAAGAGCAGGCTTAGGGGAGACCTTACCACCATGTACGTAAAGAGTGACCACCAGAAGGATGGAGACTCCATTTTTACATGGAGTCACATGGGAAATACAAGGGGCAATGAGGGAGATTGCAGATGGACTCCAGAAGAAAATTTCTCACAATGAGAACAGTCAGATATTGGAGTCATCTCTCAAAGGAAGTGGCTTCCCCTACATTGGTCACTTTTAAGACTCAGCTTGACAGAGTGCTGGGCCATCTCAATTAAACTTTGCTATTACCTAGAAAGGTTGGCCCAGGTGATCCTTGGGGGTCCCTTCTAACCCAGTATTCTGTGATTCTGAGATGTGTCCTCCCTAGGGCAGAGTAGAAAGTGTGGTGAACCTACCTCGACCTGGTGGAACAGGGTCTGCACCGGGGTTTTGGCTCTGGTCAGTACCCATCTACCTAAGGGGTATGACTGTAGTTCTGATAGCCTGAAAACATTTGCCAGCTGCTGGGGTTTGTTTTGGATTCTGTTTCCTCTACACTGATTCTAGAATGTGGTTGCTTTTCCTCAGGGGAATGACACCTGCAGAGGCCGAGATGCATTTCCTGGAGAACGCCAAAAAGCTCTCAATGTATGGAGTAGATCTGCACCATGCCAAGGTAGGTACTCTGCTCTCTCCTGTTGCATGATGCTTGTACCTACATGGAACCCTCAGTTTATTCTTTCTGCTTATTTTGAGAGGGACATTTTGTGGAACAGGTGATGTCAACGTGAGGTGACTCCTGGGTTAAGCATAAAAACATCTGGTAACGTAGCTTAGCCTACAGAATCAAAGATGTTCCACATCAGTCTTTCACGCTGATGAAGCAACCATATCCTTTGGGGAAGACATTGAATGGGTGGAGTAAAGAGGAAGGTTCTTAGAAGATTCCAGAGAATGATCACCTGTGATCTCATTCATGTACATTTCCCAGTTTATTTAGGCCAACTCTGGTATCTCAACTAGATAAGCAGATCGTTTCTAACACTGCTTAGAACTTCTCAAGCAATTATTGAGCTGTGGTAGAAACTTTAGTCAGGTTGGCAGTGATGAGAAGACAGCTGCTGGTCTCACTTCTGGAGTGTGGTCACTGCAGATGGCTGGACAGGCAATAGTTCTGCTGGGAGCATTCTCCCACGATGAAGCAGTTTCTGTAATCATCATCTGATTAAGTTATGAATAAGACATGGTCATTCTTGTTGTCCTCGTTAGCATCATCAGTGGTCACCTCCTGGTGGCTTGGGAGAGCCACCTCCAGGCTTGTGATGGTTGTGGGTTCTTTTCCCAAATAACTAATCACTGTCTTTTTGTTCACACTTCAAGTTGATTTCTTTCATTCACTTGAGAATGGATTTTATTGTCTTTGAAGTTCGTGAGCATCCTTGGCAGTGAGTGCTGAATAAAAGAATCCCAAGCAGGAGAGAGAGATGTGTTCTCTGTAAAGGTCAAAGTATTGTGAGCCTGGTTTTGTGCTGTAGATCCTTTCATGAACCAAGATAAATCTACAGCTTGGATCTCAAAAGTGTCTGCAGTCAGATCCCTGAAGCCTTTTGGAGTAGCTGTGCATGTGTGATAGAGAACTCAAGGCAGTCTTTTGAGTTTTTTTAATCTCCTTCACTGAAAATGAAAAATCTGTCCATGGCTCAATGAGCAGAGCTTGACCAGGAGGCACACCACTGCCTTCCCATGTCCTGAAGATAGGCAGCACATCTTAAGGCATATTTGGAGCAGAAAGAGGTTGGCAAGTGTCATCCCATAGCTTTTTTTTTTTTTCTTATGTCTTTGGCCCAACACAAAAGAAAATCTGAAAAAGAGCAACAAAGAGAGTTCACAGAATGTCTCCCTGCTCACACAGGGTCACCCACAGCAGGTTGCCCAGGATCACAATGTCCAGGTGGGTTTGGAATCTCCTGAGAAGGAGACTCCACAAGCTCCCTGGGCAGCCTGCGCCAGGGTTCTTGCACCCTCAAAGCAAAGCGCTTTTGGCTCATGTTCAGATGGAACCTCCTGGATTCCAGTTTGTACTCATTGCTCCTTGTCTTCTCACTGGTCACTATGGAGTCTGGTCACATGCTCTTACCTCCAACCCTTTAGCTCTTGCTGAATGTTGAGAAGATCCCCTCTCAGGCTGTTCTTCTCCAGAATAAAGCAGTCCCAGGTCTCTCAGCCTTTCCTCCTCATAGAGATGCTCCAGACCCTTCAGTGTCTTTGCAGCCTCCACTGGGCTCTGTCCAGTAGCTCCCTGTCTCTTTTGAACTGGGGAGCCCAGAAATGGACTCAGAACTCCAAACTGTGACCTCACGAGGGCAAAGTAGAGGGGGAGGAGAACCTCCTTCGACTTGCTGGTTGCACACTTATTAAAGTACACCAAGATACCATTAACCTTTATGGCCACAAAAGCATTCTGCTGGCTCATGGTGAATTTGTTTTCCACCAGTGCTCCCAGGTCCTTCATGGAGCTGCTTTCCACCTGTGCTGGTGCAGGGAGTTATTCCTTTTCAGGTGCAGGACTCTACTTGCCCTTGTTGAACTTCATGAGGTTCCCCCTGCCCAGCTCTCCACCTTCTCCTGTTCTAAACAGGTTGCAGACTTCCTTACTGACAATTTAACATGGCATTATGATCTGAGTGTTTTGTTCAGAACAATGCAGAAAGGCTGTGTAAGTTAAGCAGGCTCTCCTGAGAGAACCATTTTATTTTATCTCTAAAATTAAACACTGGTCTCTGGTTTGATGGTTTTCATCTGGAATGACGCAGAGCAATAGAAGTTGGTAGATGAGCCCATCTCTTTCTGAAGTGGTGTTCTTCATTGAAGTCATGACCAAACCAGGTCTGTCTGTGGGTTAAGAAGCCCAACAGGGATATAGGAAACTGGGCTGAAGGTGAGGAAATCAGGTTCTGCCTGAGAAGAGGAATGTTTGCTTTTAATTAGTTCTGCCAGCAAGGTCTGATGGTATCAGACTAGAGGACAAGTATCTCAGTGGATGCCTCTCTGAAGTCACAGCATGGCAGATGTCTCTATGTAAATGTTAGTTCATTAAAGGCTGTGACAGGTATTCAACAGATGCTGGAGTCACCAGCTGCTGTTTAAAGTGGTTTTCAATTATCCAGCATAGGGCTATGATAAAAGATGTGTTCAGCTAGAGAGATGTGTCCCCTGGGCTGTCACCACTCTGCTGAAGCCCTCCCTCCATTCATACACACAGCTGCAAGGACCATGTCTTGTTCCTCTGATGTCACAGTGAGCAGATTTGTGTTAGATTTTTGATTAAGAAACTGTACAGTGAGGTATACTGAGAAAAAAATTACTTTTTATTTTTGCAGTACCTGACAGTGGTGTCACATGAGAGTTTTAAGTAGGAAAAAAATCATCCTTTAAGGAGTGAGAGCATCACGACAGGAGCAGGACATGAACAGGCCACCAAAATTGTGAGAGTGGAACCCCTCTGCTGTGAGGATACCCTGAGGGAGTTGGGGTTGTTCAACCTGGAGAAGAGAAGGCTACAGGAAGACTTTCTTGTAGCCTTTCAGGACTTAAAGGAAAGTTGTGACAATCTTTTCAGTATGCCCTGTTGTGACAGGGCAAGGGGTAGCAGGTTTAAACTAAAAGAGGGAGATTCAGACTACAGAGAAGGAAGAAGTTTTCATTAGGGTGGTGAGACCCTGGCCCAAGTTGCCCAGAGGTGGTAAATGTCCCATCCAGGTCAGGGTCCATTTGGGACCATTCCAGATCAGGTCATTTGGGGCTCAGAGCAACCTTCTCTAGTTGCACATCTCCCTGCTGACTCCAAGGGGTTGGACTAGATGACCTTTGAAGGTCCCTTCCAACCTAACCATTCTATCATTCTATTCTTTTGGAATGAGAAGAGAAGGTTGGGAGGAATATGGGCAATATGGGAAGTCTTTTCACTAGCTAACAAAGCCTGTGTCCTACAGCAAGACCTTTCTCACACAAGCCCCACACATAGACTCAGTACAGTGCTTGGATGCAAAGTAGGTGGTGTGGTCTCTGGTTCAATTGATTCATCACTCTCAAACTACTCAAACCATTCTCTGTTTTTTTGTGATCATTGTTGGAACATACATCATCTGTGGTGTGCTCTCTAGCACTGGAGTGACTTTGTAGCATTAATTCTCTGTTGTGCCTCTGATTTTAAGCTAATTTTTTTTGTGTGTGTGTACTTCAAGCTGTGCTGTAGACTTTTTTTGCTTTTGAGTGCCCAGATGCTCCTTTGTGTTCATCTTACAATGCAATCAAATTTTCACTATGCTAAAAGATGGCTTGTGGGTAAAAGCAGAGGGAAACTGGCTCTATCTGTGAAGATACCTATGATATCTTCATAGACTCTACTGTCAAACTTTTGTACCTTTAAGTTATTTTAATATAAGTACTGAAGAACTGTGTGCTTCAAGGTGGATCCTTTTTTTTTTTCCTCTGGCAGCATTGTTACTTAGCTAAATGAATAAAACAGGTTTATACAGGCTAGTGGTGAAATGAAATGGTGAACATTTGGTTTAGACCATTTGAAGGCTTCTAAAGGAGAGAGAAAGGTGTCCTCATTTCAGGCATCTATATTTTGAGGTATACTGTGGTAAGACTGTGGCCAAACCTTTTACAGAGTGAACATGCCTGACCTGCAGCATCCCTGACAAACATGGCTTATACCAAAAGAGTCTTTTTGGTCCAGGTGTCCAAATTTCTGACCACTGGACATTTCAAAGGGAAAATACTGAGTCTAGACACAGGAGTGTTACAGAAGCTACCAAACTAGCTAAAGACAAGCAAACTACAGAAGAAGAGACTCAGTCGTAGAGAAGACATTAATCTTCTCGATGCCCATCAGTATCTAAAGGCTGTGGGGGTCCAATAAGATGGAGCCAGACTCTTTTTGGTGCTACCCAGCAACAGGACAGGGGGCAATGGGCACAAACTGAAACCTAGGAGATTCCACCTGAAAAAGAGGAGAAATGTCTTTGTTGGAGCAGGAACTCTGATGCAGGCTACCCAGACAGATTGTGGAGTCTCCTTCTCCAGACAGATTCCAAACTCACCTGGATATTGTGATCCTGGGAAACCTGCTGTGGGTGATTCTGCTTTAGCAGCAGGGGTTTGGAGTAGGCAATCTCCAGAGGTCACTTGCAGCCCCCACCATGCTGGGATTCTGTGAGCTCAGAGATTCCAGGAGAAGCAAATTTGTATGCTGTCCTGCTTTCTATCTGGTATTTATGCTAATAATACTCGGGGTTTTATGGTGCTCATAAACTTGGCTATATGTTTTATCTCATTCTATTAATAAGGTCTTAAATTTCTTCCCTCCTTCTGGAGTCTTTCTAAAATGGAAGGAAACATTCACAACACTCAAAGACCTCTCACCCTGCCCAACCTTACTATTACTTGCATGAATGCAAGTAGCTCTCAGAAATCAGGTCACTACGACTGATGCATTAAAAAGACGTAGCCTGGGTAGAAACGGAGTGTACAAGGATCTTTAGGATGGAAGGAGAGAAATATCCAACAAAATCCACTGCTTGTTTTCCAGGATTCTGAAGGAGTGGAGATCATGCTCGGAGTTTGTGCAAGTGGACTCTTAATATACCGAGACAGACTCAGAATAAACAGATTTGCTTGGCCAAAGGTGCTCAAAATTTCCTACAAGAGGAACAACTTCTACATCAAAATCCGACCAGGGGAGGTAAGGGCATCCTGATGCTCTTCAGTGAAAGAACCCTTCAAAACCCTGTGTGATCACTGATGGGTTGATTTGTCCCCTGTTACCAATACACCTCTCCTTCTTTCTTGGGTAAATATCTGAAACATGTATCAAATCTTCTTTGGTGTTTCTCTGTTTACATCCAGGGGCTGACATAAAGAACCAAATGTGACTGTTTACATGTAAAATCCTCCTCCACATTATAATTGTTTTGGGAATTGAAGTAACATATTGCTTACCATTCCATGATCATTACCCATCATCATGCTGTGTATTAAAGTAGGGTCCATTTCTCTTCCCCACTAGAAGATGTAGACCAGTACAAAACAGTAGATCAGTACAGACCAGTACAACTGAAATCAGAGCAGAGACTGCTAAAATTAAAAGTCAATCATCCACCATCCAGCATTACTTGGTTGCCACAGGCGTTAGCATAGCACTCCAGGCCCATTGGAGCTCATGGTCTGGTTCTGGAGAAGGTAATGTGAAGCCTTGATCAGTGAGTGCCCTCTCGTGGCTCTCGAGCACAGCAAATCCCAACCTCAAGAGCTGAGTTTGAGCTAACTCAGAAATGAGATGACAACTCTTAAGGAAACTCCTAGACAAAGGATGAGCTGCTCCGTGTTGGATGAAACAGTCATGTCCAGAGTGGAGCTCTAATTCCCTACAGAAATCGTCTGGAGATGAGGATTTTCTGACATTTCTCATTTAATGTACTATGGCTGTTTGGAGTCCTGAGCTGAGGTCTCCAGTGCCTAGCCTGGGCTGCTCAGGGTAGTGGTGGAGTCCCCATCCCTGGAGGGGTTTCAAAGCTCTCTAGATGTGGTGCTAAGGGACATGGTTGAGTGATGACCTGGCAGTGCCGGGTTAATGGTTGGACTTGATGATCTCAAAGGTCTTTTCTGACCAAAATGATTCTGTGATTCTATAGCTTCACAAGTGACCTGGGAGATCTGCTATTCCCCCCAAGCCTTAGGGCCTGGGTTTTTCGAGTCCTAAATCAAAATCTACAAACCTGCTTCTCAGCAAACACAATTTTAGGAGCCAAGTCCCCAGTCCTGAATTTGTTTTTATCAATAAATAGCCACAGATATTCCCAGCGCCTGTACTCAGGCTGGCCACTGGTGAAGCCCTGATGACCTCTGCTGGTCTGGATGTGTAACATCCTCTGATCAGGTCATAGTTCCTTACGCAAAACAACAGCTGCAGTCAGTTTCCAAATCACAGCTGATGATCAGAGACTCAGAGAATCAATGGCAGCACGATTCACCACAGAATCATGAAATAACGGGGGTTGGAAGGAACCTCTGGAGGTCATCTAGTTCAACCCACCTCCTAAAACACAGTTGCCTAGAGCAGGACCATTCCATGTGTTGCTTCATTGGTTTGCTGTTTCCTGCCTTATTTCTCTCTAGTCTCCCTGGAAAGATTTATGCTTCTTTACCACCACTCTTCTTTCTACCTTTCCCTGATCACACCACACTATTGCACTTAGCCATCTAGTGTAGCCTTCAGCACGTCGCAGAGCTTTTGTCTTGCACAGCTTTTTACTTGGAGCATAGAAATCTACCAAGAAAGGTCTCTTTGTATCCTCAGTCAACCCTTTTTCATTACCTGTCTGTTCCTCCTCTCCTCCCCACAAGACAAATCAACTAAACTCACTGTGATTTACTAACTGTATAGATCTTCCACTGCAAATCTCCTTGGTCTAAGGCTGTGTGAGACCAGATCAGTCCCTGGGGACCATTGCTTTCCTCCAGGCTATTTTCAGGCTTCCCACCATTGTTTAAACTGGGTTAAAACAGTTAAATTATGGTTTTCTTAGAGGTCTCCCAAATGTTCTCTGATATCTTTGTTACTCCAGAACATAAAACATCACTGTCACCATCAAAAACCTCCTGCTCTTTGACTTTCTGCCCAAAACCAATCCTCAAAGGCTACCATTATAGAATCATAGAATCATAGAATGGTTTAGGTTGGAAGGGACCTCAAGGATCATCCAGTTCCAACCCCCTGCCATAGGCAGGGACACCTCCCACTAGTACAGGTCACTCAAGGCCTCCTCCAACCTGGCCTTGAACACCTCCAGGGAGGGAGCAGCCACAACCTCCCTGGGCAACCTGTGCCAGTGTCTCACCACCCTCACTGTAAAGAACTTCCTCCTAACATCCAGTCTAAATCTCCCCTCTGCCAGTTTAAACCCATTGCCCCTAGTCCCTCCCAGCTTCACAGGCAACATATATGTGTGGTTATGCACACAAACATTTATGTTCACCCTTGCAGTGAGGTGATACTGATGGAGGAAGCGAAGGTGAATCTCTGTACGCTGTCTAAAAATGGATGCACAGCCTCAAATAAGTCCTGGGTTTTCTTTCTTCTCTCTTCTCTAGTTTGAGCAGTTTGAAAGTACCATTGGGTTCAAGTTGCCAAATCATCGTGCAGCAAAGCGCTTGTGGAAGGTGTGTGTTGAGCACCACACGTTTTTCAGGTATGTGGATCCCTTCTTCCTAAAGGGGTGACCTAAAGCAACAACAACAAGAGAGACCAATTCTGCCAGCAGAGACAAAACCCCTCCAAATCATACTGTCCTTTTGATTGCCAGGTGTCTCCAAGCAGACATAGGGAAGGTTGTTGCTTTTTCAAGGTGGAAGGAAGTGTTTCACCCCAGCTTTTCACATTGTTTCAGATCACCATATGGTCCAGATTAATTGTTTGGCTTTATTCCACAGTATTATCAGCTGCTGTAATTGGTGATGGATTCTGCTGCACTTCTGAGTGTCTAGTAAGAGCAACTGGTATGGGAAGTTACTGAGGGATGTGGGTGAGAGCTTAAAAAGGAAACTGTGAGGCCACGTCTCTAATGCTGAGTGCAGTTTTGGGTCCCTCACTGCAAGAAGGACATAGAGGTGCTCAACTGGTTCCAGAGACAGGGAATGAAGCTGGTGAAGGGTATGGAGAATAGGTCTTGTGAGGAGTGGCTGAGGAAACGGGTTGTTCAGTCTGGAGAAAAGGAGGCTAAGGGGATACCTTCTGGTTCTCTACAGCTCCACCAGGAGCCAGGTGGAAGTCAGTCTTTCCCAAGTAAAAAGCAATAGGACAAGAGGAAACAGCTTCAGGTTGCACCAGCAGAGGTTTAGATTGAGTGTTTGGAGCACTTTCATTACTGAAAGAGTGGCCAGGCAGTGGAACAGACTGCTCAGGGAAGTGGTGAAGTCACCATCTCTGAAGGTACTCAGAAAACATGTAGACTTCAGGCCGTGATTTAACGGACATGACGGTGTTGGTTTGGTGGTTGGACTCGATGATCTTAAAGGTCTTTTCCAACCTTTATGATTCTTACCTGTGAGGAAGAACTCCGCATCCTTTGACTCCCTTTTAGCCTCAGACCTATGAGGCAAAGACCCGTGACGAAGAGTGATATCCAACAATCATCTTCACTCCTCTTCAGAAAGGGTGGGCTGGTTTTTGGAGGAGGGCGATTAACTGCCGCACTGCTTGATGTGTTTTAGACTCTTGCTACCAGAAGCACCTCCAAAGAAGTTCCTGACGCTGGGCTCCAAGTTCCGCTACAGCGGGCGGACGCAAGCGCAGACGAGGAGAGCCAGCGCCCTCATAGACCGGCCCGCGCCCTACTTCGAGCGCTCCTCCAGTAAACGTTACACCATGTCTCGCAGCTTAGATGGGGGTAAGGTCCTCTCAGCTGGCTTCCTCAAAACTTCTCCTCGTGGTGGTGGTCACTGCTTTAGATTGGGTATAAAGTTCTTGTCATCTCATCTCTTTGAGCTTCGGCTGAGCGGAGGCTGTGAGTACCTGCACGTTTTGGGAGGGCGTGGAGGAGCATTGTGCTGTTACTGCCGTGGTCCTTACACAGCGCTTGCCTGGGGTGTTAGTTTTTAAAGAGAGGGCAGAAACAAATTTTACTCCCAAAGGAAGTCAAATGAAGACCGCTCTAGCTGAGTTGGAGGGGAATACAGAAAACTGGATTTAAAATGTGCAGGAATCCTTAGTGCTTAATACAGATGCGGGATACGTGACAGCTCCCCCGGAACCTTCCCCCCAGCCAAACTAAACCACAAAACCCCACTGCTCCTTTTCTGCCCCCACATTGTCTCCCCTTAGGCCCAAACAGGCCTGATTGCACATCAAGAAATTCAGTGCAACCTTCAAGGCCGCAGGCAGATTTACTGCCCCATTGGTTTACCAGATAAGGACTCCCTCCTGAGACCCAAAGGAAGGGAAAGAGGCAAGAGAAAGGTTTGGCTTTGCTGCCCACATAAAGTGATAGCAGAATTATGGGACTGAATAACAAAATTATGATTTCTGGGCTCCACCTCCTGGACCTCTCTAGTCCCCTTGGAGAACTCTGTGGCTTCCTTAATGGAACTTGGGCCCAAAACCACCACACCTGGAAGAGGTTCTTGAGAGCCCAGCCTTTATGGAGCTTGCCATCACAACTTCAAAGCACTTCCCTGCTTTGGGGAAGGACCAAGTCGGGCATCAGCGTTTTCTGGGCTTCTGTGAGTAATTGCTTGCAGTTTGGTTTAATTTGGCCTCTTTTCTTATGTAGGACTTGTGTTTCTATGTTACAATTCACAGATTAATTCTTTCTTCCCCAAAAGAGTTGTCAAGGCCTGGAACAGGCTTCCCGGGGCAATGGTAGGGTCCCTATCCCTGGAGGAGTTTCAAAGCCATAGAGAAGTAGTGTTGAGGGACACAGTTCATTGGTGACCTGACAGTGCTGGGTTCATGGTTGGACTTAATGAGCTTAAAGTCTCTTCCAACCAAAATGATTTGATGATTGTATTTCCCTTGCTTCCAATTACCTCTCATCCTACATTCAGACAAGATACGAGGCAGAAATTTGTTACACTGAGGACTGTAAGGCCCTGGCCCAAGTTGGCCAGAGAGGTAGTAGATGCCCCATCCCTGAAAACATTCCAGATCAGGTTGTTGGGGCTCTGAACAACTTGCTCGAGTCGCAGATGTCCCTGCTGACTGCAGGAAGGTTGCACTAACTGACCCTTAAAGGTCCCTTCCAACCCAAAGCACTGCATGATTCCTGATTCTAGTCAGATGAGCACTGCCAGGCTTTTTCCATATGCCACTTTCGAAGGTGTGAGATGGAGAGTAACTTATATGGCTTCTTCTCCATGATTCACAGAGGCAAGGGTTCTGCTGCTCCCTCAGTTTAAACCAGGGTGTGATTCAGAGTCTCAGCTACATCAGCTGTTGCTTTTGTCAGATGTTGAGTAAAGAGGTTGCAGTTTATCTGTGTAGAAAAAAAGGCTGAGACTAAACTCAGATTTGCTGCAGTTTAACGAGGAAAGGTGAATTCTCCTGCAGAACATCACAAACAAACCACAGCTGATGATGGGATGGAGGAGAAACATTGATTTGGAAGTAATGATGACAAACCTTCTTCTCTCCACCTTTAAGATGCTGCTTGTCATTAATTATTTTGGAACCTTCTAATTCTGATAATGCTTGTTGCTCGTTACCAAGCAACTGGTGACCTGCTTGCTGTGCATGTGGCTCAGAGCAGAAACGATCCTGCTGTGTTATTTTGTTCATGACATCCAAACAAGATGTCTCCTTCTGCTCCCTTTGCTTTCTCCTGCCTCCTAGGCTCATTCCCAAGAGACAAGGGATCCAAAACACTTTGTGAGACTCCGTGAGGGTTTTATGTTGTTAATTTGCTGAAGTGCAAATGGGCAAAAGAGGCTTTTTTTAGTCAACACTTACGGTTTCTTCACTGATGTGGTTGCTGTAAGGTGAATGTAACATCCTGCATCATGTTTCAAATGTGATGCTGGTGCTGTCATTGGTAACAGATGCAAATACATTCATACATTTGAACGATCCTATTGACTTAGAAACTAAGAAATTAATTAAATTAACTAATTAAAGATTTTTTTTTAGCACTGAGAGCAGTGAAACAGTGTTGCCCAGAATGATGGTCGATGCCCCATGCCTGGAAACATTCCAGGTCAGATTGTTTGGGGCTCTAGTTGCAGAAGTCTCTGCTGACTGCAGGAGGATTAGACTCAATGACCTTTAAAGGTCACAAAATCCCAGAATCCCATCGTGGTAGGATTAGAAGGGACCTTTGGAGATCATCTAGTCCAACTCCCCTGCTAAAGCAGGGGCACCCACAGCAATTTGCTCAGGATCACAGTGTTCAGGTGGGTTTGTGATGGCTCCAGAGAAGGAGATTCCACAACTCCTTTCAGTTGGACTTGATCTGAAAAGTCTCTTCCAACCTCAACAGTTCTGTGGCAACTTCTCTGGGCAATCTGGGGTGACTGGGACTGGAGCACTGCCTTATGAGGAAAGACTGAGAGACCTGGGGCTTTTTAGTCTGGAGAAGAGTGAGAAGGGACTTAACAAGTGTTTGTAATATATGAGGGCTGGGTGTCAAGAAGGAAGGGACAACTTTTGCTCACTTGCACCCTGTGATAGGAGAAGAGGCAATGGATGTAAACTACAGCACAAGAAGCTCCACCTCAATATGAGGAATAACTTCTTTACTGTAAAGGTGATGGAGTACTGGAGCAGATTCCCCAGAGAGGTTGTGGAGTCTCCATCTCTGGAGACTTGCAAAACTCATCTGGATGTACTCCTGTGCAACCTTCACTAGATTATATGATCCTGCTCTGGCAAGGAGTTGGACTCACACCTCTCCAGAGGTCCCTTCCAACCCCTAACATCCTGGGATCCTCTTCCAACCCAAACCATTCTGTGATCTTAAAAGATCCCTGTTTGCTCCACTGCATTGAATGCCATTACTTCCCAGAGTGTTTTGGGACAGTGAGCTCACTTGGCTGTCAGCCTTTGCTGCTTACTAATACAAAGATCTCATTCCTCCACTCCCAGTTGTTATGCCTGTGTCACATCAATATTGCCATTCTCTATAGAGCAGCACATTCCTTAGAGCTCTATTCTGCCAGATCTCCAAAAAAGAAAAACCTCTTCCACCCCCATGGTTGATGTCATAGCTGGTTCTCCTTATGTTTCCTGCCTGATAATTGTGACAACTTTTTTCTTTTTATTAATATTATTATTATTTTCTGGTGTTTTACTCCAATTTGAATGGCTTGGTGACATTTAACAGCTGTGTAATGTGCACAGTAGCTATGCTGATGTGCATGCACAGCCATAGTCTGTGTTCCTGCTTATAAAAGCTTCATTTCCAGTAAACATCTTAGTTCAGCCTTTATTTAAATGTATGCACATGCTCCTGGTTTCCTGAAACATGGCAAGAGTTGTGTTTTCAGCAATGCCTTGAATCTTTTACTAACCCATTTTTGTGCAGCTTCTCAGCAAAAAAAAAAAAAAAAAGCTCTTTCAGACTTTTTCCCTCTTTAAATATTTGCTTTTAGCATCAGTGAATGAAAACCATGAAATGTACATGAAGGATTCTGTGTCTGCTGCAGAGGTTGGTACTGGCCAGTACGCCACAACAAAGGGCATCTCTCAGACCAACTTGATAACCACTGTGACCCCGGAGAAAAAGGCAGAAGAGGAGAAAGATGACGAAGGTGGCAAAAAGAAAAGAGCAGAAGAAGTCACCCCAATTTCAGCAGTTCGCCACGACACCAAGGTAGAGTTTGGGGGGATTTGGTGTTCAGCTGACCTGCCTGAGAGTGGGTTTGGGGAGATCTGTGCTAAACTGACCTGCCAGATAACGAGTCTGGGGGGATTTGGTGTTCAACTGACCTGCCTGAGAGTAGGTTTGGGGGGCTTGTGCTAAACTGACCTGCCTGACAGTGGGTTTGGGGGACTTGTGCTAAACTGACCTCCCTGACAGCGGGTTTGCGGCGGGAGGGTATGGGCTAAACAGATCTGACTGAGAGCACTGAGAGAAGGGCAGAATTGCTGAGGAGGTAGGATATAATTAGTTCCATGAAAGGAAACTGGAGTACACACAGTTGTATGTCCACATACATATGAGTCTTGAATCGTTATTTTTATAGCCCTTTTGTCTTGATGTTTTTAAAGTTGGTTCCTGCCTTGGACTGTCCTTTGCAATCCATTTAACAACACAGTGTATTTTACAGGGAATTCAAGAGCTGTGTAGGAAACCCCCCAAAAAACAGCCTGGCTCCTTTGGTCATCAGATATATTTTATCATGGCTTTTATTTTCTGACAAGGCATCAAAATAGTTCTCACATGTAGCTCTGTACTATTGTCTTTGTCTCATCCACATCTCATGACATTGTTTCCTTGTATTTCAATGAGCATTTTTTCCTCTGTTAACTTTTGGTTATCAATATACCATAAGCTTGAATTTTTTTTCTGGTTTACAAAACCATTTCCTTCCCTTGTTTGAAGTTTTGCATTGAAAAAAAAAAAAACAACAAAAAACCCAGACTTGGTTTTGTTGATTATTCTCTGCTCAGCTGTTAAATTTGGTTTATCCCTCCACATGTCCCATTCCAACATCACCACCTGCATAGCTGTGCTTTGTACTTCCTGGGGTATCAAGACAAGGTAAATCAAACAGGGGAGCAGGCAAGATGCTGAATAACAGAGGTTGGCAGTGGAGAGAAATAAGGTAGAATCACAAAAGATGGAGTGTGTAACTTGTCCTCTATTTCTTTCACATCAAGAAGAGAACAGAATACGAAATAGTGAATCTTGAATGCCATTCCAAAAGTCTTACTGTGGGATTCACTTGCTAAACAAGTAGGATTTACCCTTCTCATTTATGGACAAAAAAAACTTGATCTGAGATTTACCCTCCTCATTATGGGAGAAAAAAGCTTTATCTGATATCTACCTTTTTAATTTATGAGGGGAAAACCTTCATCTCAAATTTACTCTCCTTGTTACGGGGGGAAATAATTGATTTAATATTTACCCTCTTCATTTATGGGGGGAAAACTTTGATCTGCTATTTACCTTCTTCATTTATGAGAGAAAAACCTTGATCCTAAGGTTTACCCTCTTTATTTATGGGAAAAAAACCCCTTCTTTACACTCATAAAAGTGTCAGTGTTAGCACCTGAACTTCCAACCTTGTCATACAAGGCCACAGTGAGCTACACACAGGATCAAGTCCTCCCAAAGAGTTTCAATTAAGCTTCCAAATGGGACAAATTGAATTCCTGAAAACTGAAAGTGTGGAAAGATTTCCCTTTGAAAGGGTGCTCTGTAATTGTAGCTTGAAACTAAAACCAAACCCTTGTCAAATATAGCTGGGGACTTGAAACTCTGTCAGGTTCTTCATGTGGAAACGTTGATGAAAACTAAATACGCAGAAAATAGCCAACAGAAATTAATTCTCTGGCAAGAAATTAATGGGGAGATCAGCTGCATTTCTAAAATCATCTGTTCCTTAGATCTGGCTAGAAACAGTCAAAGATATTTTTAGGAGGATGTTTTGATGGGGCTTAAACATGAACAAGTGAGTGGGTTTTACCCTCCACTCGAGGTGGATTCTGTTCAATGCATCTGAAAATAAATGGAGAACTGAAGTCTGTAGAGATCTCAGTCCTATTTTGCCTGGACCTGCAAAGAGAATAAAGAAAACACAGGACAAATTTGACATCAAATTTCTCTACAAGAATATATATAAATTTTACAGGGAGGTTTTCAGCTTCTCCACTAAGACATTTTTTCCTTTGCTTTATCCATGTATACTCAGCACCAGAAGTCATTCTCAATATTAACACTGCAAAGATGCTCAGTAAGTGAAGAATTTGTGTTAGCAAAGAATAAATTTACTTTGGCTTCTTTGCCTTTAGAATGTAAATAAAGAGAAGTTCTGTGTATTGAACTCATGTAGAGTCCTGTGAGTCCATCAGCATTAAAGTTTGCCTTGATCTTACCACTGTAAAGCCCATAAAGAAGACATTTGTAGGTATTTTGAGGTTAGGCTTGCATTTGATGGCTTCATTTGGGAATACAGATTACCTGAACTCATGGAGTGGGGTTTTTTTAAACTGTTCTGGATAGAGAGGAGAGAAAAGCAAAATATTAATAGGAGGGGAAGGAGCTCTTTCATGAACATATTGGGCTTTCATCCCATTCCTACCATTAATGGACTTGGTAAAGATTAGACTTAGTGGCTGGCATTGATGCACCCTGTGTGTAAAACTTGGATCCTGCTTGTTGGCTCCCATTTGGCACCAGCTTGTCCAAGCGAATGCTGGTTTGGCTTTGTAGCTGTTTTGCTTGTGGGTGCTGGGAGTGGAGTTAAAATGGCTTTTTGTAGCTCCTCAGGGACATACATGGCCGAACAAGCTCTTTGGGCTTGGTCATGGAGCTAAGTGCACCTGATTGCCTTTGGCCAAAATGCCTCTGATCCATCAGCATCGTGGCAGGTCTGTTTTGATGGCAATAATGGTTGTTGCCCTTCTGCAGAGCAGTTGTAGAAGGGAACACGTGAGGTGATGTTCAGCCTTCCTTGCTGAATCACCTGCCTCCTCCACACTTTTTTGTCCTTGAATGACCTTAAAGACCTCTTGAATTCCCTACAAATGGCATGGCAAAGCAATGCCTCCTTGTTGTTAGCCAGTATCCTTTGGCAGAACTTGCAACAAAAGCATTGGGTGTATTTTTTTTTCCATCATTGCTATGAGTAGAGAGTCAGTTTTTGACTGTGAGGAGAGGTGACTGTGTAGGTGAGGGCAGGATGGTGGACACGTAGCAGTAAGGGCAAGGGGATGAGGACACAGAGGTGAGGACAGGATGGTGGAGATACCCAGCACAGGTGGTGACAAGCACCATACTGAGGAGCTGGCTGGCAGGATAGGTATTGAGCTAGGACAGGGTTTTTTCCATCAGTAATGTATGGATTTATGCCCTCCCCCACCCCCCACCCCCAAAAAACAAAACAAAACAAAATCCCAACACAGTGTGTTTAATTTGGGTTTAAGACCTACATTTAAGACTATTCTAATATTGTAATGAAGGAATTGGGGCACATAGAGTTTCAAAATCCATGAGGTTCTACTGAGCTTGTCGAAGGTGTAGATGAGAGGCATCTAGCATCTGCACCCCCCCACCTTGGGTCTCCTGCTGAGTGCAGAGCTGTCACAAGCAGTGTTGGTATGAGAAGCACATTCCCTTGTTTCTTTGTTGCTCTCCATGTACTTCATGTTTGAAAGCTCCTTGTGACCTGAAGCCAGTCTTGCCATAAGGGGAATGTGACAGCACCTGGAACTGCACCTCTGAAGGTTTTAATGGCAGGCTTAGACAAGTGCTGGATGAAGAATCGTAGAATCAGTGGTAGAATACATTGGGTGGAAGGGACCTTTAAAGGTCACCTAGGCCAAAGTTCTTATAGCCAAAGCAGGTGTCTTTTGTGAGCTGTGACCCTGGTTCACTGGTAGCCGTGGTGGGAACATGCCCCACTGAACTCGGTGGAAGGCTGTGGTGTTCAAAGACTGTTTCTGCTCGTACATAAATCTGAGTAAATATATTCTTTATCGCCGCGGAAGAAAATTAACTAATGACAGTTTTCTTTTTGTCCTTTTGCTTTTGCGCCTTGTTTGCTGCTCTTCCTCTGTCACCAGCCATCTTTGCTTGGCACTGCCCCCCCCAACCCCTCACCATCCTCGCTGCCTGGCCCCCCAGTATCTTCTCCAGCAAAGCTCCGCAGGAGATGCAAGGAGAGCGCTCGGACCAAGGCCGTAGGTTCTGAGGTGCCCAAGCAGAGCTCTCCAAAAGCCGGCAAACCGGAGCCGGAGCCTGACAGGAAGGGGCGAGTTTGCTCCGCCGAGCAAGACGTGCCTTTCGCCTACAGGCAGAAGCCCAGCAAAGGCGGGACGCTCTTTTCCTTCTCCTTGCAACTCCCCGAGTCCTTTCCTTCCCTCTTGGATGACGATGGCTACCTGTCTCTCCCCAACCTCTCCGAAACCAACCTCCTGCCCGCCAGCGTGCAGCACTACCTCCCCATCCGCTCCCCATCCCTGGTGCCTTGCTTCCTCTTCATTTTTTTCTTCCTGCTCTCTGCCTCTTTCTCAGTGCCATACGCCCTCACTCTCTCCTTCCCTCTGGCTATGTGCCTCTGCTACCTGGAGCCCAAGGCGGCCTCCTTGAGTGCCTCACTTGCCAATGACCTGAGTGACAGTTCAGAGGAAGAGGTGTGTACCTCGGCATCGAACACACTCTTTGCCGTGTTCAGTGCTTCGGTCCTAACCAGTCTTAGATTGCTGCCGTAGTGGTCCTACTTTCAGAGCCTCATTTCTGTCTGTGCTGATATGTTAGAAGGGGTCGTTTGGGGTTTTGTTTTTTTTTCCCTTGGGTTTGGGGGTTGTTTTGGGGTTTTCACTATTCTTATTTTCTTTTTTTTTTTTTTTTTTTCCTGTTTGNTCCACATGTTGGGAGTGCAGCTTGGGACCCAGGGTTAGGCACAACACTGTGTGGAAGTGGCTTGGTTTGAGCTGTGTCAGCTGAGGCACTAAACAAATTGCAACTGATCAGCTCTGAAGCGTCATATGCGAACTCACCAAGATCTTAGAGAAGTATAGAATCCTTCTGGTTTGAAGAGACCCTCAATCATCAAGTCCAACCATTAACCCAACACTGCCAGGTCTCCACTAAACCACAGAATCAGAGACTCATTTTGGTTGGAAGAGACCTCCAAGATCATTGAGTCCAACCATTAATCCAGCACTGCCAGATCACCACTAAACCATGTCCCTCGGCACCTCATCTCTGCAGCTTTTAAACACCTCCAGGCATGGGGATCCAACCACCTTCCTGGAGAGCTTGTTCCAGTGTTTGAGAACCCTTTCAGGGAAGAAGTTTCTTCTAGTGTCCAACCTAAATGTCCCCTGGAACACCTTGAGACCGTTTTCTCTTGTCCCTAATAATGGGCACCCTCATCAACTTCAACATGTTCCAAATCCAGATGGACTCAGCTTTTTGCAAGAGACTGTCAGCTATAGCTCAGAAAAGACTTTCTGGTCCAGCAAAACCTGGATCTGAGTTTTTAGTCTCAAGTCACCTCACTGATGCAGATTAAGTTGTCTTCCTGTGTTGAAATCTAGTGAGAGGTCAGACTGGGACAACTGTGCCACTTGGGCCATCATGACATTTGCAGGGTTGAGTTAGCACTGCCAAAAACTATGCCTCAAGCCACTGGCATTATCACAAGCAGATGGACCAGCTGTGATAGAAGAAAGGTCCACAGCAGTTCTGGGAACTGTGGATGTGATGATAGATCCAAGAGAAGAAAAGGAATCTGCTTGTTTAAGTAACAGGGTAACTGGCATCACAGTTTTTGCTGGTACCCACTTAATCTTTCTTGACAGAATAATATTAGAATTTTTTTTCCCCCATTTTTCTTTACTCCCCTTCATCTTGGAGTCATAGAATCTTAGAATCACAGAGTGGTTTGCATTATAAGGGAATTCTAAATGTCATCTAGTCCAACCCCGCTGTAGTCAGCAGGGACATTAGATCAAGTTCCTCAGAGACCTGTATAGCCTCTGGAAAGACCTGGAATGGTTCCAGGAATAGGGTATCTACCACCTCTCTGGGCAGTCTGAGGCAGAGTATCTCTAACCTCAGCATAAACGATTTCTTCCTTCTCTAAGTGTGAATCTCCCTCTTTTAGTTTAAAGCTATCACCCCTTGTGCTGTCACAACAGGCCCTCCTCAAAACATCTGTCCCCAGCTTTCTTCTCAGCCCCATCAAGTACTGAAAGGTGACAAGAAGTTCTCCCCAGAGCCTTCTCTTCTCCAGGCTGAACAACTGCAACTCTCAGCCTGTCTTTACAGGAGAAGGGTTTCAGATCCTCGGATCATTGTTGTGGTCTCCTCCAGCCCTAATCTGACAGGTTTATGGCTCTCCTGTGCTGAGGACTCCAGAGCTGAATGTAAACACAAAAACAGGGGTCTGCTTTGTGTGTAAAGAACCTCCCCAGACCAGATAATCACAACTCATGTGTAAAAACCTATCTTGGCCACTGATCACTGCCATCACAGTGGCTGTATTGAATAAACCAGCTTGTGCATCTGGTATGTGAGTTATCATCTGCCACAAGGATTTTGCAGGACCTGGTGCAGGATTCCATTCCCTTTTGTATGGGAAACCAATAGTTTTCTCTCATAAAAACACTGCCTTTGGATGGTTTTTTGCTCTTGTGATGCCTCACAATTAAAGTAGAACTTGTAATTTCTAATGATAGGCATCAGAACGTTGCTGTCTTGCTTCATGTCCTCATTTTGAGATCACGTCGAGGTCTCCGTTTGCATTAGCGCTGCGCAGGGATTAATCTAACAGCAATAAGAGCAGGAATGCTCTGCGGGCAATGATGGGGCTCAGTTTATCTAACAGAAATGAGCTCTTCTTGCCCTCGGTGAAGTTAGGGAGCAGAAGAAAGGAAAGGGGGAAAAAAAAAAAAAAGAAAGAAAAGAAAAAACATCTAAATTTTTTTTTTTTTCCATGTCACTCTTTTGTGAGTGTGATCACTCCAGCAGTGCTTCCTGGCAGACAACACAGACTTGTGCCTAATCCAGGGGTATTTCTTGTTCAGAACATTGCATGCCAGTGATGACTCTGTTTTACACTTGGGCATGTCTGCATTGCATTGCCAAAACAAATCACAGCAGTTCTGCTCACGTGTTAGAGGAGGTGCAACCACAGCAGCTCGGGAGATAAGCTGCTTTCCCTTTCCTGCTCCATTCCTCACCCACCATAAGCCCACCAGCAGCCCCAGACTATCTCTTATTCCTCACTCTGTTGAAGACCTGCTCTTCAACCTTACCTCGCTATTCCCTGCCATAACCCCAGATCTTTATTCCAGTTGTCTCCACTCTTGACTCCAACCCCATGACTGTGGATTGACTCATTACCAGATGTGTATGATGCAATCCAGGGAATGTTTTTCCTTACTTAAGATTTCGTTGCTGTTATGACAAAAGAAACAGAACCCTTTTTTAACTCCCCAGAGCACAGTCACACAGGAACCTCTTCCCAGCATCCTGACCCACTCTCACATCTGTTTGAGCTCTGTTCTTCCACGAGCAGTGCATCTGGAGGCAGGCCAGAGATACGGTATCACCCCTTACAGCTCATTACTGCTGTGCTGGCACCTTGGCAGCTAATATTTCCATTGACTTTTCTCTTACGTTCCCATTTTCACATTCTTAACTGAACCTTCACCATGAGACTCTGTGCCTTGACACAAATATTTTAATCCCTGCTTAGATTCAGTGGTTCTTTTGGTTTGGGGATGTTTTGGTGTTTTGGTTTTTTTTTTTTTTTAGTAGGACTGAATCACAGAACAATTTTGTTTGGGAGAACCCTTCAAGATCATGGAGGTCAACCATTAACCTAGCACTCCCAGGTCACCACTAAACCATGTCCCTCAGCACCACATCTCCACAGCTTATGAAACTCCTGCAGGGGCAGGGACTCCACCACTGCCCTGGGCAGCCTGTTCCAGGCCTTGACAACCCTTTTGGGGAGGAAATTGTTCCTCGTGTCCAACTTAAACCTGCCCTGGCACAACTTGAGGCTGGTTCCTCTTGTCCTGTCCCTTGTTTCTTAGGAGAAGAGATTGACCCCCTCCTGGCTCCAGCCTCCTTTTCAGGGAGTTGTAGAGAGCTAGAAAGTCTCCCTTGAGTCTCCATTTCTCCAGGCTAAACAACCCCAGTTGCCTCAGATGTTTTTGTGTCACCAGACCTTTAGAATTGCTGATAATGCTATAAAACTGTGAGATGCTTCACTAAGAAACAAAGTTTGAAACATCGTATCTGACTTGCCATCCTACAGTCAACAAACAGGTTAAAGTCCCTGCTTATTCTTCTGCTTGTCATACAAGCAACACAAATTATTCCAAGGTAGGAATGAGAGAAAACAAAACCATGAAAAATTATCAAAATAGGCAGTTCTGTGAAACATTAGAGTTGTCAGAAAGTGACAGAAGAAATTCAAAGCTAAGACAGGTACTCCATCCACCAGTCATTTTGCTCTTGGTTCATACTGGTGTGACCTGAGGATGAGATGTCCTAGCCTTAAATTGCCTTCCTCAGCTACTTTATCATGGAATCATGGGTTGGTTTTGGGTTGGAAGGGACCCTTAAAGGTCATCTAGTTCTACCCCCCTGTAGTCAGCAAAGACATCTGCAACTAGAGCACACTGCTCAAAACCCCATGCAACCTGACCTGGAATGGTTCCAGGGGTGGGGCATCTACCATCTAGCTGGGTAACCTGGGCCAGTCTCCCCACTCTCATTTTTTACCACCCTCACTTGAAATGATCCACAGAAATGAACCACAGAAAATCACTAATCAAATCCAAAGCTTTCAGTGGTGTGAAAACAACTCAGTTGTGCCAGTATCTGGGGCAGTGGGAGCACATTCTCAACTACCTACTTTCCCATAAGATCAAAAAGAGTCACTGGACCTCTCTATTCAGCCCGTAGGACCCTACACTCAACTCTCTATTGATTAAATTCTAAGAGCTGATATTCTCCACTGAACTGTTCCTCACGGTGTGCAGCAAAGCAGGGCTAGGTCAGGCTGTGCAGTGCTGTGCTTTGTTTCGTTTTTACCATACCCAGTCCATTTTTATCCTATCTAGTGCCTGGTTGGGGGGAGGGAGTTAATTTTCTTTTTCTCCTGCTTTCATTTACATTCTTTAATGGAATGAGAAATCTTTTTGGTGTTTTTGATTCTTTGAATGGCTGTTTTTTTGTTGTTGGTTTGTTTGGTTTTTTTTCTTTTCCTTCCTACCATTAACACCATCAGCTGCTCTTTACTGGGACCGAGTGGGATGTGAGCCTTACTGGTGCTCCACAGACAGGCAGTAGATGGGCTGGAATGGTTGGAGGGAGGGGAAAGCTCCTTCTTTGAAGTCCTTGGTAATGCAGACAGCCTCATGGTGTATAAATGTGGAGACAAGAACAACTTCTGTACAAATGAGGGGCTGAAAGTCAGGTGACTGTTAAAGTAACCTTAACTTGTTGTTGTTCTTGTTGTTGTTGTTTGGTTTGTTAAATTATCTTTTCCCCCTCCAGGGGCAAAACTAAACCACAACAAAAATTTGGCCACAGCAAAAGTTAGATCAAAAAAAAA
>VWZE01014939.1:0-25095 GCA_013396675.1 Eubucco bourcierii | reverse complement strand
AAAAAAAAAAAAAAAAAAAAAAAAAGTCACTGACTACTTTCCTTTCAACATAACATTAGGGGAGGAAGAGTTTGTTTAGAAAATATAATTTTATAGGGTTGTTTTTTTGTTTGGTTTGGTCCTTTTCTTTTATTTTTAAAGCCACCTGGCTTTCTTTTTAAAAATAAAATTAAAATAAGATTATTATTAATAATTTCCAAATCTACCATTTGATTAACACTTCTTTCCAGTAATATTTTGTTTGGCTTTATCAATTTGTTCCAGTAAAACCATCCACCAGTGTACAGTACGCCTCAAGTCTTCCTCTGAGTCTGTTCTGTTTACTAATTTAGCCTTTTTGTTTGTTTTGCTTCCTTGACTTGTGCGTGGTTTGGAAAAGCAAAATGCTAATGCAGTTCACAGGGCTGGCCAGCCGAGCGAGCTCCTCGTGTACTGACCAGCTTGGGTTTATTCTTTATTCCTGCCTTCCTCTGGGGACCCGGTTCCTTCTCTAACCCTCATAGACTGACAGTGAGCAGACGGATACCGCGGCCGATGGTGAGACCACTGCCACCGAGGTTTGTACAGCCACCGGCACCCGCTTGGGGCAGGGGAGACCGTTCAGTGGCCTCATCTCCTCCCCACCCTGGGCACCATGGGCCGCATGTCTCCTACGGCAGCTCCGCGTTGCATCTGCATGTGCAAGTGGGAGAGTTCTCCTGGGGGATAGGGGTTCTCAGAGCTTCTCTGTGTTTGGTGTGGGAAGGGTGGTTTGGTGTCGCCATGCTGGTCTTAGGTTGTTGGACTTGATGGTCTTAGAAGTCTTTTCCAAACAAAACAATTCTATGATTCTGTGAACAGCAGTGCAGGTACTGGGGTGGTCGAAGTGTTGCCCCCTCCACACACCATCACCCACCCCAGTGGTCATGGTCATAGAACCATAGAATGCACCAGGTTGGAAGGGACCCCCAAAGGTCATCTTGTCCAAATCCCCTGCAACTAGATCAGGTTGCCCTGGGCCCCATCAAATTTGACCTGGAATGTCTCCAGGGATGGGACCTCCACCACATCTCTGGGCAACCTGTTCCAGTATTTCACTAACCCTCATTATGGTAACCAGATTGCGCCCCAGGTTTCTCTGTTTGCTTGTTTGCTCTCATAGTCTGCAGCTTGTGTGATAGAGCTGGGGAGGAAACAAGACTAAAAGGCATTTTCCTATGTTGTGGATGAAGGTATTTCCACATTATCAACATCTAAGGTGTTCCTTGAATGTAGTTTCACATGTCCTCTTCACTCATGGCCATCAGCAGATCAGGTATTGTCTCTAGAGGAGGAATGCCAAACAGTTTATACTTTCTTTGTGTAAAGAATCCTTCTTGTTTCTTCTTTTTCTGAGGAACCTCATATCCACAACATGATACAGAGACTATGCCTCCAGTGAAGTTCACTTAATGCTTTCATAATTAATATGGCTGCAGCTGCAAACGTGAGCTGAATTTGGCCTGACATCTGGTAGAAGACAGTCTTAGCACAGCCACAACTGTAGGTTTGCAGTAAGATCTCATTAATATTTCAGACTGTTTAAAATTAGCAGCAGGGAAAGATTTCTCCATCGTCAGGGAAGAATTTTCTATCAGGGAAAAAACTCTGCATGTGAGATGTCAGGATAATTCAGCCTTGGCTGTAAACAGACTAGATTTGAACTGAGTGATGAAGGAACAAACAGATTTTCCCAAGGGACATTTGACTAATTAGGACTATATGAAAAATAGACAATAAATTAGTGGTAAAAGCCTTAAAAGCATCCAAAGCAAGAACATAAATTCTGTTGAGACAAAGTCAGGAGCACAGCATACTTTGAGGTACCTCTTGCCCTCTACAACCTCAAACCTTGATCCCTACAGAAAGTAAAATGTAACCCTAAAATGTCCAAACTATTCTGTTTATTACTCAAAAATACAGGATCATCTCAGTAACTCCCATCTCTATTTGAGGGGAGATTTTTGTGAGCTTCAGTTTTCCTCCTGTGGGTTTTTCACAACTGGGGCCACCAGAAAAGTCACTTTGCAAACTGTGGCCATATCAATATTAAAGATAATAGCCACCAGAAAATTCCAGTGTGTGGCATTCCAGGAGACTCCTTCCATTGCTGAGAGGCCCTGAAATAATATCTTCAGGCTAAACAGAAGGTAAAAGTAAATAAATAGGGACTGAATGATGAGAGAAATAAAATAAACCACACTCAAGGAAATAAATTATTATTTACTCAAGCAAATAAAATTATCTTAGTTCTACCAAGGCATTGCAGGTTGCTCACCCATGGTAGGTTTATGCCAAGCTTTATGGTGCCCCAAGAGATAGTCTAAGTTTAAACTCTGAGGTGATGGATTTGCAAAGAATCTGCTGTTGCCATTTGGTTCTAAAACCAAGCAGGATCTTGATGAGAATGGAGACCTAGGAAGGCAGAACGCACTGATAGTTATAGAAGGAAAATGTTTAATGTTTCTTCATTCAGAAAGAGTAAGTTTGAGCAGAAGAGGCTTGCTCTGAGTCCTTGGCTCACAAATTGGAACGGAGTAAGCTTGCTCTGAGCTGGGATAACCCTGCAAAGCCAACCAGTGCATCCGCTCCTTCTTCTCCAGCCTTTGATGTAGAGAAACTGTGATTTTTACCCCGCGTGCTGCTCCTCTCCCTAGTGTTTGTGAAGTGGTATGAGTGGGTAAGGTGTTGTTTTCCCATCTTTCCCATGCTGGCAGTCGGATCAAGAGGAAGACGGGGACCTGAAGGCGCAGGTACAGGAACGCAAGGTTGAGGCTCAAAATGTTGGAGGGGTTGGCCTCTCTCAAGCATGTCGATTCTCTGTGAAGAAATGTGTAGAAAGAGCATTTTGTATCCTTCCAATACTGTGTCCCTTACCTTTTNTTTTTTTTTTTTTTTTTTCCCACTTCTTTCAGAATAGTCTGATTAAGCGAATAGAGGGTGAAAATGTGTATGTCAAACATAGTAATCTTATGTTAGAGGTTGGTATTGGTATATACCAGTGCATGTCCGTACCTGTGTGTTAGTTCTAGTGGTAAACTGTGAACCTGCACCTCCTGATGCATGACCTGTGTATTCCCACCTGCTAATCAATCAATCAAAAACCAACAAACAACCCCACAAACCAGACTGGAAATTTGTTTGGTTTTGTTCTTTTAATCTCAGATAATGGATGACTCCTCCTCTCTCTAGCCCCTTTGTGTGCGCGTACATGTGTGTGTGTGCGCGCGCACCCACACGCCTTATCTGTGTGTGTTTGGAAGCCCTCTTGATATCAGGAGTCAGTTCTGGTGTTGCAGATAAGCTCTTTAAGAGCTTGATTTTATTTTATTTTTTAGACTCTGATCTGCTGTTAACCTCTCAAAATGCCACATTTTCACAGAGTGTTGTGTCAGTGCTGTGTTCCCTCGGCTCCCTCAGCTGTCACTTCCCTCTTTTACTAACTCAGCTGTGTGTCTTTTGGCTCTCAAATGTGCTTGGTTTAGGATGTGTTACAAACTGCTCTGTTCTTTCAAAACTGTCCAGGACCTAGACAAAACCCAGGAAGATCTGATGAAACATCAGACCAATATAAGCGAGCTGAAACGCACCTTCTTGGAAACCTCCACAGAAACAACTGTGTCTAACGAGTGGGAGAAGAGGCTTTCCACATCTCCCGTTCGGCTCGCAGCGAGGCAGGAGGAAGCTCCTATGATTGAACCACTAGTGCCTGAAGAGGTCAGCGTGAGCTGAAAGGCTTCCTTCTTTATGTGTCTATTGCTTTGTACCCATCACAGCCCTCAGGAGATTAGAGGCCATAGGTAGAGGCTGTTTCCCCACTTGCAGATGCTTCCTCATCTCAGGACTCAGGCTCTGCAAGCAAAGATGGAAGGAAGAGCAGATACTTTTGGGTTTTTAATGTATATTAATATTGATGCAAAAATTTATGACACCAAACTGGGAGGAGTGGCTGACACCCTGTCAGGCTGTGCAGGCAGTGAGACCAGGACAGACTGGAGAGTTGGGCAGAAGGCAACCTCATAAAGTTCAACAAGGGCAAGTGTAGAGTCACACCCCTGGGGAGGAATAACTCCCTGCATCAGTACAGGTGAAGGGTTGACCTGCTCAAAAGCAGCTCTAAGGAGAAGTACCCTGGAGTGCTGGTGGACAGGTTCACCATGAGCCAGCAATGTGCCTCCATGGCCAAGGAGGCAAATGGTGTCCTGGGATACGTTGAGAAGAGTGTGACCAGCAGGCTGAGGGAGGTTCTTCTCTTCCTTTTCTCTGCCCTGGTGCTGCCACATTTAGAGTATTGTGTCAAATTCTGGGCTCCTCAGTTCAAGAAAGACAGGGAGCTACAGAGGTTGAAGGGGACTGGAGCATCTGTGAGGAGGAAAAGCAAGTGATCTAAAGAAGAGCAGACTGACAAAGAATCTTCTCAGTTCTGATCAATAGCTAAAGGGCAGGGGTCAAGAGGATGGGGTTAGACTCTTCAGTGGTGCCCAGTGACAGGACAAGGGGTAACAGGCATGAACTGGAAGCCAGGAGGTTCCATCTGAATGTGAGGAGAAAATTCTTTCATTTAAGGGTGATGGAGCCACGAAACAGAGAAATTGTTGAATCTCCTTCTCTGGAGAGATTCCAAACTCACCTGGACATTGTGATCTTGGGCAACTTGCTGTGGGTGACCCTGCTTTAGCAGCGGGGGTGGACTGGATGCTCTCCAGAGGTCCTTTCCTACCCTCACCATGGTGTGATTCTGTGATACCTATGTAGAGTATGAAATTGCCTGCGAGCTGCATGGCAGAATTGGGTCTCTCCGAGGGTGCAAAGCACAGGCTTCGTTACATGTTCGGTGAGCTTTAAGTCCAACCATGCATGAAAGAAACCATGAAGGTGATGGAGAGAAAATTTAAGCAGTGGTGACTGGTTGGGAGCAGTGATGTAGCAGGCTGGGTGGGTGTACAGTACCTATCCTGGCAAATAAACAGCAAGCAAAGAGCAGAACTCTCTCAGTCTTTGATGACAGGGAAGTACTAATGTTGCTCATTAGACCTGCTTGGCCAGTTCCATAAGGGAACTGAGAGTTGTTGCAGTCTGCTGGGTCCTGTTGCCTTGAAGAACCCAACGCAGATGGCTGAGGGTGTGCATTTTCATGCGGTGTGCGTGCATGAAAACATCTTTCTACCTGTGCACCCTTGAAGTCTTGGCAAGAAACTGACCAGTTCAAGAGCTGCCTGTAATCTGTGGGTAGCTAACGAGGCCTGGAGGCGATCTGTAACGTTTGGGTTGCCACAAAGCACAAGTTCAGTTGGGAGGACTACAGAAATACTGAGAGAGCATCTCCAGATGCAACAAGGAAGGCCAAGACTTTCTCAGAGCTAAATCTGGCTAGGGAGATGAAAGAAAACAAGAAGGGCTTCTTTAAATACATCAATAGTAAAAGGAATAGGGAACAAGTGGGTCCACTGTTAAATCAGGTGGGAGACAGTGACAGATGGCAGAATTACTTCTTTGCCTCAGTCTTTACTAAGACCAGCCCTCAGGAATTCCAGACACTGGAGTCAAGGGAGCAATACTGGAGGGGAGAAGACTTCACTGGTCAGTGTGCAATGAGTTAGAGATGGGCTGGATGAACTAAAACCACACAAATCCATGCAGTGCATCGAGTGCTGAGGAGTCTGACTGGTGGTGTTTCTGAGCCACTCTTTGTCATTTTTTAAAGACCATGGATAACAGAGGAGGTGCTTGAGGGCTAGAAAAGGGCCAGTGTCACTCCAGTCTTCAAAAAGGGCAAGAAGGAGGACTCAGACCAAGTACAGACCAATCAGCCTCACCTCCATCTCTGGTGATGGAGCATTCTGGAGGCTCTCTCTAACCACATGAAAGAGAAGAAGGTTATCAGAAGTAGCCAGCAGGGGGAAATTTTGTTTGAGTGATCTGGTAGCCTTCTATGAAAGCATGATAAAGGGAGAGCAGTGGATATTGTTTGCCCTGACTTCAGTGAGGCTTTTAACACTGTCTCCCTTAACATCCTCATAGGTGAACTCAAGACAAGTGGGTTAGGTGATTGGGCTGGAAGGTGGATTGGTACCTGGCTCAACAAGAGTTCAGAGAGTTGTGATCAGCAGTGCAGAGTCCAGTTGGAGGCCTGTGGCTAGTGCTGTTCCCCAGGGACCAGTACTGGGCCCAGTTTTGTGCAGTATCTTCATCAATGGCCTGGATGAGGGGGCTCAGTGTACCCTCAGCACTGATGATACAAAACTAGGGGAGGTGGCTGACAACTCTGTCAGGCTGTGCTGCCATCCAATGAGATCTGGAGAGCTGGGTGAAAGCAGACCTCACAAAGTTCCATAAGGACAAGTGCAGGGTCCTGCATCAAGGGAGGAATAACAACAGGCACCAGTACAGGTTGGGGGCTGCCCTGCTGGAAAGCGGCTCCATGGAGAAAGACCTTGGAGTCCACATGGACAATAAGTTATCCATGGGCCAAGCAGTGTGCCCTTATGGCCAAGAGAGCCAGTGGCACCCTGGGATCCATCAAGAAAAGTGTGTCCAGGAGGTTGAGGAGGTTCTCCTCCCCCTCCGTTCTGCCCTGGTGAGATTACACCTGAAACACTGTGTTGAGTTTTGGGCTCCCCACTTCACACAGGGATCTGCTGAAGAGTCCAATGGACAGCTACAAGGATAAGCAGGGGACTTGAACATCTCTTCTATGAGGAAAGACTGAGAGACCTGGGGCTGTTTAGACTTGAAAAGGCTGAGAGGGGATCTTATTAATGTCTCTACATGTCTGAGGGCTGGGTAGCAAGGTGAAAGTGCCAGGCTCTTATCAGCAGTGCCCAGTAGTAGGACAAGGAACAACAGGTATAAGCTGGAACCCAGGTGGAGAAGAGAAACTTCTTTGCCATGAGGGTGACAGAGCACTGGAACAGGCTGCCCAGAGAGGTTGTGGAGTCTCCTCTGGAAACTTTCAAAACCCACCTGGATGTGTTCCTGTGTGGCCTGCCACAGGTGATCCTGCTTTGGCATAAGGACTGGACTAGATGATCTCTAGAGACCCCTTTCAACTCCTAACATTCTGTGATTCTCTGATTGATCACCTAAAAACCAATCTTGTCTTATATCCAGGGAAGCAAAAAGAAATAGGCTTGTGTGGTCCTCATTCTTTTGTTCTGTGTGTTTTGGTATCAGGTTTCTGCCTCACAGGAATCATCTTCCTGGTTACCTCTTGGCTTTAGCATTGCAGACCGATAACAGGTCATAAAATAAGCTTCTGTTCACCCAGCAGTGTAGTGTTGTAAGAAACTGAGAAAAAAATTGGCTGAAAAGTCTAATTCAAAGATTTTTCTGCTTTTCCACCTTAGAGATTGGTCCTGCAGACCCACAGCTCTCTGGGGAGGGGAATCATAGGTGGCATGTGGCAGCCGCTTCTCCTAGGGAAAAGGATGATGCCACAAAAAAGCCCCAACTTATCTCCTCCCACATTGTATCTGTCTTAAGCAGCAGCTGATACAGACATTAAGTATCACAGAATGATAGAATGGTTTGTTTGGAAGGGACCTTTAAAGCTCATCTAGACCACCCCCCGAGTCCACCCCCCTGCAGACATCAGAGACACCTGCAACTACAGCAGGTTACTCGGAGCTCCAAACAACCTGGCCTGGAATGGTTCCAGGGATGGGGCATCTGCCAGCTCCCTGAGCAACCTGAGCCAGAGTTTCGTCACCCTCACAGTAAAATATTTCCTCCTTGTCTATAGTCTAAATCTCCCTCTCTTAGTTTAAACCCATTCCCCCTTGTCCTGTCACAACAGGCCAAATGTCCACTTTTCTTCTTGAGTACACAAAGTGTACACACTGAAACCAGTGCCCTTTTATTGTGCCAGTCATGGTACTTCCTTCGTCATGAACTGTTGGAGTGGGTGGAAAGGGCTTGGCAAGAGGTTAACTTTGTTCTGCAGGGACTGATCTGCTCTGGCCACAGGTGGCCAGCCCAGGAGCTCCAAAGGCTCAGCAAATTGAGTCTTACCACTAAGAGTTAAAGCTTCCCCAGTTGATCAAGCTGCAGAGACACTCTTCCTGTTCTCACAGCACTGGGAAGGCACTCACAGGATAGAGGTGAGCAGGATTCTGGTGTCACACTAGAGCAACAATGCAGCTTCCATGGTAGGAAACAGGCTTGGTGGAGACCTTTTACACCTGTAAGGAGAGATGGAGAGCTGAAATCTTCATCAAGGAAAGCTGCAGGTTTGGGAAGGAGCACAGACCAGGGTGCAGGTGGAGAGTGATGTACTCTAAGTTGTTGATGGAAGCCTGGAAGTTGGCAGCAGGCACAGTTAAGTGAATACTCAAAGGTGAGGTGAACTTGGTGCATCCAGACCCAGGTGCTGGTCTTGATTTCACTTCTTGGAAACCTTTTTGCTATAAAATTGCTATTTAATTTTGTTGCCTACTTTATCCTGCAATTAAAAGTCTGTCGAGCAGAGAAGTGCAATGAACTGTTGTCAGGTATTAGTAGACTTGATACTCCTCCTTTTACTAAAACCATTTATCCCCCCTGACATTAGACCAAAGAAGAAAGAGAAAAGTCAGAGAAACTCATATTTTTGCAGAAGGGAGGTACTACACTCATTGAACTGCAGGTAAAAACAAACACCACTTTCTTAAAATGCAGTCAGATAAGCTTGGGGGTGATTACTATTTTTTTTTTTTAATTTGTTGTTGTTGTTGTTGTTGTTTTTCCCAAGCACCTTTTTNTGTGTTGTTTTTGTTTTTTTTCCCAAGCCCCTTTTTTTTTTTTTTTTTTAAACTATTTCTTAAGTTTCAGGTGGAATCTGGGGGCCAAATTCTGAGGAATGAGTCCTCTTCTCAGAACTTAAAGCTTGCTACTAGAGGCTGACTTCCCTGCTAGATAGAAATTCCCTGCACGGTGCTGTTTGTGGATTTTGTTTGCACTTATGCATGCATTTCCAGCACTGGGAATGTCGTGGTGAATGGGGCACTGCTGGCATTTAGAGTGAATTTCCTTTATAGCAAATGAATTCAGCTTCTGCTGAGTGATGCTGAACTCTGTATTCTTTCTATTAGCCAAGTGAGATAGAGAAGAAGCTGCAGGAAGGAGAATCCGCTGGCACTTGGGTTGCTTCTCATCAAATCATTATCCAGAAAAGTATCCCATCATCCCTAGAGGTTGTTTTTCATTCATTCCCTTTTAAACTACCACTTTTGCTTAGTTAAAATAACAGAAGTTAACCGTCTTAAAGGTGCAATAACTGCCTGCTGGCTGCAGGGGGAATCACAGGGTTATAGCTGTGCAAGAAAGACTCAAGATGCTGCCTGAAATTCCCTTCAGAATCTTTAGAGATGAGGAATTTACTGTGGTTTAGTGCTCAGTTTAAACAATCCTGACAGAGGATTGATATGTCTCTAATGAAAACAAGGGGATGCAGTGCAGGCTACAGCTACAGACAAACACACATTATGCTAAATCCCCATCAACAGTGTGTTTGTGGCAGCTGAGGAACAGCTCAGTGGGCTTGTTTGCCTTGGTTTTGTCACTTGTATTTGACTGTAGCATGATGATTGTGATGTGTGATGGTCTTTTTAACCTCAGGATGTATTCCAGTCCCTTAAAATGATGACCTAAAGGGGGAAAAAAAAAAAAAAAAAAAAAAAAGCTGCTCTGCTGCAAGTGAACACAGAAATAAGTGTGGCCAAAGTGAATTTTGTTGCATCCACATTTTTTATGGGATTCTAATGGGAGTATCCAAAGAAACTGTGTGCGTTCTAAAGGGAACATGCAAAGGAAATTGTCAATTCTAAAGGGAATATCCAAAGAAATTGTACTTTACCTAAGGTGGTTCTGTCTGTTTGCTTGGCAAGTGCTCTTAAGAGATACTGTGGGTAAAAGTTACGGCGGTTAAAGAGGTAGAGGAGTTCAGAGATGCTTTCAGAAAAGGCAGCATTGATTACTCAAAAAACTCTCAAAAAATACTTTTGTGCTCCTGAAGCACAGCTAAACCTTCAGCCATTCTAATTTAGCTTTTATATCTCAAATATAGGGCACTGAGGATTGGGTTATTATAGACAAAATGCCCTCTGAGGTAGTTGATGGTGAAGCGAGACAGAATCTGGCGTACAAAGTAGTGACCGTCAGCAGTAAAACTGCCTTTCCAGACAAGACATTAAAGCCCAGTGCTGTTCTGACACAGAGCTTTGAGGACTTGGAAAGTGAAATCCAATCCAAAGAGGAGAATAAGCAGAAAATGTTCACCCTAGGAAAGTCCTATGACACCACGTCTGGGAAAATCGTAACCATGACAAGTAAAGTGAAAGAGGGTGAGAAAGTGGCGTCAGGAGAAGCATTGCAGAAAATGGGAAGGGAAAGCCAAGAACCAGTGAAAATCATTCCGGTAGCAGCCGAGTATGAAATCCTGGAGCCCATCGCTGCTGAGAAAAGCAGGAGGGGATCCGATGTGCAGAGCACCAGGAGAAAGCTCTCCGACTCCCTGGCCCCTATAAAGGAAGCAGCATCTCAGCTGCCAAGTCCCGAAGAGGAGAACTGGAAGAAGACCCTGAAGATGGAGCAGGATTGGCAGTTACGTGGCGCACCGGGAAGCAGGCAGCCTGGCAAAGCTGAGAAGTGCCCTGGCAGTGAAGCTGCAAAGGCTGGGGTGTTTGCCTGGAGAGAGCAGAGCCTGTCTGAGCGGAGATACTCCAGAGAGCGGCCATTTACCATTGCTACAGCTCACTATGTTACTGAGTCGTCTGCCTTAAAAGTGGTGGTAACAAGTGGCTTTGACCTCCTGCCATGGCTTAGAGATTACAGCATGACTTTCTTCTAGGCCATGCCCTCACACCACCCTTACCTTTCAGTCCTCTTGCTGCCTTGCTTTGTGTTGACAGCAGCCAAACCCAGCTTATTTTTTTGCCCTCATCTGTTGACTCCACAGTCTGAAGCAGACGTTCTCGCAGGCTTCCAACCCTCCTGATTTATTTAAAGATCCATGTTACCGAACTCTGGTACTGCTGCTGTGGCTTGTTAATAAAAGGGGGGCGGGAGGGAGGAAAAAAACAGCCCAAAGGTTTGCTTGAGAACGCCAACGCTAACAACTCTGCTTTGTAACTCTTGCTTACTACAGCCATTACGAGTTTGCTCCGATTTATTTTCCCATTCTTTTCCAACGCCCCTTCCTGCCCCTGCGTCCTTCTCTCCCTTTCCTCCCCGTCTTTTGGCAATTAACATGTGTGTGGTCGTGGGTCTTGCCTTGCTTCTACCTGTAACTCTGCCTTTCTTTGTTTAGACTAAACAGTTCACCAGTGAAAAGACCTTGGATGGGTCCGATATCTTCACTTTAATAGAGTCCGCCCGAAAACCGACCGAGTTCATAGGAGGGGTCACCTCGACTGCACAGAGCTGGGCTCAGGTGGACCTTTGGTTCCCTCCATCAACCTTATAAGCCCTCCCCTGCTGCTTTTGCTTTTCCTTGGTTTCCTGGTTTCATGTGCCACTCAGAACCTCCATAACTAATGCATGCATTCGTGTGCCTTTTCCTGTGGTGTCGTGGACCTGTCATGGACCACAATGAAAGTTCACCCCCCAAAAAATTTAAAAAGGAGCCAGAAAAGAACAGGTTTTTTCTCCCATTTCACTTTTGTTTTGGTCACTTTGCGGGGTGCTGTATTTTGCCTTTATAAAACTCACACAGCAATAGCACTGAGAATAGTCCAGTTCTGGGCTCCCCAGTCCAAGAAAGACAGGGAACTGCTGGAGAGAGTCTGGTGGAGGTTACAGAGATGTTGAGGAGACTGGAGCATCTCTGTGAGGAAGCAAGGCTAAGAAACCTGGAGCTGTTTAGCCTGGAGAAGAGCAGGTTGACAGAGGATCTTCTCAGTGCTAATCAACAGCTAAAGGGTGACAGAAAATGGGGACAGATTCTTTTCAGTGTTGTTCAACAACAGGACAAAGAGCAATGGGAACAAACTAGAACCTAGGAGGTTCCAAACTAGAACCTAGGAGGTTCCATCTGAACAGGAGAAGACACTTCTTTACTGTGAGGGTGCCAGAGCCCTGAGGCAGGCTGCCCAGAGAGGTTGTGGAGTCTCCTTCTCTGGAGAGATTCCAAACCCACCTGGACATCGCAGTCCTGGGCGACCTGCTGTGGGTGCCCCTGCTTTAGCAGGGGGCTTGGATTAGATAATCTCCAGAGATTCTATCAACCCTTACCACGCTGGAGTTCTGAGCATGACACTGCGATGTTTGTCTTCAATTTAAAAACGACAACTCTTGCTTTCTTTTTCATTTCTGCTATTCTGATGATGTCCTGAGAAGGAAAGTTGGCGTGGTGTGAGAGAAATAAACTGGCAAAATGCAACACCCCTCATTTTTATTTCCATTCACAGCACATTAAGCTGAGGAGCTACCAGGCAGAGCATCACCTTCTGACACTGAGGGTCGTGGCTTTTTCCTTTCCTACAGAGAATAGACACAACGACAACTCAGGAGAAGACTTCCAGTGAAATGAAGCAAGAGACTCAGCCGCATCAGGATGCAGTGAAGACGGTGGTAGAGGAGACTGTAGTGGTCCAGGAGAGCCGTGGCGTGGATGCCCACGCGAGCGGAGATGCTGCAAAAGCTGCCGGGCTGGCGCTGGATGCCCAGGCTGCAGTGGCTGCCGGCGTGAAGGGGAAGGAGGGATCTGCTGGGACTGAGGGCACCAAGGACGAGAAAAGGGATGAGCCTGAGAAAGCCCTGACCAAACGGGAAGGAGCTGCAGCTTCTTCAAGTCAGCAAGCACAGGAGCACAGTACAACAGTCCACCTGTCAGAGTCTTTGGAAAGAAAACAACATTTTGAGGTAAGTGGTTATTGAATTGTGAAATTGCTGAATTGTGAACACAGGTCATAGCAGACTAAGTGAATTCCTGGCATGGAAAGTGAAGTCTACCAAACATGGATGACTGCGTCTCTACAGCAAGCAGTTTGGTTCTTCTCTTCTTTCCTTGTAACCTGCAGGGCTTATTGGTGTTTCCATCATGGCCAAAATGCCAGGTGTGCTTTTACCTGGTAGCATTTTTTATCATCATAGAATGGTTTGGGTCAGAAGGGACCGTTAAAGGTCACACAGAATCACAGTATCACAGATTGGCAGGGCTGGTCATCTAGTCCAACCCCTCTGCAGTCAGCAGGGACGTTGCAACTAGAGCAGGTTGCTCAGAGCCCCAAACAGCATTCCTGACCTGGAATGCTTCCAGGAATGGCATCCTCTACCATCTGTGATGGTTTGGGAGTTCCCTGCCCCCCACACTTTGTAAAATGACCCAGACTAGAACTCAGCCAGCTGGAAGTTAAGGACTGAAGCTCTCTTTACAGCTCAGCACAATGTACAAGCAGAGATATACACTACAGACAGGAATAGTTACAGACATAGACAAGTTAAAGGGAATACAGAAACACAACTCCCCTCCCAGAAATCAGAGACCCCAGGAGGGGCTCCCAACCACCCTTCCACCTTCTCCCCACCCCTGTACCCCAAGGTTTGCCCCACGTGCAAGGTGAGCTTGGAGGATCAGCCAGGGGGGTTAGAAGAAAAGTGGTTTAAAAAGATTAATTGTCAAAGAGGAGCTAGAAGCCAGACTGCTCAACACCCTGTTCCCCCAGAGAGAGAGACTGACAGAGAATGCCTTATCTATGTTTTGGTTTCTTTTTCCCAAAACAATCTCAGCAAGCCTATGAGTGCAGTAGACATCCCCATGTTTTCCTTTCACAGCCTATAGTGTAATTTTCTCTATTAAAATACTCTAACTAGCCTCAAACCAGCACACCATCTGAGAAATCTTTGCTAAATGTTCCAATTCCTTTTTTTTTTTTAATCTTCACACAGTCACCAGTTGTGAAGACTGAGACTATCAGTTTCAGCAGCATTCCTGCTGGTGGAGAAAACCTTGAAATCTCAACAAAGGAAGTGCCAGTTGTCCACACAGAGACAAAAACCATAACTTACGAGTCTTCTCAGGTAAGAAAGTCTGCAAATATCAGGCTCTGACTGACACACAGCCTGAAGGAAGCTGTGCTTCTTCGCCCAGCTTTAGATGCGTCCCTTTGAGTAAATTGTTCTAGGATGTTCAACTGTTAAAACATTAGCAGGAGGATATCTCTGCCCTAGTGAGGCCACATCTGGAGTACTGGGTCCTATTCTGAGTTCCCCAGTTCAAAAGAGACAGGGAACTACAGGAGAGAGTCCAGTGGAGGTTCTGAAGATGTCGAGGGGACTGGAGCACCTGTGAGGAGGAAAGGCTGAGAGACCTGGGGCTGTTTAGCCTGGAGGGGAGCAGCCTGAGAGGGGATCTTAAAATCACAGAATCATAGAATGGTTTAGGTTGGAAGGGACCTCAAAGATCATCTAGTTCCAACCCCCACCATAGGCAGGGACACCTCCCACTAGAACAGGTCGCTCAAAGCCTCTTTCAGCCTAGCCTTGAACACTTCCAGGGAGGGAGCATCCACAACCCCCCTGGGCAACCCGTGCCAGTGTCTCACCATCTTCTCAGTGCTCAGCAAGAGCTAAAGGGTGGGGGACAAGAGGATGGAGCCAGACTCTTTTCAGTGCTGCCTTGCTAGCAGACAAGGATCAGTAGGCACAAAACTGGAACCTCGGAGATTCCTTCTGAACAGACAAAATTTCTTTCCTGGTACTGGGAAAGGGTACTGGAGCCCTGGAGGAGGCTGCCCGGAGAGATTGTGGAGTCTCCTTCTCTGGAGAGACACCAAAACCCACCTGGACATTGCAGTCCTGGGCAGCCTGCTGGGTGACCCTTCTTTAGCAGGAAGGTTGGACTAGATGATTTCCACTGGTCCTCTCCAGCCCCCACCATGCTGGGATTCTTCCTGACTCAGGATGTACTGAAGAATAGCCTACCCAAGAGTGACTCCCATGTCTGTTTCAAAGCTCACCCTTCAGCCTGGGAAGGATTTTCCAGAAGTGAAGTGGAGTCTTGAGACATGGAGAGAAATACCGACACATGATCACCCACACAAGACATGATCAGATGGTATCAGCAGTTATTTCCCTACCATTAAATACTCACTTTATGAGGAACTGCTGACAGGGAAGTTCAGCCAGCCCAGTTCCTGCCTCTCCATGCTCAGGAGTAATTTGGACTTGATGATCTTGGGGGTCTTTCCCAAGCTTAATGATTCTATGGTTCTACGTGTCTGATGGGTGATTTTCTCTTCTCCTTCCCAGGTGGATTGCAGTGCTGACTCAGAACCAGGGGTATTGATGAGTGCACAAACCATCACGTCTGAAACCACCAGCACTACAACCACTACACATATCACCAAAGTAAGTCCTCTTAAAAACAAGGAGCTCTTTTTTTTTTTGTTGTTGTTTTCCCCTACAGGGATGGATATTTTCTTTGATTCTGTGATGGTTTGGCAGTTCCCTGTCCCCCCCACACTTTGCAGAATCCCCCAGACTAGACTCAACCATCTGGAAGTGAAGGACTGAAGCTCTATTTACAGCTCAGCACAATGTACAAGCAGAGATATACACTATAGACAGGAATAGTTACAGAAATATACAAGCTAAAGGTAATACAGAAACACAACTCCCCTCCCAGAAATCAGAGACCCCAGGAGGGGCTCCCAACCAGCCTTCCACCTTCTTCCCACCCCTCTACTTACCCCAGGATCTGCCTTATGTGCAAGGTGAGTTTGGAGGATCAGCCAGGGGGGTTAGAAGCAGAGTGGTTAGTTAGGCTAGCAGAGAGGCCAGAAGCTCCCAGAGAGACAGAGATGGGAGTCTGTGAGTCTAAGTGTCTTATCTGTGTTTGTGTTCTTATTCTTATACATCTCAGCAAGCCTATGAGTGAAGCACACATCACCAGTGTTTGTTTTTCACAGCCTATAATCTAATTCTTTTCATTAAAATATTCCAATTAGCCTCAAACCAGCACAGATTCTATCGTTAATTATAAAACTTGGACGTGTGCTGGACAAAAGCTGTTTCTGGTTTGGGTACCTGTCTTCATTCACCTGTCTTGGCCTACATTGGCTTCATTAAAGCATCATCCAAGGACGTGACAGGAGTCCTGAGAATCACAAACCCTTAGGATATGTCTGTGAAGCACAAAACCTCCTTGTGCAGAGACATTTAGGTTTGCTGCAGACACTGTCTGGGACTGGAAGGCATGTAGACATCATCATACGGCAGCCAGGAAGGAGTAACTTGCCTGAGCATGAGGCTCTGTTGACCTGACTATAGTGCCTCTGAGTCCTCTGAGCTGTTGTACCTGCAGGGAAGAAAGCATGTAGCAAACCTGTGCCATGTCATAAGCAGGACATTCAGACAGCTCAGACACCATGGTTGTGCTGCTGAGTGGTGGTGCTTTAAAGAACTTCAGTGGTTGGACTTACTGATCTCAAAGGTTTCTTCTAACTTTCAGTTCTGTGAGTCTATGAAGATGCCCACAGTGAGACCAAATGCTTATGGCTGCACAGAGATGGTGTTAGGCCTTCCAACTTCTGACACAGCATCTAAATAAGTTTCTCTCTGAATTCCTTCCTCTTAGTGCTGTCACAGCTCTCCTGCCAGTATTTACGCTTCACTAGGTGGGCTAAACAAAGTTGTTACCCTCTACTGAAGGTAGCCTGCAGCTGACCTTGATTAGATCTTAATATGAGCTATCCATATCTCCATTCCTTTCTTCATGGGGATGAGTTTACCATCAAATCTGCCATTTTTGACATACAGATGTCAAGATTGTTAGGGCTCTGAGCAACCTACTCTAGTTGAAGACCTCCCTGCTGACTGCAGGGCATTTGGACCAGCTGACCTTGAAAGGTCCCTTCCAACCTAAAACATTCTGATTCTATGATGCTGTGTGTGCAGGTGGATTAGAATTATCAAATGATCCTCATTGGAGGACCCTCTGGAGGTCATCTACTGCACTCAGAGCTAGGGCCAACCTCAGACCTGCTCTGGCTGCAGCTCGGGCTTGTCCTTTCTGCGTGAGTGGTTTGAGACTATTTGGTCCATGTCTGGGTCCTGCTCTGGATGAGTAGCAGCACTCTTTGAAGTGAGTTGCTAACCTGCATTCATCCTTCCCATCTAGACTGTGAAAGGAGGCATCTCAGAGACCAGAATCGAGAAGAGAATAGTCATCACAGGAGATGCAGACATTGATCACGATCAGGTAACAGCTATCAGCTGCCACAGGCTAGCCTGAAGACTGCCAGAGAGAACGTTTTGTGAACGTTCCTCTAAGAGACACTGCCACTGATAGTGGCATGCCTTGAATTAAAGTGGGTTAGCAGTTAAATCAGTGATGGTATATTTCATATTTTAATCATTTTCCTCATTTGTAGATTGTGTAATATCTCATGAATCTCTCCACCTTGCTACTGATCATGCATGTTCCACCTCCTTTTTGTTTTTGCCCTTCTGTGGTTTCCTTGGGATAGGCGCTGGCTCAGGCAATTAAAGAAGCCAAAGAGCAGCACCCTGACATGTCAGTGACCAAGGTAGTGGTACATAAAGAGACAGAAATCACACCAGAAGATGGGGAGGATTGACCACAGGTAAGAGGACTAGATGATTTTCCAAGGCGTCTACTGGGCTGGCATGTTGCAAATGTCGTTACTCCCCTACCATCACTCACCTCTTACCTCTTGACTTTCTCTCACTGGCATTAATTTGCAAGTGGAATTTGTGTTGTTATCAGTTCTGGTGTTTGAATCTAAAACTGCATTTGGCTCTAAACATCTTTTGTGGTGCCAGCTGGAGAAAGAGAAGCTCCTCATCTGCTTTTGTTGGCTCTCTGGGAAGTCCTCATTGTCCATGCTTTGATAGAGTCTAATTTTCTAATTCTAAAGTTTGAAAATAAACAAAAGGTCTGTTGTCTTGCTTTTCTGTCGTTTAAGAACAAAAATCATTTGCTCTTAAACATACATGTTTTGTTTCAAACAAGCCAGGGGAAGACATAGCAGCCGCTTCGTGAATGTCCTGTGCAGACCGAATCCCTGACTTGCAAAGATCCAATCCAACTTGCTTGTGGTTTTCCTTTCAAACCCAGTGAATTTGGGGTGTCTTGGCTGCTTCGGCTTCGGAAAGCACTCGTGGTGTTTGAAAGCAGCATCGTGCTGATCGGGCTGGGATGATAACGCAGCTTTTCCCGTGTCGAGCTTTCGTTGGGTAAAGGCATGCTGCTCCCCAACCGTGGCTGGCTAAATTTAATACTTAATATTTATTATTCTGTCTGCAAAACCATCTCGTGCGTCCTAACCTGCCCTGCAAAACGCCTCTAACGCCGGCACCGCTGCGCAAAACGCTTGGAATGCTGTCTGCAGGAGGGGAGGGGAAAAATAAAAAGCTGCTTATGTGGTTTGTTTAAATCAAGAGCAGCATTTTACTCTTAAACCAATAGATAAACCCTAGCCCGTGGTGTAAGGAACTGGTTACATGAGCTACCTCTTGCAGCTGTTGTGCTCTTCTACTTGGGGATAGACAGGCCCTAAGGAAAATGTTTTACACTGAGGGTGGTGAGACCCTGGCCCAGGTGGCCCAGAGAGGTGGTAGATGCCACAACTCTGGAAACATTCCAGGTCAGGTTGTTTGGGATTCCAAGCAACTTGCTCTAGTTGGGGATATCCCTGCCGACTGCAGTGGGGTTGGACTAGATGACCTTTAGAGGTCCCTTCCAACCCCAACCAGTCTGTGATGCCATAAAACTGACTTTCAGTGTCTGTTATTTATTTGGAAGATAGGAGGAGTAAGGAGTTGTTCTCATGGTGTTCTGCTGGTAGTTTCACACAGCACAATGTGGCTTGCTTAAAAAGTCCGCTGGTGTCACTGATTCCTTCCCCTGGCATCAGTGGGACTTTGGACTGGGGCCAAGCCACTTATTCCTGGGATGATGCCATTTGCAAACAGCTTTTGTTTACATGCTCAGATCGACACAACCTGTTCTGCAAGAGAGCGGCTGCTTCAGGTGATGACCCTAAGTCTCTTATTCCTGCAGGAATAACCTGGATTGCCCTATGAATCCAGCCACGCCCACCTGCAGGAATGCGAGAGCCCACACGGAGTCTCAGTTCCAACCTGCCTGACTTTATCTGTCTCTGGAAAATAAAACAAAACAAAACAAAACAAGCAAACAAAAAAAAAAAGCAAACATTTCCCACGTGGAAGAATTGATCTTGACCATTAACAAAGAAACTCGGCAGCGATCCCTTCCCGTAGAAAGCGATCCGAATCAGCAGCAGCTAAACAATATTGCATGAAGCAACGGTTTAAGAAACAGAGAAACAAAAACAACCATTTCAGAGAAGAAGCGGTTTTAATTTTTCTTCTCAGTTTTCAGCTAGACCTGCACGTTCATTAAACGAAACAACACCCCCCCCACACCAAACAAAAGCAAACTATAAACCCCGAGCTCACGTAAAACACATCAAGCAGCTCCATGCCTTTTCAGTTTCTGAGCGCCTAAACAGATCTGCGTTAGGGGCAAGCCTTTGGTTTACGTATATTGTCCAATGAAGATTACCCCTCCCCTCCCTGACCATCCCCACCTCAAAATGCTAGAAGCTGTCTAGGTCCTGTGTGTAATGTTCCACCACAAGTTAGATGTGCCAATAACGCCGTTTAATTCAGTAAAAGCAAACTTGAATCTTCTCTTTGTTCCATCTGGTTTTGTTACCGCTCGACCAACGAGGACGAACCTCTCCTCTCCAGCGCTTACAAAGTGTGCTTCAGACACCTTTGACTGAATTACCTTATCAGGTAGTAATGATTTTAGTGTATTAATGATTTCCGTCGGCATCATTCAGAGTCAGCTTCCAGTACCATTTCACAGATCCTAATCTTGTAACTTATATGTAGTTATTTTGGAGAAGAAAAAATGAAAAATAAAAATTTTAAAAAAACAAACAAACAAACAAACAAAAATTCTGTATTTTACTTAGTTCACAGCACTAAGAAATGATTAATCTGAAATAACCACAAATGGGTTTTGTATCGATTTCCCTTTTTTTTCTTCTCAGAGGAAAACAAAAACAAAAATCTGTTTGAGAATCTGGTCAGAATTTACTTAACTAGTTCAGAGTCAAGCCTTAACCTGTACAGAACGTCCACTGAAACCTCGATAGTGTCCTGCTCTGGTGCCCACCGAAGGGATTAATTGTCCATTACGCTGTCAGCTGCATCACAACACACATGGTGAATGTATGTTTCAGCATAGTGAAATAAAAGTGGAAAATGCACCCAAAATCGTATTGTTCTGTGTCTAAAAGCACCCACTGGGTTATTATCCTCAAAATCTTGTTTGTAAGATGCACCCTGCCCATGTTTTAACTCATCTTACACCCCAGATGTGTTTTGTCTTCAGCCGCTGCTGCTGCTGCCCTCTGCAGGCAGTTGGAGGTAGAAGAGCATCTGAAGGGATGAAGGTGATGCTTGCAAAAGGAAAGGAGTAGCTGGTCCCTTCTCTTTCCCCTGGCTGTGCAGCAGTTCGCCAAAGCTCAAGGAAGAGGTTTGTGGTTGCTTAGACAGTGATGGCCAGTAGCAGTTGATCCAGACCCACTCTTTTTTTGTGGTGATGCTCTGAAATGTGGATCGGCCTCTTTGCCAAGCAGCACCTACTGCTCTGTTCCTTTTAATTTCTCCTTTGCCACATTTCACTGACACTCCTCTGCTAGCTGGAGAGAAATTGGTCAATATTCACTTGCCCTTCAGTCAGTGTTTCCCAGCAGGATGGAAAAAAATGGGTACAAGCAGACATTTCAGGACTTCGAGGGCCAGCTTGGCCCCTTTTTGTTTACATGAGGCTCCCTCACGCTGAAGTCAATGGGTTTGGCTTCAGTGGAAGGCAGGACTTGACCCAGTGACTTGTTAACAAATGCTTATTTTCTTAATTTAAAAAAGAAAAATTAGTATATGTAGAGAGAGTAACCTGTAGATAATAAAAACTAACATCCCAAGGCTTTTAATGCTCTGCCCTTAGTCTTTCAACCATCTCCCTTGCACCAACCATTCTTCATAACTTGAATCCAGTCTGCCATCTACCTAACTCCCTGCCAGTGCTTCCCTCTCACCTAGCAATCGCATCTGTCCTCATCTTTGGCTGACCTCCCTTCCTCCTAGTCCAAGAGCATCTCTGCCCTCAGCCCCCTCAGTGATGGTAGACTCAGCTCCCTGGTGCTGTAAAGGCTGCAGGAAGTCCTCACTGTTTCTCAGCAGATGCCATGCCGGGTTCTCCCTTACTGCATTAGGAGTTCCAAACTAGACTGTGAAGCCATGCTGATCTTCCCTCAGGCGTCCCCTCATGTTGGCAGCTGAGGAACAGCCATGTATCACCTCAGAGAGGTGCGAGGCGACCACACAGCCTTCTCTCCAGGGTTAGCATTCTATTGTAGCATGGCTTGAGGAGATCGCCCTGTGGTGGTGCCGCACAGCGCATTCGCTGCCTAAAGATGTTGTACCCTAGAACTTAAGTCTCTGTGGAAAGGACACTCATGACCAAAGCGTTTGCAGACAATGAGGAGAAGAGAATGGACAGGCAAGGGCATCCTCTCAGTGCCACTGTTGGCAGCAGACCCGTGTTTGCGGGACGGTTCCTAGAAGCGATAACTTTGGGTATTTTGTTACCAGCTGTTTATTGGGTTGTCTGCCTAATGCTGTGCCACATGAAATAAAGGACACCTGCCTGTTTCTACCAACTAGCTTTTGTCTCTGTCTCTTCTCATTTGCTGTTGACCTTTGTCCAGCTCCTTGATGTAAACCAACTTAGAAACAAAACATCAAATATTGCGTAACTAGAAAGCACCATTACCAACACAGACCCCAGGGTGGGAGACAACCTCACTTGATACAACCAGAGTCACTTCAACCCCATGAGAAGTCATTGTGTACTGGGCATTGGTGAGACCACACTTCAAATACAAAGGGTTCAGATTTTGGTCCCTCCAAGAAGGGCACTGAGGTGCTAGAGTGTGTCCATAGCGGCAGAGGGAACTGCAGTTCAACCCAGGAGGCGTTGGGAGACTGGAACAAGGCTGGTCTCAGCCTCCCTAAGGAACAAGTGATAGGAGGAAATAGCCTCAAGTTCCCCAGGGGAGGTTTAGGTTGGACATGAGGAACAATTTCTTCCCCAAAAGGATTGTCAAGGCCTGCAACAGGCTGCCCAGGGCAGTAGTGGATGGAGCCCCCATCCCTGAAGGGGTTTCAAAGCTGTGTAGATGTGGTGCTGAAGGACATGGTTTAGTGGTGACCTGGCAGTGCTGGGTTAACAGTTGGAGTTGATGATTTGAAAGATCTCTTCCAAACAAACCTATTCCATGATTTTGTAACAGGCTGCACTGCACCATTAAGGTGAGGGACTGAGCTGACAAGCTGGGTGACAATTGCCATAGCACACATCCCAACATTACTGCTGTGGCCAGCATCCCAGCCACTGTCACCACAGCCAGCATCCCAGCCAAGCGTGTGAGCATGGCAGATGTGAGGGGAGATGCTCCTCCAGGGCCCACTCAAGCTCTGTGAATCTGGTCCTGCCTGACAGTGCAGCTGGAGAACCACAGAGGAGTCCTGGGTGCTGTCATCAGGTGCCCTGGCCTTGCCTGAGGGACCTGCTCCTCCCTGTCCCTGCTCTTCCTCCACTGTCTACTGCAATGACCTTGTGAGTGCTCCTGCTGAGCTTGGCCCCTCTTGCTGTGAGACCTATGCCATGATCAGCTCCTTGCATGCCATTGCCTGATGAATCCCAGCCTGGTTGTGGGCAGTGGTCACCACTCCCCGAGGCAACCAGGACCTGCCATTCAGGCCTTTGAACTAGACCCTGTTTGTGAGCAGCATCCCAAGAGCTTTTATGCTGCTGCCTCCTGCATCTTGAGTTGTGTCCATGGGTGTGCTGAGCTTGTGTGTGGTCCACATAGAACCATGTTGCAGACCTGCTCCAGAGGTGGTCTCAGCCGTGCTGAGATAAATAAATCTCTCTGCCTTCACATGGTGGTGGTATTGTTATTCCTCTTGGTTTCCTCTTTCATAGCATTTTTCTGTGGAAGTCCTGATCTCACTCCACCAGCTTTTGTATTTTTCCATGAATTGGGCTTAGCCACAGGGAACCAAGGGAGCTGAGAGGGGGATGTGGGGGACCCCCTAAGTTTCTTTCCTGGCCTGTCAGGCCCCAGAGAGACAGACAATAGGACTGGAGCCAGAGGAAGATGATGGGGCCTGACGGCTCTTCAGAACATAAAATATTTCTTGATCCCAGTGGTCCTCCTCCTACAGTTAAATCCTCATAACCATCACAATAATCATATTTGAAAACTCCTGTGTCCAGATGCCATTTACAGTTACATCCCCTTCAAACCTTAGCTTGATTTGTATTCACCCAGAATTCATTAAAATAGGTCCTAGTGCCATTTTGGTGTTACCAGACCCACGGAGAAACTTATTATATGATTTCTGCTAGTGGTGGTGTCCTGCTGACAGATCAAAAAATAAGGATCCTCAAAGCCTCCTTTTTCCCAAACTTTCTTCTCAGCTGCCCTACATCCTGTCTGCCAAGGTGCTTCAAAGGTACATATTACATGTGTTTTGTTCCACCTGCCCTGACACATAGAACAATTATGAGGCCTGCAGTATGGGTCACAGCACTCAAAGTTTGGTGATAATGTCCATTCACAGTCATTTTTCCCTCCATATCCCACCACCACTGGCTTGGTTCTATTCAGGCAATAATTCCCTTTCCTGGGAACTGTATTTTCTGCAGGCTCTTCATCCCAAAAACTAGCCCTGTCATGCACTGTACTTAAGTCACTCACCCACCATTTGGGTTCAGTTGGTTGAGAGATGCATGACCAATCTTCAAACCCTTCTGGTCAACCACGCACTCAACAAGTGTGAGGTTGAAATTGTTGGCTTTTTTTTTTTTCTTTTTTTCTTTTTTTCCCCTAGACACAACAATTTGTTTTCTCATTCTTGGCCTTGACACTGCACGCAGTTTTAAGGACCTGCTAATCATTATTAAGTATATAATCTTGAACTCAGTATCTCGGCTATAGCAAGTGTGGCAGATAAATAAGACAATTCAGTCTCAAGAAAGCACTGACAGCATGACCGTTAACATCAGCCCACCAGCTACTGGAGGTTCAAAAAGAGGGGAGGTCCTTACCAACTTAGCAGAGGATCACTCCTCCCAAAGCTGACCTGCTGATCACTGGTCTGATCCACTTTGGCAGAGAGTTAACCACAACATCCCATTCTTCCAGATTAGAAGTCAAATCTTCTGGGGCCTTGGAAGTCTTGACTCAGGTATGATGAGTTCACCCATGCTCAGCTGTCTTGACTGCTGTTTCTGTGGTTAACAACACTTGACAAGGTTCATGCCACCTTGGCACCAATGGTACTTCCTTCCACTCCTTAACTAGGACCCTATCTCTTGGTTAGATGCTAAGAATAGTTTGTGCACTGGGAGGTGAGAACATCTGTAGCTCAGGAGCAGAAGTGCACACTGTAAGCCACCTTTTGACTGATTGCAGCTACCTTGGAGATTTCCATGTTGGGTGTTCTGAGTTGAAAAGGAAAGATTTGCTTTCTGGGACTGCTTAGTGATCTTAGGTTGCTCTTCTGATGTTCTCAAAACTGGTTTTCCATCACCTCCTTTTGTAAAATCACATGATGCGAGTAGATTTTTAGAGTCATACAAAGCCTTCAGCAGCTCCATGGCAAATCATAGGCAGTGATGTTCCTGGAGCATAAAAATTACTCCTCCATCACTTCCATAAAAGCCAGTCTGGAATTAAACTTCTGATGTCTCTCTTTATGCTTACAGCTTTGTATGGAGAGGCTTAGAATAGTGGAATGGGATTAGGGGGCAGGAATAAAGTGGTTGCTTATTCACTGCAAGGTGTCAACCCCTGTCTCCCTGTCTGGCAATGACGGGCACTCTCAGCATCATCCTGAGTGACTTATTTTCTTTCCAGGTAGTGTTTGTGCTGTTTGGACTTAGGCTAGCACCTGCATTCAGGCAGCCTTGCAGGGCTGGCAGGGGCCAAGGCTGAAGCTCCCAGCAGTGTTGGCATCCTGTCACAAGGGCCC
>VWZE01014938.1:327261-345621 GCA_013396675.1 Eubucco bourcierii | reverse complement strand
ATAGCACCTTTTCTTGTGGGTTCCTCTACCATTTTGTCACATTAAATTTGTTTGCCGGGTTATAGGTACAGGTTTGTTGGTCAGTCCGTCTTTCCACCCATCCATTTATCCTAAATTTTATAATGATTGGATTGAAGAGGATTTTTGCAGATGCTTTCTGTTTCAGTGAGAATGAATAGTTCAAATAATTGTAAATATTTTGCTGCCAGCTGAAGCTCCAGTTGTCTTCCATTCCCCACAAAGTATGTTTGCATCTTCCAAGCACTCCTGTAGTATCCAGATTAATTTTGCATTCTGAGATGTGCCAAATAACATCAATTAGTCTTAACAGGTTACATGCAAAATATTCCATTTATCTATGAAAACGTGAACAGCATTTCTGGAGACGTGAAGCATTGCTTTTGTATTCTGTGACACTATCCCCTGGTGCTGCTTTGCATGTCTAGTCAGAGCTGCGAGTTGAGACACAGCTCCAGCAGCAGTGGTGTGGGAAGACAACCAACCCTCGTGGGATCAGTGAGGCATGAATAGGTCAGGAACAATGCAATTAGTAACCAGCTTGCAAGAGAATCACTTGGAAGTTAAATCCCAGCTACAAATTGGGTATCAAAGGTGAACATTTAAGAAAAAAACAAGAGAGTAAATAAGGGGTGTGGTCTTTCCTATAGCCACAGCAGGGGGGATAGAGGAACCTTTGATTTTGTTTTTTGAATTGGTAGATTGTTAGAATAGTTTGTGTTGGAAGGGACTTGAAAGATCATCTAGTTCTAACCTCCCTGACATTGCCAGGGACACCTCCCACTGGACCAGCTTGCTCAAGGCCACATCCAGCCTGACTTCAAACACCTCCAGGGAGGGTGGCATCCTGCCTAGGCAACCTCTTCCAGTGTCTCACCACTCTCAGTGGAAAAAAATTCTTCTTAATCTCCAGTCTAAATCTGCTCTCCTCAAGCTTCAATCCTTTCCCTCTCATCCTATCACTACAGGCTGCTGTGCCTGCTCTGAATTCAATGTGAGAAGAGGAACTGGCTTCTCAGGTGTTCGAGGCCAGGTCAGATGAGTAACCTGGGTTAGTGGAAGGTGTCCAGGCTCATGAGTTGGAACTGGATGATCTTTGAGGTCTCTTCCAACACAAACCATTCTATGATTCTATGAACCTCTGAAATAGCAACATACCCCACAGTCTATAATAAATCCATTAACATGCAGGGTTTGGAGGAAAGATGTATTGGGCTGTTCACAGGAAGTGAGAGAACTCCAGGTCCCCTTTCCACTCCAGAGATCCTGCTGGAGAACATAGTCAGGTGGAAATGGTTCCAGTAAATGTGCTGCAAGTTTACCAGCAGAATGCCTTTTACACTTCTTGCTATGGAACAAGAGGCAGCATCTTAAAAAAAACCTTGGGAATTTTCCAAACAGCAGGGCAAAGAAAGAGGCCACTGTGGCAATATCAGAGCTAGCCATTGTAGAGCTCAATCTGAACAATATTCGTTCAGAACAGGAAAGAGCTAAGTCCATTAGGAGGCTGTTAGTGATTTATTTGCTTTTTTCAGAGAGTCACGTAGTGAGTAAAGGCAGCTAATCTTGTTGGATTCCATTAAGGAAGTCTCTTCAGGCTTCAGACAGCCATACATCTCCCACCTGGCCCTCACAAGCAGTGGGACTGGAAATTTCTTGTCATGTTCAGGGGCTATTTGCATAGCCGTGGAAGCAGACTTGCATCAATAATACCTGTATTAAGGGCCTAAAAAATGCTGATCACATCATTAGAGACTCTCCCTGGACATCTCTGCTTCAGGAGTATCTCCCAACCACCTCTATTATTTCTGTCGCATCCATGATGGTTTTAATAACACTTCTATAGTGCAGCTGAAGTCACTGAGAATACTTTGATATTTTTTTCTGAAGGAGGAGAATGAAGTTTAAAATATATCTAATAGTATCTGACTTGTAACAGTATCACTCTTAAACCTTCAGGGTTTAAGATGCAGAAAAGAAACTGGGACCCCCAACACAAGAGAGACATGGACCTGCTTAAGCAGATCCAGAGGAGGCCACAAAGATGATCAGAGAGCTGGAGCACCTTGCCTATGAAGACAGGCTGAGAGAGTTAGGGCTGTTCAGCCTGGAGAAAGAGGAGGCTCTGGGGGGACCTTAGAACTACGCTTCATTATCTGAAGGGTACCGACAGGAAGGCTGGGGAAGGACTGTCTAGAAGGGGCTATGGTGATAGAACCAGGATTAATGGTCTGAAACTGGAGCAGGCAAGATTTAGGTTGGATATCAGGAGGAAGTTCTGCACAATGAAAGTGGTAACAGATTGCTCAGGGATGTGGTTGAGGCTCTGTCCCTGGAGAAATTCAACATCAGACTCGATGTCACCCTGAGCCTGCTGTAATTGGAGGTGTCCCTGCTGAGTGCAGGGTGGTTGGACAAGATGACCTTTGAGGGTCCCTTCCAACCTGAGGCAATCTGCAGATCCATAAAAAGATCATAGGCAGGATTTCATAGGATGAGTGGTGAAGTCTGGATTCATTTTGACATCTAAGGAGACCTAGAAAATATTCTGTGCTTCTCCCAACCCAGGATGTCAATTGAAAACGTTTTTGTTTATCCAGAAGCAAAGCAATGGAGCTGTAGAACAGGTGTGCCCACTCCTGTGTAGGCGGTTTTAGGGAAAAGTTCATTTTAAGAGAATTAGAGGTTTTTCTGAGCTTGCTGTTGGAAGCTGAATTTCACTTGTGAAAGCACACTGTGAGGTTTTCCAGGGGAAGATGGGATGGCAGCCTGCCAACGAGTACATTTCTGCCTCCCAAAGATCAAAGCTGGGCTCTTTCACTGGCCACCTTGCTGTAACAAGGGAGCTCACTTAAAAGCGACAGCTGATTTCTGACACTACATCAGACCCTCTGTGAGCCCTCCTTACTGTGGGCATGAAGGCAGCTCTGCTCCAGTGCAGCAGAGAGTTCTCAGCCAGGCTGGGAGCTGCTGGGCTGTGCTCTTACAGGCAAGGCTCCTCCTGATGCCTAGCTTCAGCTCTCCACTTGCCTCCCCAGCACATGGCTTGCTTTTGGGAATATTATTAGTGACCTAAAATGGAAAGCAGAGATAAGAGGTTCTGGACAGGTTTTGTTGCTGACATTGATCTAGATCTGGACATTTGTGGGAATTCACTCAGAATTTCTTGGAACACAGATCTCTGACAGCGTGAAAAACCACACTGGACATATGCACTTGCAGCCCAGAAAGCAAATCACATCCTGGGCTGCAACAAAAGAAGCATTTGCAACACATTAAAAGAGATGATTCTACCACTCTGTGCTGCTCTGTAGACCTCACCCAAAGCTCTGTGTCCAGCTCTGGGGTCTCTAATATAAGAAGGATCTGCTGGAGCAGGTCTGGATGAGGGTGATCAAATGGTCAAAAAGGACTGGAGCACCTCTCCTGTGAAGACAGGCTGGAAGGGTTGGGGTTGTTCCTCCTGGAGAAGAGAAGGCTCCTGGAAGACCTTTCAGTACAGTACCTGAAGGGGGTCTACAAGAAAGCTGGGGAGGGACTGTTTACAAGTGATAAGACAAGGGGCAATGGTTTGAAACTGTAGCAGGGTAGATTCAATTGGACATTAGGAAGACATTCTTTTATGATGAGGATAGGGGAACACTGGAATAGGTTGCTCAGGGAGGTGGCAGAGGCCATATCACTGGAGATATTCAAGGTCAGGCTTGATGGGCAACCTGGTCTAGTTCAGGATGTCCCTGCTGTCTGCAGGGAGGGGTGGTTGGACTAGATGACTTTAAAGATGACTTTCCGACCCAGTGCAATCTTACTGTTCACCTTTCCTATGAATAAAAACCTGATCAAACCTGTCATCCATTAGATAGCAGTAAGAAACCAACATTTACTGATAGTTACAGTGCAATGTTTTGTCTTGTCTCCAAGGACATTCATTTTCCAGTGGCAGCTTTAAATCAGATTCCACTCAACCAATTTTTTTTTTATTCCACCAACTTTGCAGTGCTGTCCAGACATCCCAACAGCATTTAGTATCTAGCAGTGTATGAGCAGCCTCATAGGAATTCAGTTCTCCTTAAAGTCTTGGTGAAAGTTTGGCAGCGTTCAAGCACCACGTTCAGGAAGTCGTTTGAAATGGGAAGTCCAGAATAATTCAGCACGATTGGAAATGCTCTAAACTGTGTAAACCTAAATGGCAAAGGGAATTGCATGCTGTAGTTAGTGATAAATGTTCCATGCGATACACTGAGCTTAGCTGCCCCACTTACCCAATGCTCAGTGGAATTAAGTAGTTAAATTTATGTGCATAGTACTGAAGCTGTACTGCTGAGTGTCAACCTCGGACCTGTTTTTCTCCTAAAACATAATAAAAATACCAGTGGAAAAAAGTCCCAAGCCTCAGCCTGGTAAAAGGACTGCAAGTCAAGCAGAAAATATAAAACATCTCTGGTTTTCCTGGCCAACCTGTCACAGCCCAATCTGTTGTGACAGCACAGGAGGCACAGCCTGAAAGCACAGTGGGGAAGGGGTCATGGCTTAGGCTCCTCTCTTTTTGACAGGGTTGAAAGTCTCAAGTTCAGAGTACCTGCCTGCCTGTGCTAGCAAGGTGGCTTTTTTGCAAGCTATCAAAGACAGAGGTGGGACAAGGAAGGGGGTCTGTCTCCTGGAAGGTTCCAAGTTGGCCACTGTCCTCGTTCCAAGTCCAGAAGTTCTCTTAATTTCCCATAATAGCACTGGACGTCCATGTTTGTCCTCAGTGTGAAGAGGACGGTAGTAACTGCAGTACGGCTTACCCTCACTGCCCATTTTACTCCTACTTCCAAAGACCTGGTGTAACTGCTTTTTGGCTGCTGGTGGTAAATGACCATTTGTACATGTAGGTCTGAGAAGCTAGGCAGGAGAGCAGAACAGCAGAACCTCACCTCACCTTTCTCAACCAAAGCAGAGGAATTTGCTCTGTGGCCTAACAGAATACTGGAGGGAGTAAGTCTGCAGGTGACCTCTGAGTCCTGCCTGCAAAAGCCATCACAGCAAAGCACATCATAAAGAATATGAAACAGAGATGCTCACTAATTCTTACATGGAAGAAGGAAAGAGCTACAGCTGTGTGGGAGAGTGGGGTGTAGGGTCTGTCTCAGGTGTTACCAATCTCTTGTGATGAAATGGGCTGGGAACCCCCTTTATTTGCACACTCAATCCTCTGTTTCTTCAGAAAGGTGCTGTCTAAGGAAGAAGGAGTCACATTGAAGGCTGAGAAGAGGCCTTTGTTGATGCTGTATCCCTTGGAGAGACTGAGGGTGAGTCACTCTTTGTAGAATTATTCTGCTTTTTCTGTTATGTGGGTTATATCAAGAGAGTATGGCAGGACTCAGGAGATGAAAGGTTGGAGAATACAAAGATTAAGTGAATAGTCCTGGTTCTTTTGGAGTTTCTGAAATATAGGAGGTAAATGAGAAGATAGTTGCTGGCTGTATGCCGTGGGTACAGATTCTACAGTGTATTAAGAGTGGTTATTCTTGTACATGTGCTGATTCATCTGCCACTGTTTTGAATGAATGAGTTTTCCATCTGTACCTGAAAAAGATGTATAAGTCCTCTAAGTACATGTATCATGTATCTGGGGTGCTGGTAACTGCAGCTGGATGCAGGGCAGCTGGTTCCTTATGTAGACTGGTTTGCCTGGCACCACCAATTGACCTGTGTTTGCTCCTCTAACTGAGGAGTTTGCTTAAACTTCAAGTTAACACTGAACAAATACAATTCCATAGGAAGAGACCTCAGTCTTCTTGGAGAGAACACTGTAAAAGATGGCAGTTGTGTGCTGATAACTGTTAAGACTGCATAGAAAACCTGGGGAGAGGGTGATGCTGGCATTGCTTAGCTGAAGCTTGCTGTAATGGAGCTTCATGAGTGTCACTGTGTGGGTAGGCCCCTGCGATGCCTCTAGCCTCAGGCAAGGAGCCCTGAGAGATACTAATACATCAAAAGAGAGCCAACTTGCTTTCTTTACCAGCTCTCCAGTTTTTCTCAGGAACAGTAACTTAGCTCTGCTGGTGCTGAGTTCTGCTCCTTGCTTTCGCTGCTTCAGCTGTGTCACAGGGATCTCCTCCTGGCTTTGGGGTGTTTTTTGGTGGGTTTTTTGTTGTTGTTGTTGTTTTGTGGGTGTTTTTTTGTGGTTTGGTTTTTTTTTTTTCTTGTGGTGGCTTGGATTTTTTGTTTTGGTTTGTTTTTTTGTTTGTGGTTTTTTTCCTCTTTTAAGGAAAAAAACCAAAAAGGGTGTAATATTTGTTAATGAATTCAAAATACTCTCTGTTCGTGTTTGGTGAGGGCAGTCCCAGGCTGCCTTTATTTTGCATATGTAGCTCATAGATGTGATGTAGAGTTCTTAACTTATGCATTCCTCCTCAATCTGAAAGCAGTGTTTATGTTGACGTGCTTTAAAAGCACAAACTGCTTTTTATTCTCACCTCTAATAAGATTAATGAAGACTTGAATCAAGACATATCTCAAGAGCTACTGATTCAAACAGGCCCCAAATTTTTGTGGAAATACTTTGTATTTTTACTTTCTCAGGAGAAAACCAGGTTTGAGAAGGATTTAAAATGCAAGAAGTATTCATTTTTTGGTGGTTAGTTTTGCCCCTCCCCCTCCAATTTTGATTAGAAGTTGAAATGTTAAAGATTCCCTAAAAGACAAAACTGAGGGTAATGTATTTGGATTTTGAAACTTAGATTGAAAGGGAAATGCTTTGTTTTGATTTTATGCTTTCTTTATTTGCAGCATAGGGGGGAAAAAAAGGTATGTCTGTGCTAAGTCTTTCAATATGGAGCTTATTGCAATGGTTTGAATTTCTGAATTTACATGTGAGATTTCTGGTGATTTGCAGCCAGGTTGAGAATAGAGGGCACTTTGAATAAAGCATAAAATGTTTTATACTGTCAGAGGCCAAATACTACTTGGAGATAGTCACGTTAGTTGTACTGTGTGTAGTGAATGTACTGTAATGAGCTATTTAGAGCTTTTCCTATTCTAAAATAAAAAGGGGGTTGTGTGGGTACAGGGCAGATAAAACTGTGTTGCAATATTGGGGAGAGGAACAGAGGAGGCTGTCGTGTGTTTGAGCTAAGTGATGAGTTCTGAGATACATCAGGAGTGCAGCGCTCCTCGTGAAAGGCAAATGTCCTCTCCTTTTTACTGCCTCTGTTTTATCTGTTTGCTGGGTTTCTGCAGGGATATTTCAGAGTAGCTGTGTGTATTTGAAAAGATTGAAAGTGAGGTGAATTCTGCAGTAACATGCACCCCTCCCTGACATCAAAGAGATGATGTACCTCATGTCTTCCCTGCTCCAGCTTTGGGGCTTTTAAAAAAACCCATAAAACACAAACTGAAGAAACCTGTCACTGCTTCAAGGAGTGTTACTAGTGATGGCAGAAGGGGAGGGCAGATACTACCCAAAGAAAAGATCAACTTAAAAGAAAGATATGGTCCCTCTAGCTCTAACCCATCCAGTGCTGCTCCTGACCTTCCAGACCAAGTCTTACCCTCAGTCTCCCAGCTGCATCCCTCACTGAAGCCAGATCTTGTCCCATACCACCCTTACTTAAGACCTTTGTGCGAGGGAGGCCCTTACACAGCAAAGTTTCTGGGGTCCTTTGGTTAATCCTTTAGTGCTATTGCAGATTCTCACCTGAGCCTTGGAGATTGTCCTGGTGCACTGAGATCACGGGAATGATGGATTTCCCACAGGAAGGGCAGCCCCTCCTTTACAGAGTCCCAGCATAGTGGGGGTTAGAAGGCACCTCTGGGGAACCAAAGTCTGGGCCCACTTCTAATGCAGATTTGCTCAGATCAGGTCACCCAGGATTGCATCCAGGAGGGTTTTGATAGTCTCCAGAGGAGCGTTTCCATGAACAAACTTGGGATTTAGTTTGCATTTGACATTCTCTCTCAACACTAGGGGTGTGGGTGGTGCCTTCACAGCAACAGCCTCAGGAAAGGAAAATGTGTGTCAAATGCCATATGCCATTAGGGCTTGCTGCCCACCCTCTCCCCCTCCTCCATGTAAGATTTTGGATGTGGATGTCTACCCGTTCTGGCAACAATTCAAGCTCAACTATACCCCCAAATACTTTTCTAAGGCATGATTGTGTTTTCTATTAAGGTAAAACTTAAATGAAACTCCTGGTAACAAGGAAACCTGCCTTCTATTTTAGGTAATGCCAGGAGATATAGCAGTGACAAGTTAGCAAGCATGTAATATCCTAAGGCAAATAGGTTGGTGTGTTCCCTCTCAGACTGGATGGTGATGTTGCACTCTCTAAAGACATTTTTAGATGAGTAAGAAGGTCTCCTCAGGGAATCACAACGATAACTACTTGTGACAAGTAGTAATAACAGAAGTTTAGTCTGGCCATCGAATGAAAGAGTAGAGCTGAAGCCAGGATTACTGGCAGTGGACTGCAGGGGCACTGCAATTGCACTTTACTTGCTTTAGTGATGGCATCTCTTGCCTTCACTCCATCTCTACTTGCAGAGTCAGAATTGCCTGTCTCACACTATCAAGCAAAAAGCATAATATTGATTTGAAGGGATCAATTGCAAGAAGCATTGTTTTAACTTACTGGTAGGTAAGATCAATTTCTTCCACAGAAAAGAACTGCATTTCATGTTGCAGTTCTAAAGACAAGTTAAAATCCCAAATTCTATGTGACTTTATAGATTGACATCACTCTTAGCTAATTAGAAACAACTTTGTTGATCCTTGCTGTAACTTGGGTGCCAAGCTGCCCCGGGCAGGCGTATCCTCATGCTTCTGAGTGAATGTTTGCAATGGTCGTGACTTTTTCCTTGCTTCTTCATTGTTGTTACTTTTATTGACGCATCAAAGGCCATCGTTATTACATATTGACACAGAGCTACAGAATGGTTGATAAATCTATATTTGAGTTGTGTTTAAAATCAATATTATAATAGTTACCATGCCAAATCAATACTTACCAAGTTGCTAACTCATAGTTCCCTGATACACTGTAATTATTCCTCTCCTCACATGGAACATGAGGACCTAATCTGACTCTCATTGAAGTCAAAGATTCACAAAATGTTATGGATTGGAAGATCATCCAGTCCAACCCCCTGGCAGAGTGGGTTCACCTAGGGCAGACAGCTCAGTCTCTTTGGGCAGCCTGCTCCAGGGCTCTGTCACCCTCAGTCTGGAAATGTCTTCTCATGTTGAGGTAGAACCTCCTGTGTTCCAGCTTGTCCCCCTTGCGTTTTTTTCCGTCACTGGGCACCATCACAAAGAACCTGGCACCTTCATCCTGACACCCACACCTCAGGTATTTGTAGACATTGATAAGATCCCTTTTCAACCTTCTCTCGCTCAGACTAAACAGTCCTGTGTCTCTCAGTCTTCATAGCAGAGATGTTCAAGTCCTCCTCTCTTGAACTCTTTGCAGTAGTTCTTTGTCTCTCTTGAAGTGTGGACCTGAAAACTAGACACAGTCCAGAGAAGGTCTTGTTTATCTCCAGCTTTGGATCAACCCTTGACTGCATTTATTTACTCACTTTTGTCCTAAGAATGTACAAGACTTTGCATACAACTGAAGGCCTCTGTTTGGTCTCCACATCTTGTAATGGATGTGCCATGAGCTTCTGTTGCTATTAAAATGGGAACCAAGATGCTGACTTGCCACTTCTGGGGGTTGGGGCCATGTTTGGGCTGTTCATGACTGCTTAATACAAATAAAAAATGTCCACTTGGAAAACAATCCACAAATTTTGATGAGACAGCAATTCTGAAACAACACATTTGAGACAGATCAAGGAAGACTAATTACCAAAACAGACTTGTGTAATCATCTATGCTTCCATATTTTAATTGAACAGTAGGATATTTCTTTCCAAAAAGCATGTTAATTGGGGCCTGTTCCTGGGAAGGAGCGACTAATTGAACTGGCATGAGCCCCCATGGCAGGGTTTTTTTGCCATTAAAATGTTAACTTTTAAAACCAGTGTTACACTGCAAATATTGCCTTTCTTCCCATTGAAGCTGTCTATCTGGCACATGCCAGCTCAATTAGTAGCTTGCTTTCATGAGCAGACCCCAATTAACACACACATCTCTAAAAGAAGTATTCCACGATTTAAATTAGCACATTTACATCAGAGGTAATTAGACTGGGTTGGGTTGTTAGTTGTACCTAATTTTTGTGATTATTAAATATGCTTTAATGGAAAATGACATTTGTTGATTAATTACCCAAGTCTTATTGGGTGCTTGCTGAAAATACCGAACTATGGAAGAAAACTTAAGCACAGACTGAAATTTAGCAATCCGTAGGTATGACAGGGGGAGATTTTGTCCTTCTACACAATTTCCACACACTTTCACCTACTAGTTAGTAATCTCTGGATTTGTTGTGTTGGGTTTTTTTTTATTGATTGTTTCTTTGTATTTGGCCTATATATGACATTTGGAACAGAACCACGTGAGGTAGCAACTAATTAGGACTCTTAAGCTGTAGAGTAGGCGAGGCTATTAAAGTGTGAGTGAAAACACACCAAGGATGACTTTTCACACAGATAAAATCGTAGAACCATGGAATGTCTTACCCTTGATGTCACCTCTGAGGTCATTTATTCCAAATTCCCTTCCATGGGTAGGGACACCTCACAACTAGTCTTGGTTGCCCGAGGTCTTGTCCAGTCTGCCCTTTAACACGTGTAGGGAGAGAGCATTCAGAAATACTCTGCTCAGCCTATTCCAGAATCTCGCCACCCTTGGACTGAAGAACTTCTGCCTGTAGATCCAGGCTAAACCTACACTCCTTTAGCTTCAAACCATTCACCTTTGTCCTATGTCTAGACATCTTTATGAAGAGTCTCTCTCCAGCCTTCCTTCAGGTATTGGAAGGCAGCTCTGAGGTCACCCTCGAATCTTCTCTTCTCCAGGCTGAACAACCCCAGTTCCCTCAGCCTATCGTCACAGCAGAGGTGCTCCAGCCCTTAGATTGTCCTCGCAGCCCTGCCCTAGACATCCCTCAACAGTTCCACATTCTTATGCTAGGGTCACCTGAACTGAATGCATTATTCAAGGTGGGGTCTCAGCAGAGCAAAGTAAAGGGAGCCACAAAGAGGGCTGGAGCATCTCTGCTATGAGGACAGGCTGAGAGAGTTGGGGCTCTGCAGCCTGGAGAAGAGAAGGCTTCCAGGAGACCTGATAGGAGCCTTCCAGTATCTGAAGGGGGCCTACAGGAAGGCTGGGGAGGGACTATTTGCAAGGTCTTGCAATGACAGGACAAGGGGCAATGGGTTTGAACTAGCAGAGGGGAGGTTGAAACTGGATGTTAGGAGGAAGCTCTTTCCAGTGAGGGTGGTGAGGCACTGGAACAGGTTGCCCAGGGAGGTTGTGGATGCTCCTTCCCTGGAGTTGTTTGAGGCCAGGTTGGACAAGACCTTGAGTGACCTGTACTAGTGGGAGGTGTCCCTACCTGTGGCAGGGGGTTGGAACTAGATGATCCTTGAGGTCCCTTCCAACCTTACCATTCTATGATTCTATAATATTCAGAGGAAAAATAGGGAAGCAATAAACTGGAAGCATCAAATGTGTCTAAGCTCAGCCCTTCTGCTTGTGAAGGAGATGACTCTCAGGTGACTGCAAATAGCCTTCAAGCTCTTTAAGCATATGTCTAAGATATATAGAAACAATCTGTAGCATGGAGTCTGTACTGGCACTGACTTTGCATGTGACATGAAGTGAACCATGCTTAAAATTCATGTGTGTGAGCTGTTGTACTGCTGTTGTATGATGGTTTGGTTTTGCTTTAGGATAGTGGAAAAAGTGTCAGGTGACAATGGCTGAGTTACCATAAGGTATATGAAGTGTATGAAAGATACTTTACAGTTTACATTCAACTTTTGAAGGGGGTGTTACTTTAATCCTGTACCTATATGTTGAGAGCCATTGAATGTTCTTACATCTCTGTAACTTGTCTTTAAGATGTGATTTGAGGTTAGCTGAGGTGCTCCTTTCCCAGAGGCACCTAATCTTCAAGAGATATCATCTGCTGGTTTACTGGACAGTGTTTTGCAATGGTTAATTGCTCACATTGTTACTGAACTGTCACTTTCACTCTGCCTGAATTCAGTTTTTAGCTTCTGAATCCTGTTAAACCTTTTTTTAATGTAGAAATCCTCCCTTCTCAACTATTTTAAAAAATAAAACAACCATCAGCTTTTCACTACTGGTTCTTTTTTCATAGATTCTTAGATTGGTTTGGGTCGAAAGCAACCTTTTAGGATTGTCTAGTTCCAACCCCCCTGCCATGGCCAGAGACACCTTCCATTAGACCAGATGGCTCAAGGCCTCATCCAACCTGGCCTTGAACACCTCCATGGAGGGGGCATCCACAGCATCCCTGGGCAACCTGTTCCAGAGCTTCCCCACATTCATGGGGAGGAATTTCCTCCTAATGTCTAATCTAAATTCAGCTGCTTCAGTTTGAGGCCCTTACTCTTCATCCTGTTGCTCCATGACTTTGTCAAAAATCCTTTTCCACTTCTCCTGTAGGCTCCTTCAAATGCTGGAATCAATTCTCTTGTAAAAACATTGTTCTGCAGAATCCCTGCATAGTTGATATTTGGGGAGTTTTGAAGTTGTCGTGATATTACCACCTATGCAATTTTAATTTGCTTACATAAACTGCAAGATTTGCCAAAAAGCAATTGAAAGAAGGCGAGAACGGCTTGGTGGGAGCAAATGCAGTCAGGCTACAGTTAAAAGTAGTTTTGTTGTCTTCAGCTCTTTGCCACATAATGGATGTAGAAAACAAGAGAATGCTTTTTCCAAGTGAAGCTCTTAAGAACAGGTGTCTGTGCCATGTAGTACAACATCTGACAGGAAGCTTTACTTCAGAAATCCTCTGGAGGCTTGTCCAGCAAAAGTATCATCCAAGGTCACTATGGTTCTCCCTGCATAGACCAGGAGCTGCTTGGGACTGAGCCTTTAGAGGAAAGCTGTACGACCACAGGAGCCCTCCTGATGCTTGTAGAAAGCAGGATTACATCTCACTTAGTCGAGCACAGGGTGAATGTAGGTAGCAGCAAAGAAATTAAAAGCCAGATAAAAAGTCCTCTCCCAAAGAGCTAATAACATGCTTCTAGAAATAAATAGAAATGTCTCTCTGCTCTACAGGGTCAGTCATGAAACTGGAGCAGTGTATTGAAGAGGGTACAGGTTTTATGTCTAGTCGGGGTGATACAGATGATGGGGAGTCGAATGGAAGGCTTCCAGAGCCACAGGCACGTGTCAGTGAAATTACTATCCATTAGTTGGTAGTAGTGAGACCATCACTCCAGTGTCAAAAGTGTGTTAAGTCTTTCATTGACAACAAATAAGCCACAGAACCCATGCTTCAGGAGCCTGTGAGGTTCAGCTCTGGTGAACTTTTAAAGCAGTGGAAGTGGGTTTGGTTTGTTTTTCTCTTGTTTGGGTTTTTTTAGATAAAAGGAAGAAGCATGCCAGGGAGACCTGTTTTGAAGAGGAGTATCCAAATATTTCTTTAATTGTTGGATTACCTGCTGCTCAGGAAAGACTTGGCCTTGTAGTGACTCAGCCAGCAGCACACCGTGCTGGGCTTAGTGTTAGCTAACTTCTGTGCCTTTGTGGATACCATCAAAGAGTACACAAGAAGGAAAGAGGAAAACTGATGCTTAAAGACAGTGTTAATGAAGGAAGTGCTTGTGCATGTTGTGAAGAGGAAGTTACTGCTCTGGGCAGAGGGAAAATGAAGTGTGCCACTATGGGGTGAAAGGTGCTGACCTGCAGAGCTCTGAGCACCTGGGACACACCCAGAAAAGTTCTGTAGTGTTACCTAAATTTCTTAAATTCAGTGGTTTCATATCCCACCTGTGCTTGTGGTCCTATTAGGGAATAGCAGAAATAATAGTGCGCTTTGAGAAGTGAAAACTTCAACTGCTTTCTGTTCCTCCTGGCTCGGTTCTTTGGTTTTGCTAGTGTCAATATTTATCCTGTGCTTTAAGGTGTAGCTTACTCTACTGAAAAATAAATCACAACCCTTCAAATCCACCTCAGGATACCATTGGCCTTCTTGACCCCATGGGCACATTACTATAATCTGTGATTCTATAAAAGTAGTTTCTTTGTTCACTTAGATGGCAAATGAAGAAGTAGGATGCCAGATTAAAGACCATAAACAGAAAAGGGAGAATATTTACCACGTAATTCCAAAGTAAAGCATTATTAAGATCTTTGTTAAAGTATTTTAATCTGCCTCTCAAGTTTAGTAAATTGTCTGAGATTCATGTCGTATCAGAATCATTGAACCATTTTAATGGAGAGGTTTGGGCTTAAAACTAATCAAAAGGAAATGTGGTGCTTTTAAAGGACTCTTATGGAGGACAAGAAATCAACAACATAGCTATAAACAGTCTCTGGTATTTGAACATATAAGTTTCAAAGAAGTTAAAGATGGGGAGGAGTCCTTCATAAAAGAGTCAACTAAGTTGTCTTGGTTTTTTTTGGTCAGTGATTAATAGGTGATGGTTGTATTGTCAGTAACCTTAAAGTACCTAGAAAGCAACCAAAAGCTGACATGCATGGCTGCAATTCCCAGAGCCAAGATCTAATAGCTCCTTGTGATCTCCTTCGAAAGACATCTCCATATGTTTGCTTTCCAGTTCAAGTTGCATCTTCTCACAGAACATGACTGTAATCCCCCATAGTCAAAATGGTGTAAGAAATCTACCCTGAGTAGGGAGCAATATTTTGTCCTAATAATGTCAACAGCTGTCTTCTAGCATGGAACCATGTAGTAAGGCATGGGGGGGGGAAGGGAAGGAACCGCACACAAATGCAGTGTGACCACAGGGCAATCCATTAGCTAGCCAGAATGCTCACAGCTGGACATTTCTTGGAGATGGCATTTGATATCATTGTTAGCCTTCATATAATGCAATATTTATTACAGTGAGGAAAGAAGGGAGTATTTTTAGCTGCATCTTGAGTAACTTATCTCCATGGCAACCCTTTACTTGCCCGCACTGTTGCTGCTATATAGAATGTTGTCACATTAATAATAAATGGAACACATCTAACACATTTGGCTGCCAGTTGGCTTCCAGCCACATATTTCTCTTGTTCTAGTTGAAGGGTTTGCAAAGCTTAGGGTCCATAAGCAAATTTCATTCATTTTGTTTCTGAGAGAAAATTGCCTTGGATTATATTAAAGCACTCGGGAGGTTTCATCAGTGTATGCATTGTTGGATTTGGGGGGTTTTTTGTTTGTTTGCTTTTGTTTCTAGTTCCACTTTAAAATGCCAAGGAAATCTGTGAACAAATACAATTAGAAAAGCTAGAAACCCAGCAGCTGTGGAATAATTTTGTTTGACTTACATTTATATGGATAAGAAAATGGCATGTTTTCAAATGGCTTACAAGAAACCCCTGTGACAATGTTTTTGAGGAACAATACTGCCATTAATGGAAAAATTAAGGTGAGAAAATTTCTGAGATCCTAGAATTGGAGATCCTTTCCATGTGCATGAGGAAAAAGTGCCTGAAAGCAGGGGTTGGAATAGATGGTCTGCAGAGGTTCCTTCCAACCCCTATCATTCTGTGATTTTTGTGGCCTGTATATCCAGATTTCAAAGTAGGGAAATACTGTTTATGAAAATGAAAACATAGCAGAGAAAAGAGCATGAGAGTTCATCTTAAGAATCTATAGAAAAAACATTTCTAATTTAACACTTGCTACCAATACAGTGCAACTCTCTCAGCTGAGGGGATCCTACAGGAAGGCTGCAGAGGAACTTTTCATAAGCATGTTTAGATATAGGACAAGGGGAATGGTTTTAAGCTGAGGGAGAGTAGGTTTGGGCTGGACCTTTAGGAGAAAGTTCTTCAGTCCAGGGGTAGTGAGACTCTGGAATAGGCTGCCCAGAGCAGTTGTGGATGTCCCCTCCCTGCAGGTGTCAAAGGGCAGATTGGATGAGATCTTGGTGTGGTTGAGAGGGGTCCCTGCCCATGGTAGAGTGGTTAAAGTAAATGATCTTTGCAGTCCCTTACAACCTAAACCATTCTGTTATTCTATATTAAGGCTTAAGTGCTTCCTGCTTGGTATGGGAAACCATTTGGAGCCTGTTAAAGTGGCTCTACAAAAGTACAGATACAACTATTTCTAGTGCCCTTTATTTTGTGCGTGTTGTTTCTTCTCAACCTTTTCTTTCCAAAAAGAGGGGAAAAAACTCCTCCTGAAATAAAACTATTTGGGGTTTTGTTCCATAACCAGATCACTCTGCATCAGTTTACTTAACATCAGTTTATTTCTACTATCAGTTTATTTAACTTCTCAAATGAAGCATGGGTGCTCACAGGAATAATTCCCACAGGAATCTTTGTGGAAAACACAATTACATTTTAACATACATAATACATTGCCAGTAATAACTTGTCTAGGATCATGTATTAATTACTGTAATTTCAAAATATCCTCCTCTTCATCTCCAAGACTTAAGAGGGAAAAGGGGAAGGCAGGGAGGAGATACCACAACCTCTCTGGGCAGCCTGCTTCAGGGCTTCAGCGCCCTCACTGTAGAAAAGTTTTTCTCCTCTTGGTCATCTGGAACCTCCTGGGTTCCAGTTTGTTCCCATTGCCCCTGTGTCCTCACTGGGTAGCACTGAAGAGAATCTGACTCCATCTTCCTTCACCCTCCCCTTTACCACTAGTCAGGTCCTTTCTGTTTGCTCTTCTCCAGGCTAAACAGCCCCAGGTCTCTTGACCTTTCCTCCTTACAGAGGTGCTCCAGGACCTTCAGCATCTTTGTGGACATCATGTGTGTTCTGCTTCCCCATAAATAACTGAATTTTTGAAAGGCTTGAAAAGGGGCTTTAGGTTAAACAGGGCCTACAGTAGTGGGTCCTGCATGCACATAGTGTGCTCCTCTCACCTTGGTAGGCAGTGCTGCCCAGAAGCCACCAGCTCAGTATGACACATCCCAAATGAGCTGTTACTTGCTAAGAGCTAGACTTCTCAAATAAATATAGTAGTAATAACGCCTTTGATTTTCAGAGCTGCCTAATCTCCTTTAAAGAAAGCACTACTCATTTTCTGTAAGTAAGTTTCCTCTCTTGTATGTATGTTTAGACACAAATGATGAGAGAAATGCTATTATGTTTAAACAAAATGTAATCTGGAGTAAAAACATTCTGCAGACTTCTGACATCGTGAAGTAGAAATGGATTCAAAGCTTTGCGGTCAGTAACATCCCCAGAGATGGCAACTAAATATTTCATATCAGGCTTTTAAAAACTCAGTTTCTGGGTAGTGCCCAAGAACTCACATGTAGTATTCTTCTCCCTTATTTATAAATTCTGGAGGTGGCAACATCATGCTTGTGATGAAAATTCCCATACAGAATCTTATCATAGAATGGTTTGGGTTGGAAGGGACCTCTAAAGGTCCAGCCCCTGTGCAGTCAGCAGGTATATCCTTCACTAGATAGGTTGCTCAGAGACTTGTCGAGCCTGACCTTCAGTATCTACAGGGATGGGGCCTCAATTACCTTCTTGGGCAACCTGTTGTAGTGTTCCACCACCCTCATTGTAAAGAACTTCTTCCTGACATACAACCTAAGTCTAGCCCGGTCTACTTTCAATCCATTGTCACTCATCCTATTGCCCCAACTCCTTCTAAACAGTTCCTCCTCAGACCTAACCTGTAGGTCCCCTTCAGATGTTAAAATACAGGTTTAAGGTCTAGCCAATACCTTCTCTTCTCCAGGCTGAACAGCCCCAAGTCTCCCAGCCTGTCTTCAGAGGAGAGGTGCTCCAGCCCTCAGACCATCTTTGTGGCCCTTCTCTGGACCCTCTCCATCAGGTCCATGCCTCCCTTGTGTTGAAGGCTCCAGGGCTAGACACAGCACTGCAGGTGAGATCTCACTAGAGCAGACCAGAGTGGCAGTATCACCTCTCTCCGTCTGCTTGCCATACTGCTTTTGGTGCAGCCCAGATTGCCGTCAGACTTCTGGGCTGCCTATTGCTGGCTTGTGTCCAGGTACTCATCCACCAGCACCCAAAAGCCCTTTCTGCAGGGCTGCTCTCAATCTTGTCATTCTCTAACTTAGTCTCATTTACTGGTTCAGGTCTTCTAAGAGAGCAAGTTCTGAATAAACTGCATCTTTATTTTACAGTATTTCATTACTTGTTTCCACTGCCACAGGTACATCACTAGTACTTTTTTTAAATTTTACTTTACACTACACACCTAATGAAATTCAGAAGGAAGACACAGTTCTGCCCTGAAGATAGTCATTGATTTGAAAACTTTG
>VWZE01014938.1:256243-327227 GCA_013396675.1 Eubucco bourcierii | reverse complement strand
GGGGGGGGGGGCCTTCAAGCTTGTTATTGTGTGATCTGCCACTTTCCTATGGTGTCTTCCACTGCATACTTCAATCACTGCTTAAAAAAAAAAAAGACAGTGAAAACTGAACCCATGCAAGAGTCACACATGTTCTTTGTGATGGAACAAGCACCTTCTAGCTTTTCACAACTGCATTTATTTGTCACTTGCTTACTTTACATCTGTCCCAGGCTGGCACTGCTCCTGGCTGCAACATGGATGAATTCTTGGTTTCAAAGCCAGGTTTGTCCTTACAGTTATTTCACTGGCACATAATAAAAACAGTTTCCTGTACTTGGCAAAACGCAGCTAAATTAAGAGTCCAGGTGTGCTCTTTCTATCAACCTTTCTACAGTGTAATTCTAAATTCTACTCACTCCAAATTAGCAGCTTTAACAGGCTATAATAGTAGCCTCTTGGCTAACATATCCCAGGTAAGAGACAAAAGATGTTCCAGTGCTCTGAACGCAGGTGTCCCTAAGCACCAGATCCACATGCCACTTGAACACCCCCAGGGGTGGTGACTCCACCACTGTCTTGGGAAGACCATTCCAGTGTTTGAGAACCCTTTCAGTGAATAAATATTTTGCAGTATTCAGCCTGGTGCAGCCTGGAACCATTTTCTCTAATCCTGTCACTTGCCACCAGGGACAAGTAGTTGCCTCCTTGTCTCTCCAACCTCCTTTCAGGTAGTTGTAGAGTGTGATGAGGTCTTCCCTCAGGCTCCCCTTCTCCAGACTGAATGACCTCTCTCAGATGCTCCTTGTAGGCTCTGAGCTCCAGGCCCTTCTCCAGCCTCGTTGTCCTTCTCTGGACATGCTCCAGCACCTCATGAGGAGCCTAGAACTGAACCCAGCTGTCGAGGCATGGCCTCACCAGTGCTGAGTGCAGGAGGATGATCACCTCCCTGTGCCTTTTGGCCACAGTGTTTCTAACACAAGCCAGTATGCTATTTGCTTTCTTGGCTACCTGGGCACACTGCTGACTCATGTCCAATTAACTGGCAACAAATGCCCCCAGGTCCCTCTCCAAACAGCAGCTTTCCAACCACACATACCTGTATCTGTAGCTTACTATGGTGTTGTTGCGACCCAAGTGCAGGTCTTACCTTGACTAATACTTCTCAGTTACTGCAAGATTTCATGTTTATATCATTGTTTGTCCATAGACTATATAGAGACAAGTAAGGATAGTAATGAGTTGATTAACCTTTATCTGTTCTAAAGTACAGAGGAATGCAGTAAGTGCACACATATACACCAAGCACAAGCTCAGATTTGTATTGCTTGTTTTCCAGAAAGCTTAGTTCACTGAAGCTGCCTGTGTGCTTTGATGTAACTTTAAAAAAAATCCAGGTATTTCCTAGTGCTTTCTAGGTTTGATTTGCAGATGCTTTTCAACCAGATTCTTTGTCTGGACTTCTTTCTTCCACTTAAAAATGGCTAAGGTAGATGCTTTTAATTCAAGCTTGTCTGATATTTCCCATGTGCTCACTTCAAATTGTTCTAGCTCCCCTGACCTATACCCTGCAAAGAATTGATTGCAGGTGGAAGTGTTCCCAGCATTGTCAACATCTCTCATGACCAAGGGAGTTGGAGAAGCAGCTGGGAGAAATATTAACCTCTATCTTAGAAATCTTTCCTGATGTAATGAGTATTTCTCAGGCGTGATGAGTGTGTACACCTTCGCTCACTTCTCTTTGTTAACTCTAACCAGATGCTGTGCTCTTAGATCAGTCGTTAGATATCCAAACATCACCAAAAGCTTGGTCAGCGCTCTCTGTAGGCACATCTGCTGTTTCACATTTAACCTTTCCTTTTCAAAGCCCCAGAGCAGTCACCACCTGGATTCTAAGATTGGCTAGGATATGCTGCCTGGTAAGATGGATGGTCCTATCAGCCTATGGGAGACTCAGAGCTGCTAAGGTGCCAGTTGTTGTGCAGAAGCTATTCTCAGTTGGACCTTCTGCGTCTTTTGAGTTGTTTTGGTTTTGGGTTGGTTGTTTTTTTGTTGGTTTTTTTTTTTTGTAATCTCCCTCTGTCTCCCCATGCCTGTAGATAAACAACTCTTAATTCACCATCATAGTTCATTTTATCAGTCAAAGGGACTTTGACAGGCTGGAGAGGTAGGTCCAAGCCAATGGTGAAGTTCAACAGGGTAAAGTACCAGGTCCTGTACCTGGGTAGGAGCAATCCCAAGCACAAATACAGCTCGAGTGAGGAATGTCTCAAGAGCAGCCTGGAGGAGAAGGACTAGGGGGTGTCAGCTGATAAAAAGCTGACTTTGAATGGCTCGGGGGGATGTGACCTTTGTCGCTTCCCTGGGCAACCTGTTCCCAGTGAAGGTGGTGACCTTCACAGTAAAGGACTTGTTCCAAAGTTGCAAGGCTCTGCTACTATGAAAGTTTAAACTTGCATGAACTTTCCAGAAATTTCAACATTGAGGACTCCAAATGGCAGCAATATTTGGTTTCTTATGTAGGCTGCTTATCATATTATTCTGGAAGTAGTTCCATGGGTGGTGTGGTAGGAGGATATTTGGAAAGAGAGCAAGCTGACAGTTTTCACAAATCTATTTTTAGTATTCATTAATTGATTTTATTCTTGTGGTTACCCTCCCATTAAAATCCATTTGAAGCTAGAGTGCTCTTGACTATTAAGCTACTCGCCAAGGGCTTTAAATTACTTTGATAGCTTAAGAGAAAAATTACTTACTACTTAGTGTGTCTTATTTTTGTGATATTCAGCATTCCCTTTTCCCCCCATCTGTAATACTCTGTCTAGATTTGCAGAGATTCTGAAGTAATTCTGAATAAGACAAGGAAGTGAAAATCAAAAATAGTCCTTGCTATCAATCTCAGACACTGTAGACAAGCCACTTGTGCTTAGTTTGTGTCCTGCCCTGCGTGCAAGCTCATTATTATATAAAGATGATTGAAGAAAAGTCACTCAGGTGGAGTTGAACTAGTCACAATAACTTGTACAAACCCAGCAGTTGCACAGCATGGGTAACACATGTGGTATCTGCCTCTGAGCATGTGGGAACGCAGATTGCATTGAGTTGGAAGGGACATCTTGTCCAACATCCCTGCAGTCAACAGGGACACCTCCAACTAGATCAAGCCGCACAAGTTATGGTGCGTGGCCCTGCTGCTGAACTGCCAACACAGAATCACAGAATTAACCAGGTTTACTTAATGCTAGGTGGCTTAGCTCAGAAGATGGTCTCTCATCCTGTGTGCTGGCGATTCCAGATGTCAACAGACACTCCTAATGTTGCACATAGTTTAGCTTCAACTGTCTCTTCTGTCTGCCTACAGCAGGTCAATTTGAGTTGGTAAAGAATCTTCCATGTCCCCTAATGGAATATATATTTTTATGAAGATATCAAGGGAAGGAAGTAGCTATGAGCACTTTTCATGATGGCATAAATTCACACATTATTCATGCCTCATTTGACTTACTCTGCAAGATCAGCATAAAACCATCTAGAAGAATGTGTACCTTTAGCATACTGAAAAAATTCAACACCTAGATAATAATATTGGTGACATTTGCAAAGCCACACAGACCTGAGCCTTTTGGCATTGACGTGAATAGAAATGAGACCATCTCTTTCTTGGGCAGGAGTGCCTCAATGACGCTTTTCTTTTTCTGCTCTTGTGAGACTCCAGCTTGAATACTGCATCCAGTTCTGCTGTCTTCATCATAAGGACTCAAAACTGTTGGAGCAAGTCCAGAAGAGGGCCACAAGGATGATGCAAGGGCTAGAGCATCTCTGCTATAAGGGTAGGCTGAAGGAACTGGGATTGTTTGGCCTGGAGAAGAGAAAACTCCAGGGGGGCCTTATAGCTGCTTTCCAGCACCTGAAGGGAACCTACTGGAAAGCTGAAGAGAGACTTTACACAAGGATGTCTAGCAGTAGGACAAGGGGAGTTTATTGAAGCTGCAGGTGCCACTTCTAACTTCCTACACCCCAACGAGGGGCACAAGATGTGGCACTGCCCTTGATCTGCAGCCCAGCCCTTGGCAGTGACTCTCCCCATGATGTTCTTGCTGTTAGCAGCAGCCCCTGGCTGTGCAAACCTGCCCTGAACTGCAGGAAGTGCCTCAGTGAGCAGAGCCTGAGCTGAGAAGTCACAGCACTGAGCAGATTTGGTTCTGTTGTAGGTGAAATCTGGGACACCTAGCTTCTCCATAATGCCAGTGAGATGGTTACCTCCTTATAGCTCCGGTGTGCCTGTCTCTCTGTCTAGCCAAATACCTTTAGAGGATTGCCTTCTAGCATCTAGATGAGAAGATCCCCTTTTGTACTAAGTTTATCTTCAGATAAGGCTGAGATCATACTGGATATAAACTTCTGGCTTATGACAGAAAATGAAAAGTTTTTTGAGCACTAAATTGAATCCTTAGTAAATGTTTGGGGTTTGAAATTTGGTCAGAGGCATACCTTCATGTATTGAATCCATTTCTTCAGAATTATTAGCACTAAATGATGAGAGTTTTCTACAGGACTACTGAGAACTAGAAATTCTTGTTGATGGGAGTGCAGTACAGGTGAACTCATCTAAGTGATTTCTCCAGGTTGCATAGGTTTTTTTTACTAGTTTATTTGCCACTGTACTGCTGGTCACAGAAGAAATCCTGATGTTTTTAAATTACTACTTGTCAACACAACAGTTAAAGTATCCAAACAAATCAGTGCTACTTTATTCAACAGATGCCAAAATTGAGTCATAAAGGATCATAATACACTCATTAAAGCACACAGGCAAGACTAGAGAACTACAAGAAAGCTGGGAAGGGACTTCTGACAAGGGCTTGTAGTGATAGGGTGAGAGGCAATGGTTTGAAGTTTGAGGAGGGCGGATTTAAATTGGGGATTAGGAAGAAATTTTTCACAGTGAGGGTGATGATGCACTGGAATGGGTTTCCCAGGGACATCATGGATGTCCCCTCCCTGGAGATGCTCAAGGCCTCATCCGACCTGGCCTTCAACAAGCTACTCTAGTGAAAGATGTCCTTGCTGATGTGGGGGTGTTTGAACTGGATGATCATAAAGGTCATTTCCAACCCAAACCATTTTATGAATTGTATGGATACAAATCTGACCAGAAGTGAGAGATTTGGGTTTTAAACAAGCAAACAAAACAAACCCGATCAAACCTAACAATGACCTATCGCTGTGAACTGTTAACTGGGGTGCATGAAGTAACTGTATTTTGAGATGGAGATGTGTGGTTCCCTGTGTGGGAAGACAAGGCATTTTTGGCTTTCCTGGCAACACGAAGGCTGTAGCAGTTGTTGTGTTAAAAGCAAGGCTGGATGTGTCTTGGGATGTACTCTAAAATATCCTAGTGGGGAAGGGGGGGATTTGTGATGACCTTTTTTTTGACGTGCTGCACATGAGTTTTCCCTGATTTGTTCTATCTGAACATCTCTCCTAAANAAAAAAAAAAAAAAAAAAAACTAGCTTTAGAAATTGAAACTTTCAGTCACTTCTGGTATACTTGCTTCAAGAACAAACTTGCCAGAGCCCCAGATCATAGCTCTGGGCTGCTCCGAACTCATTCCAGTGCTACAGCGGTGGGATGAAATCTACAGTTCTTTCCCACTTTCCTCGTGAGAGATCACTAACAGTTTAGAGATCTTTAGCTAGCAAGTTGTCTTTGCCAGAAAAAATTGCAAATACCTCAGATCCATCACCTTCAGTTTGGGTATTCTGCTTTTCTGTAGCACCTTGTGACTTGTTTTCAAGTCTATATTGTTGTAGGTGATTGTTTCTCTCTCCTTAGAGCAGCAATTCTCTCTTGCCTTTGAATTGCAGCTTTTTGTTTTCTTCCAAAGTTTTCCTTGGTTTTCAATGCACTTTGGAATTCCCCTGCTTGGTATCATTTGTCACTAAGCAAACATTCTGCTAACTGTAAGTGACATAGTGTTAACATCTAGAGTGTTAGATTTTGTTGTATTATTTGAAGGTGAAAAATATGAATGATTTTATTTAATTAGGAACAAAGTGAAGGAATTTCTGTAGATTTGAGACGATCATGTACCTAAAAAAATGTTTCTCTGCCCAAGTGTGATTCTAAATCACCTCATTTTTCTATAAGGAAGGTATTAGGGATTTTTTTTTTTTTTTTCATAGATAAACTACTGGTATCTTTCACATACAGTAGGTTTGAGATCATCCATTACTCCTGCAAAGTCCATTCCTTGACACTCAATCAATTAATTTTAATATAGCTAGCAGAATGACTTTCAAGAAGCCGCTGTAAATCGTTGATGATAATTAAAATTTGGTTGATGACAGGCTTTGTATTTGCATTTCAGATTGTCCTCTGTCATGGATATGCTTTTGAAAGTTTACCTTACAACTAAAACTGGAACTTATTTTTGTGGTGATATAAATCCATCTTATTTATACTTCACTACTTAGTTTATGGAGCTCAAGAGAGGCCCTGTTAGGCTTCGTTTTGGCCCAGCTGGTGCTGACTGAAAGCTGTGAGATGATGATGTCGCAGTTAAGGGTTGCTTTGAGATACTCTTAAGGTGCAAGGCCATGTGACTCAAGAGCACAAATGCTTCACCTAAGCATTCTTGTAATCAAGTCTCTGAGCTGCTGCAGTTCTGTGAAAGTTAAGAAGAATAACGTCAGTTTCTTATTGCAATATTGAAGCTTACCTTCTTTCAAAATACTTACATGAAAGGTGCAGCTATAAAGACTATGATACTTTGAGTAAGATGTAAGGTACCTAGGAACTTAGCTAGACATGGGAGGTCCTGATTCTTCTGAGGCCTTCATAACTGTCTTCCCATTTTGCATCTCTCTTTCACGACATGGAGCCCTTGATGTGTGCTGTGCAGAGTAGGCAAGAAACCACCAAAACCTTGACTTATTCAATCTGAGATAGCGTTTAAAAGCACAAGAAGCTCTGGGTTTAAATGCACTTTAAGAACAGAAATGTCCTTTCTCTCCTTCTCGATGTACTGGGAGTGGAGAGAAGAATGGGGGTGAAAAAGAATGGATCAAAATGTTAACATACAATCAGCAGAGAAACTTGGTAAACAAAAGACCAGTGCTGGTGGCAGCTAAGGGAGGAGGCAAGAGGAAAGCCTCATTAAGTCTGATTGTTATGGCACAGGGTGATAATGGTCCTGTACATCAGATAATGATTTACTCAGTGTCTCCAGCACATATTGGATAGATTATGTAAGTAGGTTATTTCTTACTGAAAGAACAGCTATCATTAACAGCCACTGAAATAGTTTAGTAAATCTTCATGCTGCAGTGGCAAAAAAGAGTTGACAACATTAAAATAATGCAATTTCATCCCAAAGTGAATCATAATTACTGATGTTGAACGTACGACCTTGACAACACAAAACTTCCAGAGAACTCTGTTTTATCTTTCTGTGTCTTTGCAACTACTAATAATGTAAAATGATAGTGAAATTTGTTGACTTGAATTTAATCTGTGCTAATATACAGCTTACAAGACTACTCTCCACTGCCTCAAGCAGTCTGGAGCGGAGGACTTGGGGGTGTCAATAATAACAAGCTCACCATGAGGCAGCAGTGGTCACTGGCAGCCCAGAAGGCAGCTGTGTGCTAGGCTGCATCCAAAGCAGTGTGGGCAGCAGGACAGGGATGTGATTCTGCTCCTATGAGACCCCACCTGAAGCACTGCATCCAGTTCTGGTGCCCCAGCCAGTAAGAGGGGGCATGGAGCTGCCGGAATGAGTCTAGAGGAAGCCACAAAGATGATCAGAGGGCTAGAGTACCTCTTCAGTGAGAACAGGCTGAGAGAGTTGTGGCTGTTTATCTTGGAGCAAAGAAGGTTCCAGGGAATGACCTAAGAGCAGCCTTAGAGTTCCACTTTCTGTAGAAAAGCAAACCAAAATATGGTCAGAAAGGGCTATGAGAGGAATGGAAGCTCACTGCCTCGTTCAGCAGCTTGATCCCGTGTCCGTCCATTTCCCTCTCACATCACCTTTGCAGAGCCCTGCAGGATGTCAGATTTGCCACTCTTCTCAACTTACTTCAAGGCAATTTCCTCTGCCATTTGAAACAACAGCAAACTAAAGCTCTTTTTGAAGCCTGTGGACAAGCTAATATATATTTTATATGTTCTGTATACATACATGTACTCGTACCCTTCAAAGTGGAAAGGCAACTGTTTGAATTAAAGGGAAAAGAAAATCTCTGCAGATCAAAAGAAAAAAAAAATTAAACTTTTGTTTCTTGTTGTGAGGGGGTATATTAAAAGAGACATCAAATCTTTTGAGGTCTTTAAAATACTTTCAAATTTACTGGCAGCTTATCTGTGAAGTCCAGCTCTTAAGAACTGGATATGGAGTCCTCTTACTGCTCACACTATCATTTCATCTGTTTGAAGATGCTGCAGTTGTAATGAAACAGTTGTGACAGTTCTCTTCTACAACATTGTCAACATCTTTCCACTTGTATGGGTCATGCAATCATTTAAATCTGCAAGAGCTGACAAACTGACTACTTGCACTGCCCTAAACTGCATTGTATGATTGTGGTTATTCATTCAGCAACCATACCTTTGCTAACCATGTTACGTGACTGTATGAACTGTACCAGAGTGGAGCTGATGAGGGTCTGCAGCTGAAAGTTGTGTGCTGTACTTAGTAGCCAGTGTGAAGAAGCTAGACAAGTATTCAAGGAAATGCAACCAAGAATCCCTGTTGGTTGAAGAGGTTTTAATTGATGCTTCCACTGGGTTTCCTTGGCTTAGCTGCTTGCTAAAATACACTATTTTTATTGAGTTTCTTAATAGCAGTGTCTGTAAGCAACTCAGAAAACACTATTTCAGTATCTCCACACAAAAGGCTGCTCAGGTTAACATCAGCTTAAAAAACCCAAGCAGTTCCCTAAAGCTTCAGAGAAGAAAATATATCCTAAAGGAAATACTGGAAAAATACCTCTATTAAGGAGTGAAAATAAAATCAGCAGTAGTCTTGAATAAAAATGTTGTAGAGGATAATCTGCTTTCTCTTTAAGAAGCTGTCCTGATTGAGAGCATACTGATAAACGGGTTTGTCCATTCTCTGACAGCAGCCACTGGGTAAAGGAGCTCAGAATTGCTACATTTGCGACCTAAAAGCTCTCTTTCCAAGCAAAACACTCTCAGGAATTCTTGCCTGGTTTACTGCCAGTTAGTACACTTCGGTTGATGAGTTGGATATTGAGGAGCAGAGTGGCTGGAAAGCTGCCCAGCAGAGAAAGACCTGGGGCTGCTGACTGACAGCTGGCTGAATGTGAGCCAACTGGTGGCCAAGAAGGCCAAGAGCATCCTGACCTGGATCAGCAGGACCAGAGCAGTGACTGTCCCCCTACATCTGGTACTGGTGAGGCTTGCACATTGAGTACTGGGTTCAGTTTTGAGTCCCTCACTCAAAGAAGGATGTTGAGGTGGTAAAGGGAGGGGCAATGAAGCTGTTAAAGGGTCTGGAAAACAGGTCTGGTGAAGAGCAGCTGAGGGACCTGGCTTTGTTCATCCTGGAACAAAGGAGACTGAGCAGAAACTTTCTCTTTACAGCTCCCTGAAAGGAAGTTGGAGTGAGGTAGAGGTTTGTTGTTTCTTCCTAGTTAAAAGTGGTAGGATGAGAAATGGCCACAAGTTGCACCAGAGGAGGCTTAGGTTGGATGGTAGAAGAAAACTTTTTCCTGCAGGAGTGGTCAGGCGTTGCAACAGGCTGCCCAGGGAGAGGTGAAGTCACCATCCCTGGAGGCGTTCAGAAACGTGTGGATGTGGTGCTTTCAGGATGTGTTATAGTGGACGTGGTGGTGTTGGGATAATGCTTGGACTCGACAGTTTTAGAGGTCTTCTCCAATCTGACTGATTCTATTATTTCACTGGATTGAAAAGCGCCTCTTGAAGTCATCTAGTCCAATCCCTCTGCAGTAAATGGGTTTATCTCCAACTACATCAGGTTGCTCAGAGCCCATTCAAGCTTGATCTTAAAATATCTTCAGTAATGGGGCCACCACCACCACCATGGTTATCCTGTTCCAATGTTCCAGCACCCTCATCGTAGAGCACTTGTGTGAGTGTATGAACAACCTGGTCTGATTTTCAGTCTCTCTTCCATCTCTAGGTGGAGAGGTTCATTCTGTGTAGCTGTTCAGCATGAGGCCTAGGGGTATACTGGTGCTGCAGTGTTCAGGTTGCTTCCTCTTGTGCTTAGATCTCATTTCTGCTTGGTGCAAATAACTGTGAGGATGCAAGGTGGGGTCATCACATCATGGCATAGCACTGAACTGCAGTGTTGGTTGTGTGTGTAGGCCTGGCAGAAAAACTCTTGTTTCACAAACAGAATCACAGCAATAACTGACCAGCGGACTCCAGAGCACAGACCCTAATCCTAAATACCAGCACATCTGCCCAGCTGCTTCTGTGTGTGCCAGCCAGAGGCATTCACTGACCAAAACCAGGCTTGTTTGTGTTTGCTTTTTACTCCTGTCACAGTTGTCAAACTGCTTTCTTACACTATTGTATTCTTCCAGTTAAGCAGCAAGCTTTGATCTTTGCTTTGCCTCCTGGCTTTGGTAGCTTCTTAAGGAGGGGAAAAATCCATCGTTCTGCTTTTGAAAACACTTTTCTGCAACCCACTCTTTGGACAGTGACATAGAAACTCTACTGTAAGATATTTGCTGCTGAGGAGGAACTTGTCTGTTGGCAGAGCTGCAGAAATGGCTACCTGCCTTTCCTGTCCGTAAAGGGGTTCAACTATGTATGTATTTGTGCATGTGTGAAAGACTCTGTGGATCAGAGGGAATATTCATACTTTTGATTTCAAACTGAATTAAAACTAGGCTCCAAAGATACCAAACAAACCCTGACTACACATTTTTAACCAGACCTCAGCTTCTAAGTTGTATTTTTATTGTGGGAGGCTCCTCCACCATTTTATCATACCAAATTCCTACTTCTAATCCAGATTGTAGTCTGTAGCAATCCATCATTGGGTGGTTAAGGCAAGGATATTATTTTGATAGAAATCAGGTCCTGTACGTGGCAAGGACAGGAAGTTTGTGTTTTGCTTTAGGGTGCTTCAGTCATTTAATATTGTTGTCATTTAGAAGACAAATGTTGGGAGTTTAAGCTCTTCTATTGACTATACAGTGCAATGGGGAGTAGGAGGAGGGGGCAACACAGCTTCTTGTGATACAGGACGCTTCAGTGTGGACTCATGCAGATCATGCATCAAAGTTCTTGTAATTCTTCTAGGCTGGATATTAGGAAAGATTTCTTCACTGCAAAGGTTCTCAAACATTGGAATGGTCTGTCCCAGGGCAGTAGGGGAGCCACCATCTCTGGGGGCTTTCAAGCACCTTGTGGACCTGGTACTTAGGGACATGGTTTAGTGTTGATCTTCCAGCTTTTGGATCAAAGGTTGGACTCAATGATCTTTGAGGTCTCTTCCTACCAGGCATATTCTGTGATTCTTCTGGAGAGGACAGTGGCCAAATGTCCTCCAGGCGGAGCATACAACTGACTATGGTTGGTCTTAAACACATCCAAGGTTGGTGACTCAACCACCTCCCTGGGCAGCTCAGGACAAACCATAAAACTTGTCTCCTGTCTCCTTTAAACTTGTGTAATGTTTTGCTTTTTAATTATGTGACATGATAATAGTATCTGAAATTGCAATTAAAGCTTGCAGTTATCATCCAAAAGATCAATACTTTGCTGTAGAAAATGTCTGCTTTTTCATACTCTTTCAGTACAGCATCATGTCCTTTGCAGGAGTTTGATTTATATCTAGGTGTTCTCAATGTTCTTTAGGGGCTTTTTTGTATTTTATGCAAAAAAATGCTAATTGGTGAGATTTCTTTTGCCTGTGCTTGGATCAAAACCTGCTCACCAACCCTGTGAAATCCAGTTTCTATGCTGTAGGCTGTGTTTCTAGGTTCAATGGAAAGGGTTTTGGTGCCATTTATATGCAAACAAAACTTCATTATCCAATGTAAATTGGTAGTTGAGCTACTGTGAGCACAGAATCGATGCTAGTAATAGGGATGCTGAGGATCACTGTGGCAGCTGCTGGAGGCCCTGCACTGTTGGGAGTCCAGCAGGAGGAAGCATTGAGCTGACTTGTTTTGACGTGGCAGAGGTGAAATTGGTGCTAATAAGCAAAGACTTTTATTGGCTTCTGTAGAAGAGGAGCTAATTACTCATGTGTCTGCATTGCAGACATCGCTGTGGTTGTCTCAGATGCCTCTGCACCACCCTTAGCAGTGGTGGTGTTCACAAGAGGTTTGTTGCAAGGGCCAGGACCACCCTAGATCAGCACACTGATGCTGACAGGCTGGTAAATCTCCTCAGAATACTGCAGTGGGGAGCGAGTGTAGATGTGCAATACAATCCAGGCATATTATGGTTTGGAAGGGACCTCTGAAGATCTAGTCCAACCCTCCTGCTGAAACAGAGTTTCACCCACAGCAAGATCCCAGTGGTCCAGGTGGGTTTGGAGTCTCTCAACAGAAGGAGATTCCACAACCTCTCTAGACTAGCCTGCTCCAGGGCTCCAGCACCTTCACAGCAAAGAAAGTTTTCCTTATGATAAGCAGAAACTTCCTGAGTTCCAGTTTGTGCCTGTTGCCCCTTGCTCTGTCTCTGCACACCACTGAAAAATGTCTGGCCCCGTGCTTTTGCCCACCATAGGTCCTTTAGCTCTTGCTGACCATTGACCAGATGCCCTCTCAGGCTGCTCTTCTCCAGGCTCAACAGCCTCAGGTGTCTCAACCTTTCCTGTGAGGAAAAATCCTTCAGTCCCCTCCTCTCTGTAGCCCTTGCAGGACTCCTGGAGTCAGGATTAGCAGTTAAGAGACGTGGTGAGAAATACAACGCAGCTTGGAGGTGGTGGATCAAACTGTTCAACACTTGTCTGAGCTCAGTGCATGAAGGGGTCACAAAAACCAACAAGGTTAAGTTACCCAACCAGTGACTGCATTCTTTACTCAGGTTTCCTGTAACAGAGGTCATATGAATATTGAGAAAAAACTTTGACTATTTGGTGATTATAACTACAAATAGGAAAGAGAAGGAAGGAATCCATATCTTTATTCAGAATTAATAAAATTTGATGCAGTGCTCTATTCTCCAATCTCAAAAGACCAGACTCACTCAATGTATATTTAGTAGGGAGATGTTCTGCTTCCTTTAGCATCTTTGTGGCTATGCTCTGGACTCTCTTGAGCGGGTCACTGGGGTCTTCCTTGTACCAAGGGGGGGGAAATAGGGAGGTCAAATGATTGTTGGTGATATGTAAGGTGCAAAATTCTTATTAGAGCTGGCTTTAATTTTTTTTTTTCTATTCTTAGTCATTCCAAATCATAGTATCATTCTACTTTTACAATTATGCACAGGAATTCTTTGGATATTGCTGATGTTAACCTCATGACAAACAAACATCTCCAAGTTTGTGCAAGGTGACAGTGACTAAAATGCTTTCCAGCCCTTCCCAGCCAGCTGTGGAATCAGAATGGTAAGGTTGGAAGGGACCTCAAAGATCATCCAGTTCCAACCCCCTGCCATAGGCAGGGGCATCTTCCAACAGATCACTCAAGGCCTCATCCAACCTGGCCTTGAACACCTCCAGGGAGGGAGCAGCCACAGCCTCCCTGGGCAACCTGTGCTAGTGTCTCACCACCCTCACTGGAAAGAACTTCCTCCTAACATCCAGTCTAAATCTCCTATCTACCAGTTTAAACCCATTGCCCCTTGTCCTGTCATTACAAGACCTTGTCCCTCCCCAGCCTTCGTGTAGACCCCCTTCAGGTACTGGGAGACTATTATAAGGTCTCCTCAAAACCTTCTCTTCTCCAGGCTGCAGAGCCCCAACTTTATCAGCCTCTCCACATAGGGTGCTCCAGCCCTCTGATCATCTTTGTGGCCCTCCTCTGGACCCACTTCAACAGTTCGGTGTCCTTGTGCTGGGAGCTCCAGAACTGTACACAGTACTCCAGGTGGGTTCTGACTACAGCGGAGTAAAGAGTGCAGTATCTCTGTGGCAATATTGGTAGTCTTAGATGGACCCTCTATTTCTCACTTGGAAAATGTACATAAACAAGAACTGCAGCACTGCCTACAAATGTGTCTGGAGAAAGGTATTTGTGTCCAGGCCTTGTTGGTTTAGCTTACTCTAGCCAGTATACTCAAATTAACACACTTAAGGCTGAGAGAGTTGAGGTTGCTCAACCCAGAGATGAGAAAGCTCTGGGTACACATTACAGCAACTTGCCAGTGTTTGAAGTGACCTACAGGAGAGGTGTAGAGAGACTTCGAAAACGAGAGACAATTGTTTCAGACTGGAAGATCTACTGAGATTAGACATGAGGCTTGTGAGGCACTAGAAGAGGTTGCCCAGAGGAGTTGTGGAGGCTCCAAGCCTGGAAGTGTTGAAGGCTAGGTTGGATAAGACCTTGAGCAAGGTGGTCTAGTGGAAGGTGTCCCTGGCTATGGGTGGGGGCTGGAACTAGCTGATCTTCAAGATCCTTTCCAACCCAACCTATTCTCTGATTCCATGATTAAAATGCACCCACACAAATATTGTCATAGTAGTTGGAGATACATTGTCTAAAACTTTAAAACCAAGTGCTCATCTTGTAGAGGTTAAGAAAAAGCATTAAAATTAATGAAATGATTGCAACTCAATCTGCATATGCAAATTGGGATGAGTCGTATGGCAAACAATTGTATAAGCAAAAGATTATGATAATAAATTGTGTTAAATGAATTAATGACTGGTTAGCCCCACTTGATAAGGTCAGAGTAAGTCCCAGTGCACTTATTACTAAAATTCATCATTCAAGCACGTGGATGCATTTCGTTATTGCATTCTGTTTTAACAAGCAGAGAAACTCTGGGAGCAATGGAAAGTTTCCCTGTCTAGCACAAGTCTGGGAAACTTTTCTCTGTTGAGAGCACTTCAGATCTGAAGAATGGAAGATGTGTAGAAATACAAATAATTATCTGTCCTTAGAATTTGACTTCAGGATTAATAATTTACTGAAGGCCACCTTCTCACTGCTTTGTAGGGGGTAGAGATTTATGGCTTTCAAGGAATACAAGAGAGTCAGAGCCATGGTAAAAGAAGAGGAGGCTGAGGGGGGCACCTCATTGCTCTCTTACAGCCACCTGAAAGGAGGTTGTGGGAGATGGGTGTTGGTCTGTTCCTACTATCAAATGATAGAACAAGAGGAAATGGTTTCAAGTTTTACCAGGGAAAGTTTAGGTTGGCTATTGGGAAATCATCTTTCCTGCATGAGTGGTCAGTGCTTGGTACAGGCTGCCCAGGGAGGTGGTGGAGTTGCCATCCTTGGAGGTGTTAAAAAAAATGTGTGGACCTGGCACCTGGGGACATGGCTTAGTGAGCATTACGCTGTTGGCTTGGTGGTTGGACTTGTTGATCTTAGAGGCCTTTTCCAACCAAAATGATTCTACGATCCCATGAAAGAAGCCATTAAGTTTGTTTCATCCTTATATGAATGCGTTGATTTCTCTGCAGACAAGTCTAAAGACAGGTTTGCTCAAGGCAAAAATGATTTTCTAGCTCTGTGCTACTACAGTAAACAATGAATTCAACATGGATCTTTTGAGTAATACTGGCTTATAACAGTAATATTTATTATCTACGGATTTCAGAATATATGGAGAGAGTGTCTTGTTTGAGATGGGTTTCTGTAAAAACATTTCTGTTTTTATTCTTTCGGTGAACTGTAATTTCATGCTCTTCTTTGCTTGTGTCAACCTCAAGTACTCAGTGTCTGTATGCATTCACACATCTAGTAGGCAGCTAATTTCTCATGTGTGGACACTTCTTAGCAGCATTTACTGAGCATGCACCTGGGTGGAGTGGAAATACTCATATGACACAGTGTTCCTAAAAGCCCCTAGTTAAGTTCACTAGCAGGGAGACTGTTAGAGGTTGGTTGCTATCAAACTGGAACCAAATGAGCAGAAAAATCTCTACTAAAAAATGAGTGGACTGTGCTAGTTTCAGATAACCTGCTCTAATGAGCAAGCCCACACACAGATGGAAAGAAAGGCAGCACACAAAGCCCTGGACTGAGATAAGGAGTTAATTGAGGTGATTCAATCCCTGATAACCTGGCCTGTTTACAGACAACACAGCAAAAGCAACAGCAGCATCCAACCATAAAAAAAGCACCCTCTAAGCCTGCGGCCAGCTCAGAAGAGACCAACACCCAAATCTGGAAACCACAAGCAGCAACCAGAACAGGAAGCCTCTCATGTTCCAGTCTGAACTTCAAGCCCCATAGTGTTTTGCTCAAGCCTGCACTTTCATTTTGAGGCTGGCATGACATCACCATGGTATTGAATCTCAGTAGCAGATTCAGCTGAACCCATGACATCTGTCTCAGCTGGAGTTTTGCCTGGTTGTTGAAGCCATTGTGGAGTGTGTTCCTTTGAGTAGCTGCTGACTAGGTGGAGGCCAGTGCCGCTGTTTCAAGTGATGCAAATGCGGAGGAAAGCTCATCCAGTGATTGGGGAGACTTAAAAGCAAACAGAAAAGAACCCATCAGGCCATTTTAGATATGTCAGATACTCTCCTCGCTTCAGGACTGCTATGAATCAGCAGCTACTGTCCTTACTCTGAGCTCTGGGGAGCAATTGCTTCCCCAACCGCAAGCTGAATCAACAAGATCCCTGTTGCATCCAGAGGAACAGATAATTTGAGGCCACTTCAGCAAGGCAGAAAGGTTGGAAGACTTCAGTACATCATTCCTGCAGAAACCACCCGACAACATGATACCTCAATTCAGAACTATCAAATTAGCTTCAGTAAAAACAGCCTCTAATGAATTAATCATAGGAACAGGCATTTTACTTGCAGAACAAAACAGAGATGATACAATTAACCAATTCCTTCTAAGGCCCACAATTACTTTATTAGGGCCTTAAAACATGGTTTCTGCAAAGCAGTCTTTATTCCCAGTTTGCTGCAGTGATCAGACGGTGCTGCCTAAGCGCTGCTATTGAGGCCTGTGCTGTCCCTTATCTCATTAAGTGTGACATAAACACCTTTGATGAAATGAAATGGCCAAGTGCAGCAAATGGAGCGAACTATTTTCCTACACAGTGCTGCCTTGCTACATGCTTGCAATCTGATTTGCTGGCCTTTATTGACAGATGATAACGTGTTTTGTGCAGGTGCCAGCCAAAGATACCCATTTAGAGCTTCTAAATAATTAAGTATTGATTAATCAACATAGAAGTATATAGAACACCTATCCTTTTCCCCGCTCCCCCCCCCCCAAGCTTTTGTCCATTTTTAAAGGTCTTATTACTTCTCCCAACGGAAGCAGGAGAAGCACAAACCTTCTGTAACTGTCAAAGGCTTAAAAAATTACAGGTCTAGGCTGCTGACCCTGGAGAAAACAGCACGTCTGACTGACCGCCACTGAACTAGCTTTGCTTTGCTTTGCTTTGCTTTGCTGTGCTTGTTGTCCGTGGTGTCAGCTGTCAGTGAAGAAAAGGGCCCAAATTCCACAAGTCACAAAACAATTAGTAAAGAATCACATTATGGTGGGGGTTGGAGGGACCTCTGGCCTCCAACCCCCTTGCTAAAGCAGGGTCACCCAGAGCAGGTTGCCCAGGATGACAATTTCCAGGAGGGTTTGGGATCTTTCCAGAGGAGACTCCACAGTCTCTCTGGGCAACCTTCTCCAGGGCTCCTGTACCCTCACAACAAGGAAGCTTCTTCTTAAGGTCAAGAGAAGTTTCTTGTGTTCTGTTTTGTTCCTACTGCCCCTTCTCCATCACTGAAGAGAACCCAGCCCTATTCTCATTGCCTCCACCCCTCAGATAATGATAAGCCTTGAGAAGATCCCCTCTTTGTATTCCCTTTTCCAGGCTGAACAACCCTGGGTCTCTCAGCCTCTTATTGTCAAAGAGATATTCTGGCTCTTTCATCATCCTCATGGCCCTCTGTTGGACTCTCTGCAGTAGTTCTTTGTCTTTCTGGAACTGGACACGCTACACTAGATGTGGCCTCACCAGGGCAGAGTGGAGGGGAAGGAGATCCTCCCTTGACCTGCTGACCACAGGCCTCTTAATTCACCCTGGAATACTTGTCCTTCTTGGCCAAGAGGGCAGGAGCTCAAGTGGTAAATGTTTTAAGGGTTGGCAAATTTGACTGTTGTGGTTTGTCTGACTTGTGTATCTCTCAACACAACTGGGTTGAAGATGTCTTCACAGATTTGGGGCAGATTTAGTCAAGAAACAACCCCTCCTGAAATTTTTTGATGTTCTTTTTGTCATCTGATGTCTCAAATCTGTGGCATGTGCGTGTGAAGAATGAAACTTGCAAGGTATAATAGGTAGTCCAGTGAAGCTGGTGGTGATGATTGATTATTAAATTTTTATTGATGTGTGATTGCAGATGATACCAAACAGAGTGATATATGTAAGACTGAAAGATCAGATGAATGCCATCCAAGGGGACCTGTACAATTTGGAGAGGTGGACTGAGGAGACTCTCATAAAATCCAATAAAGCGAAGTGCAAGGTCCTGCACCTAGGTCAGGGAAATCCTTGGTATGAATCCAGGCTGGGGGATGCTGAAATTGAGAGCAGCCCTGTAGAAAAGGCCTTGGGGGTGCTGTTGGGAAAGAAGCTGGACATAAACTAGCAACGAGCATTTGCAGCCCAGAAGGCCATTTGCCTTCTGAGCTGCACCAGAAGTGTGGCCAACAGGTCAAGAAAAGTGTTTCTACTCCTCTACTCTGAGATCTCGCCTACAGTACTGGATTCATCTCTGGTGCCCCCAACAAGAGATGTGGACCTGCTGGGGCATTTCCAGAGGAGGGCCACCGAATGGTTGGAGAGCTGGAGCACCTCGTCCTAGGAAGGCAGCCTAAGAGAGTTGCAACTGTTCAGACTGGAGAAGAGAAGGCTCCACAGAGACTTTAGAGCTGCATTTCAATATCTGAAGGGGACAGAGGGGAAGACTGGCAAGGGACTGTTTAGAAGGGCTTGTAAAGATAGGACAAGGGGCAATGGTTTGAAACTGGAGCAGGATATGTTTAGGTTGGACATCAAGAGGAAGTTCTTCACAGTAAGTGTGATGAAATACTGAACAGGTTTCCTAGGGATATGGTTGAGGTGCCGTTCTTGGAGACATTCAAGATCAGACTCAGCGTGGCTCTGGGCAGCCTACTCTAGGTGGAGATGTCCCTGCTGACTGCATTGGGGGCTGGCCAAGATGACCTTTGAGGGTCACTTCCATCCCAATACAGTTTGAATTTCATAGAGCCACTTGATTCTCTCTATCTGGGGATGATTTCAGTAATAGTGACCTAGTTCACTTCTCTTACCCACCCTGAAGCTGCAATTGCCATACAGAAGGTAAATAATTTACATGTATTGGTTGGTAAGATTCCTTCTGGAACAACAGCTGCTGAAACTGTATATAGAAGGTGGATGAGTTTTAGCAACAGTGGGGAAAAAATTCTTTTGGTGTTAAATGTGCATCTTACTTGCTATTTCCATATAGTGACAACAGTTGTCACATGATGGTTAGAAAGTAGGAACTTCAAGGACCTGGAAATAAAGGCTAGTCTGGACATCACAAAAAATTTCTTTATGGAAAGGGTTGTCAAAAACTGGAACAGGCTGTCCAGGAAAGTGATGGATTTCTCATCCCTGGAGGGATTTAAAAGCCATGTTGCTGCAGTGCTGAGGGATGTGGTTTAGCAGCAGGCTTGGTAGTGTTGGGCTAATGATCCTAAAGGTCTCTTAAAGCCTAAATGATCCGATGTCGAGAGCAGGCAGGAAGCAGATGTGCCGGGGGTGCCAGATATAGCTCATCCTAACAAAACCTTGGCAGTAGATAATTTGCTGAGGGAAAGCTTGGTAGGATGCTATTTGCTTCCTTCCTCCTCGGGTAAGAGATGTTAGGGTTAATAAGTTTGTAGGAATGAGCACCACTTAGAGATCTGTTGTCATATCTGATTTTAGAGTCTTCATTTCCTGACTTCCTGAGCTTTTCTTTCACGTAAGTGTTGAATTGCTATCGGAGAATGCATGTAGGAGTTTCCACAAAGCGTCTGCAAGAATTTAGAAGCACTAATATAGCTTCAATAAAAATGGTGATAAAAGCATTGAAAGATTCCTCCTCATTTCCATGCGAAGTGGATCTGCCTGTTGGCCATACTGAAGATGTGTGGACTGCAGCATAGTGCACATGCTTGCTGCCTTCAGGAATATCCGGCAGTATGCTTCTGGTTGGGCAGCTTCTGGTGTCAAAACAAAGGCAACATCTTTCCACAACATGCCTTTAAGGATTCAGCATTGTGAAATCTGGCTGCTTTATGGTTGCAAGGTGTCTATATAATTTATGTTAGATGTCTGGGCTGTGGGAAGGGGAACCTCACCCAATGCAAACTAAAATGATGTCTGCGTTTAAATACCATTTAACTTGCAAGCTAATAAAGTGAATGCACATGGCTTGTGTGCAGCAGCAGTTTCCAAGTGCCATGTGGCATGGCAACCCTCCTTTCCCCCCAGCAAAAACACAAGCAAGCTTCCAGGTCTGCTGGGATGTAACAAGACCCTTAGCAAAGTGGAAACCCTAGTGTGTCTGCGCTGCTAGCAATACCCAGGCAAATTGTTGCTGACAGGGGTTTGTAGCTAACACTTCTGCTAGGCAAAAAGCAAAACAATTTTTCTGTCATACTGTGCATGGAGGCAGCCTTTTGTTAGCTGCAAATGCCAACTGAAAGTGTCTTTCTCTCAAAACCACAGGTCACCCTGTCCAGAGTCAAAGAGAATAATGGACAATGTGCCAGGGCAGCTCTGACAGGGAAATGGCACAGTATGCCTGCTGTGTCTGCCACTCATGGGCAAGCAATTGTTGCAGTATAAGGTGAGATCAAGACCTTTGTAGTCAAGGAGGAGGAGAGGAAGATTGTAAAGAACCTCAAACTTGCATAGGGTTCTCTGTTACGCTATTGTCTGTTCTAGTTCTGGAGTTTTTGGTAGCCATATTGGCTGAAAAGTTGTCCAAGTTGAATATAAGGCAGATAACAAATTCCAGGATTTCAGAAGAAGTCTCGATAATCAGGCTTCTGTCTGCTTCCTATTCTACGAGGTACTCCTGTGGAGATTCTCAGCAGACACAAGATGAAAAATTTTCTTGCTGAGAACAGTCACCCATTGGAACAATCTCCTCAGGGGAGCGGTGCTTTCTCCAGCACTGGTGACTTGCAACATTCATCTGGACAGGAAGCTTAGCTGTCTTGTCTAGGCATTCTTTTTTGCAAGAAAGAGTGGAACAGATGATCCTTGAGGTCACTGCCTGGTACTTTGATTCTATAAAATTCAATTATAAATGTGCAGCTCCGCAACAGTCTAAATTCAGTTTGACTCCGTGCTGGTCTTCTCTGAGCCTCGTTTTCTCCAGGCTGAGCACTTCAAGCTCCCTGAGCCCTGCAAGGAGAGGCTGTGCTCCAACCCCCTCACCAGCCTTGTTGCCCTTCTCTGAACATGTTTGAACACCTCAACATCCTTATTAAATTCTTAATGAAGGAAAAAATACTGTTTTGTATGATGAAGGGTTGTATGAATCTGCATCATCTCTTTCTAATACTGTTGCATGGTGATTGACTGGAAGGTGGTTGTCATGAGTACACGTCTAGGCTTGAATTTTTAAGAGCAGTCTGTCAGTGATGTTTAGCTCTGTCTAAGGGATTTCATTAATAAAAATACAGACATGGTGAGCATGGCCACTCTGGGATAAATGCTGAGGTATTCATATTTTCCTTAGTCATCCCGGATGGAACAGGAAATGTGCCACTTTAAATAGACTGGTAAAAAAAAAATGGAACTCTTTATCTGACAACTCTCTATACCAGAGCATGATTTATTTCTGCTCCAGGAATATGGAATTTTCTTTGCTTGTAAAAATGAAATAGGCAGCTTTGCAATGCTACCTGGATGTAGAGTTCCTTATATTATAAAATATTTCATACTCTTTTTTTTCTTACTTGGAAGTATTTCAGGTACAGACCCCAATAATGACATTATAACTATTGCATCAAGAAAATGAAGTCAGAATAAACAGAGAAATCCAAAGGAAAACTGAATCACATAGATATATAAAAAATATAATGGTGTATTGATTTTTTTTTTTTACCACCGATTTAAATATGCCACTTTGCCACCAAACAACCTCAGCAGTACTATGTCTGTTTGATTATTTGTAAGAGAAAATTAAGTTTACAGTTCATATGGAGGATGTAGATAGGATTAGGGTTTTATCCTAGACCTGACACAGGAGAGATAGTGGGGGAGGGACACCTAACCAAGTATTATTAATCTGCCACGACTTTGAAGTTTTGAAGAGAAGCAAAAACATCTTCAGACTTTTCTCAGTGACACTTCCAACTTACTCTGTATAAGATTGCATTGAAATTCTCACTGTGTGCCACTAGATAAGGGTTGTCTGAGAGCTACCTGGCTTTTCATGTCCCTTTCACAAAGGTTTCACTAGGTAAAACTTGGTAAGTAAAGCTGCTAGAGACGATACACACAACATGCAAAGAGGCTTGCTCTCGTCTTAGCCATAGGATGGAAAATACTGGGAGCTGGTGGTTGTAGATGTGATAAATCTGATTTCCAAATAGGAGACTGCAGCTTCAAAAAGAAAATACCAAGTGAGTAGGTCACAGAATCAGACTCAGTCTGAATCTTCCTTAGCCTGTTTTTCTATCTCCACATAGAAGCAAACTATATAATAGCAAAGAAAATGTATTTCTGTAACAGTCTTACAAGTTGATAATGTCTTTGTAAAGAGATTTTACATTTAGAAGTCTTTTGCTGTTACAAACAGGCTCCAGTCACAGAGGTGGCTCAAATCAGAGTTCCACTCTACAATGTTTATTTTGAATCCATGTGAGAATATTGGTTTCAGGAGAAGTTGTAAGGCTCAATAACTGTAGCAGAGGACGATTGAGTGGAATCTTTTCACTTGTGAATTCTTTGTTTGGTGGTTTTTCTACATCTGAAGTGCAAGATTTGGTCATGAATAGATGGTGTTCACTGAAAAATTCTTTCCTTGAAAGGGTTGTCAAACCCTGGAACAGATTGCCCAGGGAAGTACCTAATCATCAACCCTGTGGGGATTTAAAAGATGTGCAGATGCAGAACTGAATCATAGAAGAACATGGTTTAGTAATGGACTTAGTAGTGTTGGGTTAAGTGGTGGACTCAATGACCTTAGAGGTCTCTTCCAGCCTAAACAGTTCTATAATTCGTGTGCTTTCTCAATCTGATGCTTTCTGTACATATCAAACAGTAATAAAAGAGGTGTCTTTTCTGAAAGATCAATGATTTACTCCCCAGAGTGGCCAGGAAATGACTTGTCCCATTCAATGAGCATGGATCAGTCAAGTAGCACTTTGTGACTGAAAGTGGTTTTGGTGTGCCTCTGCCCTCCCCTATGTGATGACGCCATGACTGCTGTTCTTTGAGGCAGAAGGCCAGGTTGACTTCCCACGTCTGTTGAGTAGGTCTTTTTTACCTTTTGAATATAGATGCTGTTTACTTTCAAGCATAGACTGCTGGTTGGCTGCTCTGTTTCTTACATTACACAACTTTCAGACAGAAATCTCAGAGTTTTCAGGTGCCTATAAAATTTTCGATGTGAATTCAGCTTTATAAAGACACTACTATCACACAACCCAGAAGCTAACTTTTACTTGATATTTAGGAAACACATAGAAAGAACCCGTGTGATTGCCCTTGGTTGGTCAACTGAGGCAAAGCTGTAGCTAAGGAGTGCTTGTCCAGTTGCTTTTCAATGTGTTTGAGTGACAGAGGAGATTCTAACCAGTTGCACAGAATCAGCTTATTTTTCTTTAGCTTCATTTTCCTTCTGCCTAGTCTCCACTTCACTTAACATTCTGGCAGGTATTTCTTATTTACAGTCCAGCCAAACAACGGGGTTTATTCAAATCTTTCCACACAGCAGACATAAAATGAAGTTATTTTCATCCTTCAGCAGTTCCAAGTCTTTCAGTAGTGTCATTGCAATAGAAATGGGGCACTTGCTCTTTACTATTCAGTAAAGGCTAACTAAGTGTGTTTGAAGTACTCTAAGGTTGAGTGACCTTCAATGACTTGTGTGTATAGATTATCAAACATCATAGCTGAGCTAACAGACCATGAAGAGTGTCCGATTCCTTTCAGGCTAAATAGTGCAGATAATCATAATTATTCTGGGTGCCAGGGTCAAAAGAACTGCTCATCATTTCTCTGGCTTCCTGAGGAATCTTTTAAAGTGCTAAATGATACATCATCCCTGTCAGTGTGTTATATAGGAATTAAGTGAAGCAAATTCTAGAAGGAATTTTTGACAGTGCGTATCTGATATGTCTCTGTCCTTTCATTCCTATCTTCTCCACTTCTTTAATGCAGATTCCAAGTCTGTCACTCAGATGCTGTAGTGTGCAGCAAGTCAGTTTTCAGCCCGGGTGGAATTTTCTCAATTAATCTAAATGGGCAGTTTAAGAAGTGGTTAATTAATACACGAGGACTGCGCTCTGTAGGTGCCTCATTTTCCAACTTATGGAAAAAATGGGTCCAACATCTTAATTATATCCTTACAGCTGCCTTTAGTTCCCCAAAGTACTAAGTACCTTGTGTCAGGAGGATTCTTTATCTATAGTCTGTTTTTCATGCAATTTCACACTACCTTAGAGTAGCATGGAGGAATTGATATCATTTATGGTAAGACCTTTGGCAGACATCTTCTGATGGATCAGAATTAATTGGAGTCCACCAGAGAAGTAACACCTCCTGAGCAGCTTTTCATGGTTTCTGAAGTCTCATCAGGTATGTCTGAGTTAGCACAGTGAGTGGACGTAGATGATCTGGATATGGTTTAATGACCATGGTGGTCTTCGTTTGACAGTTGGACTTAATTACTGAATTGAAATATTAGAGGATGGAAGAGACCTTGAATGATCATCCAGATTAACCCTCCCGCCAGAGAAAGATCATCTAGGGCAGGTCACAGAGGAATGCATCCTGTCAGGTTTTGAAAATCTCCAATGATGATGACTCCACAACCTCTCTGAGCAGTCTACACCAGAGCTGTGTTACCTTCAGTGATAAAAATTCCCCTTTATGCTCATATGGAACCTCTTCTACTCCAAATTACACCCATTGCACCTTGTCCTATCATTGGACATCACTGAGCAGAGCCTGGCTTTGTCCTCCCAACACTGCCCTTCACATCTTTATAAACATGAATGAACTCACCCCTGACTCTCCTTCTCCAGGCTGAAGAGCCCCAGCTCCCTCAACCTTTCCTCACAAGGGAGGTGTTCCACTACCTTCAGCATCTCTGTACCTCTGCACTGGACTCTTTCAGGTAGTTCCCTTATCTTAGAGGTCTTTTCTGACTGAATCAGTTCTATGATTCTATAATCTCCAGAGGTCACCTCCAGTGCCTGCTGTACTGGGATTCCATATATCAGAAGAAAAAAGAATGAAGTATGGTAAAATGTTCCACTCCTGCCAAATGGAAACTCGAAAGCGTAAGTGAAATCAGACAGTTCTCTCTGCCTCCTGTGTTGTGGCATGAGTATAATGAATCAGGGTATGTGAAACTGAGCAGACCTCAAATAAACATTTAAATCACCACTCAGGTCAGCATCCATGTCCTGACATTTGTGGAACTATGAATTTGTAGAAACTAAAATATAAAAGTAATAATCACTCATCCAAAGAAAAGAGCGAGCAGAGGATAGCAGCTCTGTGTACAGAAGGAATTAGAAGGCATTTTGTTTGCACATCTGGGTGACATCTGCTGCAGACTCTAAACTGACTGCAAAGATTATTGCTCTTCTGAACAAATAAAATAGGTTGTGTTACCTTTACAGCTCTTTTGTTAAGAAAAGAACACGCCAGCACTTCATTCAGCACAAGATGCTCTGATGGCACCGAGTGCAGCCTGTATAAACTGTGAACTCTATTTTCAAATAAAGTTTCTAATTAAAATTGGCATTTGGGGGCCTCCAGCTGGTGAGGGCTGTTTAGCTGCCACGTGACATCACTCCTGACACCCACAGTATGGTAGTTCATTGTCAGACTTTCTGCCAGGGTTTCACTATTCCAAGCCCTCACATGCTGCCATTTCCACAAAATGGTGTGAAGAGCAGGCAGCTTGCAAAGTCTTTATTTCTCTCTTTGTGCAGAAGAGGCTTTTCCTCTCTCTGAATTATCTTTTTATTTGATGCAATGATCTTGGATTCAAAGAATGATTTAGGCTGGAAAGGACCTTAAAGATCATCTAGTTCCAACCTCCCTTCCATGGACAGGGACACCTTCCACTAGAGCAGCTTGCTCAAGGCCCCATCCAACCTGACATTCAACACCTCTAGGGAGAGGGCATTCATGACCTGCCTGGGCAACCTGTGCCAGTGTTTTCACCACTCCCACTAGAAATGTAGACTGGAGATTAGGAAGAAATTCTTTCCTCTATTCCAGCTTCAATCCATTGGTCCTTGTCCTATTACTACAAGCCCTTGTAAAAAGTCCCTTCCTGGCTTTCTTGTAGTCATAGAATCATAGAATGGTAGGGTTGGAAGGGACCTCAAGGATCATCTAGTTCCAATCCCCTGCCATAGGCAGGGACACCTCCCACTAGTACAGGTCACTCAAGGCCTCATCCAGCCTGACCTTGAACCCCTCCAGGGAGGGAGCATCCACAACCTCCCTGGGCAGCCTGTTCCAGTGCGTCACCACCCTCACTGGAAAGAACTTCCTCCTAACATCCAGTCTAAATCTCCCCTTTGCCAGTTTAAATCCATTGCCCCTTGTCCTGTCATTACAAGACCTTGTCAATAGTCCCTCCCCAACTTTCCTGTAGGCTGCCTTCAGATATTGGAAGGCTACTATAAGGTCTTCTCGAAACCTCCTCTCTTCCAGGCTGAAGAGCCCCAACGCTCTCAGCCTGGCCCCATAGTGGGCAGTTCTCCAGCCCTCTGATCATCTTGGTGGGCTCCTCTGGACCCTCTCTACCAGTTCCATGACCCTCCTGTGGAGGGTGCCACAGTTGAATGCAGTGCTGTGGGTGGGGCCTCACCAGAGTGGAGGGGCAGAGTCACCTCTCTGTCTTGCTGCTTCCTATCTCCCTGTCCAACAGCGAGGATGCTGTTGGCCTTCTTGTTTGTTGGGTACATACTGCCTCGTGATCATTTTTGCTCAGTCTTAAAGAAAACGGTCTCTAAATGTTGTATGTGTATTTTGTAGTTACAGGTGACTTGAAGTTAAAACATACTAACTTCACTGCAGAAAGCTTTCAGAACACCACCTTTTAAGGGCTCTGTTTCAGGCACTATTAATAACAGTGTTAAGCTTATTTGTTCAGTGGGTGACAGTCAGTGGGTGACAGTGGTGCAGGCCCTCCCTATTCCCTCTGAAATTAGAACGGAGTAGGACAGTTTGTGCTTCCCAGTTCTCTCAGTGCAAGTTGTTATTGATCAACTCTGAACACAAAGGGTCATCTTGCTCTTTATAAAAGAGCTTTACACTAATCTTTTCTAGCTTATATCGACAGACATTAAGTAAAAATATGAAATAGCAAGCTTGGGCTAATTATAATGTTGCTGTTTAAATAGGATGTCTGCACCCTTAGTGAACTCTTCTGGGTATGGAGTTTTTCACCTTCATAAAGCTGTCCTTGAGGTGGGTTATAACAAAATCATCCTCTCGCATAGGCTACAGTATTAAGTGACAAAAAGCAGGGGGGGAAGTCATGGAAAAGGTCCCCTATCGCCAAATTATTTTAAAGCTTTCGGTGGTGCACTGATACAATTATTAAGACTAAAATAATTGCCCTAGTTTGAAGGCTTCCAGCATAAATCTGTAATCATTAGCTGGGCTCTTAGAGTTAAGAAAGGGCAATGACAGGAGCTGGTTTAGAGGCTATTATTTTTGAAGCAACTTATTTATGGAAACAGTACACAGCAGAAATAAATTATGGCATATGGACGCTTTAAAAAGTGTGTGACACAATATTGTCCAGTTCTGGGCACCTCAGTTCAGGAAGGACCTCGGGGAAATGCTTGGAACAGTCCAGTGCAGAACCACAAAGGTGCTGAAGGCAGTGGAGTATCTCCCTAGAGAGGAAAGGTTGAGGAGGCTGGGTGTCTAGCTTGGAGGAGACTGAAGAGTGATCTCAGTGACATCTGCAAGGCCTTCTTTGAGTCTTCTTTTCTTCAGGCTGAATGGCCCCAACTCTCACAACTTGTCCCCACAGGGCAGGTTCCTCAACTCTCTGATGATTCTTTGTGGCCTTTCTCTGAACCCACCCAAGCCACTCCATGTCACTGTTATGCTGGAGGCATCAGAACTGGAAGCAGTGCTGCGGATGTGGTCTCACCAGAGCAGAGCAGCAGAATCCCTGTACTGCTGCTCACGCTCCTTTGGTTGGAGATCAAGATACAGTTGGCATCTGGGATGAAAGTACACAAATCAAACTATTAGAATGAGGATACGCTGGTAAAAAGTGGAGTATTTACCCAAAGAAAGAAAAGCAAAATAGTGTATTTCTCTTTATTTAATAAATAATGGGATTTTTTTGTTCTTTTACTTCCACTCTGGGACATTTAATCTCAATAATATTGACCTAAGCATTTTCTATTTAAAATGACAATTAGCAATCCCATTCTAATAAATATAGCAGCTTTCATTCTAAGTTGCATGTGTCAAATAAAGATGAAGCTTTCTCTCTGGGCTGTTGTTTGTTTTCCACAACCATGAACAAAGGAGAGTGTCAGGCTCTCTGTCTTCTGTTGGTTGTTTTGTTTTTTTTTTTATTTTTTTTTTGCAGAACTTACCCTGGTGGCTATTCTCATTAATTGTTCTCCAATAACAGGTACTTAAAATGTTTAAAAAAGAAGTTGTACTTTGTTGACTTCAATTAAGCTTACACAAGCTTGTACACATGGGAACTGTCGAGAGGAAAAATGACTTTGCCAACCTGGCAGTTTTTGTTCTCATTCACATAAAGCTAATCAAAATGACATTGATTAGCTCAGATTAGCAGCTGACACCTGAAACTTCCTGGCATGAGCTGCTTGGGAGTGTGAAGTCTTCATGATGTCAGACTAGCAACTGGCTTTGCATAGCCAAGGATCTTCATCACAACAAGGACAAACTCCTTTCCAATTCCAGGCAATCCTTCAAGAACCATCAGTAATGTTTGTTTTCCAGAGCTTGATGTGGAGTGATGCCTGATGGAGCATTGCATGGTTACACATCAGTCCTGTGCGTTCAGTCTGTCTGGCACTTTTTATTTCAGTCTCTTCCTCTATATTTAAAGTGCTGTTACGTGCTTGAAAATAACACACCTGAAATCCTGGACTGCTTCAAAAGCAAAATGACCAGCAGCACGAAGGAGGTGATTTTGCCCTGGTGAGACCCCACCTGCAGCACTGCATTCAATTCTGGTGCTTTCAGCACAGAAGGGACATGGAGCTGGTGGAGTGGGTTCAGAAAAGTCCATCAAGATGATCAGAGGACTGGAGAATCTCCCACTATGGCGGCAGCCTGAGAGAGTTGGGGCTGGAAAAGAGAAGGCTCTGGGGAGACCTTAGAGCAGGCTTCCAGGACCCGAAGGGGACTACAGGAGAGGTGGGAAGGAGCTTTTTACAAGGCCTTGTAGTGTTAGGCCTCGTACTTCAATCCGTTGATTGAAGCTTGAGGATGGCAGATTTAGACTGGAGATTAGGAAGAAGTTCTTTCCTGTGGGGACGGTGAGACCCTAGAACAGGTTGTCGAGGGAGGTTGTGGATGCCCACTCCTTGAAGGTGTTGAAGGCTGGGTCGGGTGGAATCTTGAGCAAGCTGCTCTAGTGGAGGGGTTCCTGCCCATGGCAGGGGTGCAGAGCTAGATGATCTTCAAGGTCTCTTGCAATGTAAAACGTTCTGTGAATCTGCAAGTATGACTGGATTTATTCTTTCCTGAAACTTGAAGCAACAGTGTATAGAAATCAGAAAACTTCAACCTGCTTGTAGAGAAGAGACTCTGCCACATCCCTTTCCCTTCATGCCAAAAGCCTGACTTTTAAACAATGCATTAATTTTTTTTCTACTAAAATAGTCACATGCAGCAGAGAATTGGTAGCAACAGAAGCTTAACTAGAAGAAATAGAAATGTAAAGCAGGAGGAATAAGTCTTTTTGTTCCCATTCTAGCCAGATCAGAAAACCTCCTGTAAATACATCTCTGCAGTACATATTCTGTACCCAAGGATGCATAAACACTCCCTTTGGCAGCAACACTGTAAACTGACAGCACTGGAAAATGTGGGAAGAAATCTCAGCAAGGTACAAAGCTAATTTGCTGCTATTGCTTGGCTCACATAAAGAGAAATGGCTTGGTAGCAGCATTGATCATAAATAATGCAAGGAAGGGACTGGCATCACTTGAGCTCAACGAGAAGTCAAAGAGCTGGGAAAGTGTTCTTCAAACTTCAGAGCTTTCTGCAAGCCCATAACCTTTCAAAACACTTGAACCTTTTGAATAACCTTTCAAAAAAGACTTGCTCTGACACAAAAAGAAAAAACCCAAAGGTGCTACAAAGCTGATTCTTGTTTCAGCTAAAAAGGCTTTCTCTTGTTCAGCTGCTGGCATGGCATGTCGTTACAAGCAATCTTCTCTTGGCATCTAATCAGCATCTAATTTCCATTGTCTGTCTACTCTTCTTCCGCTCAGCTTTGTGTGACAGTATTTTATGCTAGGAAGTTTAAGTTCTCAGAATGTTCAGGAAGGACAGGGAACTGTTGGAGAAGGTACAGCACAAAGCTATGAAGATGATTAGGGGTCTGTAACATCTGCCTCATTAAAAAATGCTGAGGGACTTGAGGCTTTATAGCCTCAATGTGGGGAATGTTATCAGTGTTTATAAATACTTAAATGGAAGGTGTCAGGAGGTCGGGACTAGTCTTTTGTCAGTGGTGCCCAGTGACAGGACGAGGGCTAAGGGACACTAATTTGGACAGAGTGAGTTCTTATAAGGACAATGGAGCACTGGAACAGGCTGCCCAGACAGGTGATGTAGTCTCCACTTCTAGAGTCATCCAAAACCCACCTGAATACTGTCCTGTGCAGCCTGCTGTAGTCGAATCTTCTCTGACAGACAGGTGGGTCTAGATGCTCTCCAGAGGTCCTTACCAGTCTGTGATTGTGTGTGATAGAGTAGGGAGCTTCTGTAAGTCTAATCCCTGACAATTTCAAGGGTTTACATTGGGTGAGTTCAAAGTCTGCCATGTGCCTTGTTTAATTAAATGAGAAACTTGCAGGGAACGCCAGGCTAGTGCCCCCAGAGGTGCCTTTTCAATTTCCCAATCAAAGCTGATGAAATTAGAATTGGCTATCAAATCTTTCTAGCAAACTTGCATCATTCTTTGCTAATTTCCTTTTAGTGGTCCCTTGAGAGATGCGGATAGTCTCAGCGCTGCGTGTTAAACTTTAATTACTGATTTCTGTTGTGAGGCTGAGATACCGCTCAGACAGAGATAGCTGCATCATTGCTTGCAAGCTCCTCGTGCTGAAAAACACCCACAAAGTAAATGAAAAATGAGTCAGCAACCTATCACCAATCTCTGTCAGACCATGCTGCACCTTTAGTTCTGTGGCAGGATGCCGCTGGTCTTCTCTTAACAGTAAATTATAGATTTTTATTTATTTATAAGTGTCATTAATCTAGGAGGTTGAATACAATTTGGTTTCAGAAAGAGGAGCACGCAGGGCTTGGCATCATCCAGGCAGACACAATGGGTAGCTTATGAAAAACACCAGGATGTATAATCCACAACTGTGGTGCTACCGGGTGGGGTTTGAAGGGCATCACTGATCATGTTGCCTAGGGGAGTAATTCTTCAATCAACATTACCTTACTTATTTACAGAATCATTTTGGTTAGAAAAGATCTTTTAGATCATCCAGTCCAACTGTTATCTAGCTTTACAAAGGCTGGTGCTGAATCATCTCCCTCAGCACCACATCCCTGCCTCTTTGAAACATTTCCAGGCATGAGGATTCAACCATCTCCCTGAGGAGCCTGTTCCAGTCTTTGAGAACCCTTTCAGTGAAAATCTTTCTTCTTCTATCCAGCCTAAGCCTCCCATGGTGCAACTTAAGGCTGTTTCCTCTCATCCTGCCATCTTCCTGAGAGAAGAGACGGATCCTCACATCACTCCAATTTCCTTTCAGGGAGTTGTAGAGAGCAAGAAGATACCCTCTCAGACTCCTTTTCTCCAGGCTAAACAAGTCCTGTTCCCTTAGTTGCTCCTTACTAGAGACCTATTTTTTCAGACCCTTCACCAGCTTTGTTGCCTTTCTCTGGACCCCCTCCAGCATCCCAATGCACTTCTTAGAGTGAGGGAACCAATACTGAACCCGATATTCAAGGTGCAGCCTCACCAGTGCTGAGTAAAGGGGGACAGTCACTGCCCTGGTCCTGCTGGCCACATTATTGCTGATCCAAGCCAGGATGCTGTTTGCTGCTTTGAACAGATGGCTAAACATGAGCCAGCAACCCCTCCGTGTTTCCTCCCCTGGACAACTTTCCAGACATTCTTCCCCAAACTTGGAACATTTATGAGGCAGTCGTGACCTAAATCCAGGCCCTGGCACTTGACCTTTTTGAACCTCAACCCATTGTCCTTGGCCCCAGCATATCCAGACACCTTTGTAGAGCATTACATTTATTTAAGAAAACATTCTATGGTTTTAGGCAAACTGCTGATCCCAGTGCCTGACTTGGAACCACTTTTGTATCTGTGCAGAATTATGAGAAAGGACTTCAGGTTTGTGCAAAACTTGCTAAATCAAGTGTGACTAGATGTTTTACTTGAAGAGACCTTCTTTCTGCCAGACTGGAGCAGTTATAGGTGGATTGAGAGCAATGAAGTGGCTGGAGTGGGGAAATTTTATGCCACTGTTTTGGGAAGTTTCTATGGGAATTATCTAAGTATTGTAACAGGGCATTGGTAAGAGATTTGCAGTGGAATTAGGGTGGTATAATATTTTCTTCATTAACGTTTTTCCTGTTGCTGTTTGTGTTATCCATCTTCTCTGAATTTGTGTTCCTGACTGCCTGTCCTGTTGTTCTCCTACCTTTCTGTGGCCTGGACTGTCAGCATGTGGTTTGAGTACTCTACTGTAGATTTCAGCACTTGAAAAGTTCTCTGAGATAATGAAGTCTCCCAGATCTCAGCATGGAGATTTTTTCCATATACCAAATTACCATAGTTGTTCTTCTCTTTCTACTCCTATGTCACTTTTGTTGATTATCTGAATAAATGGGATTTCAGAGGAGAAAACTGCCCTCACAGGGAAGCTCTGCCTCCCTAGTGCTTACTTCATATTGCAGAGAAATACCTTCAGGTTGCTGCGCTGCTTTGGGCTGGTAAAAGGTCTGTTAGGCTGCAGAAACAATCATAGGAGGGCTGTGAAGATTAACTAAGTGCTGGGGCATCTCTCCTATGAAGACAAACTGAAAGTATTGGGATTTTTCAGCCTGGAGAAGAGAAGGTTCCAGGGCAACCTTAGAGCAACCTTCCAGTACCTGAAGTGGACTACAGGAGAACTGGAGAGGGATTTCTTCCAAAGGCATGGAGTGGCAGGACAAGGCATAATGACTTCAAACTGGAAGAAGGTGGATTCAGATTAGACTTTAAGAAGAGAAATCCTTCACTGTAAGTATGGTGAGGCACTGGAACAGGTCTTCCAGAGAAACTGTGGACTCTAAGCCTGGAAGTGTTGAAAGCCAGGTTGGATGGGGCCTTGAGCAACCTGATGTAGTTGGAGGTGTCCCTAAGTGATCTTTAAGGTCTCTTCCAATTCAAACAGTTCTATAATTTTACAACTACACAGTGTATTTAGCTGCTATGGGAAAGCAGAAAGGAAGCTACATCACTAGTGCTATGCCAAGATTCTGTGGTTTAAGACCCTTCTTCCTTTTGTTAGTTATTGCTACCTGTGTCTTTACCCTAATGAGCATTAAAGGAGTGTAAGATACCACAGCAGGAGTCAGGGCAAGGAGTTGTCTCTTTACTTGAACATCTTCTTCAAAGGCATTGTGTGAGTCTGGCTTAGTATTTCACTAGATTAGAGTGAAACACTTTCAAACAAATAGCTGAAAGTGTGATTTTGTAGTAGTTGCATTTAAACAACATCCTCCACTTGATTTCCAAGTCCACAACCTCCCCTTGTTCTGCTGACCTTTGAAGTTTCTTTTTCCCACTTTCATTCAAAGGAGTCTTAGCTTAGTGGTTTGGGTTTTGGTGGGGGCGGGGGTTTGTTTGTTTTTTCTTTGTTGTGGTTGTTGGTTTTTTTGGGGGGGATTTTGTGAGTTTTTTGATTGGTTGGTCATGAGGCTTTTTGGGGGGGGCTGGGGGGGGATCTTTTTTCTGGACTTCTGGAAAAGGCTCAAGTTGGTTGTAAATTTGTACTTTTAGACAGTTTAATTGTTTCGTATTTGTAACATTTACATTTCGACTGCTATGAATGCTGGTTAAATTTACTAAAAAAATAAAGCCACCAGGTTTAGAACTTTAATTAAGGATGGATGTGGGTGCTTGGCTTTGAAAATGACAAAACACTGCTTAAACAAATGTAAATTTTCTACATTGAGCCAGTAGGTTTTTGATTTGGTAAATATACTAGATGTTTGTTTTTAATTCTATAACCCCAAATATCACACTTGTCTTCATTAAAATTTATTGCTTCACTCATGGAAAGAAATTCTTCTAAGTATCTCTAGTAAATAGTCACTGTTGTAGACTATGGAACTAATTATCTCCTTAAAGCTAATGCTTTCATCACTCATTAGATACTAAGCAGACAAAGTGAGTTTCGGTGTATTTCCTGATCTGTTTCTCAATTACTGGGTTGGTTTTGGTTTTTAATTTTTAAGCCAGTTCAAGTTCACCCAATTAAAACATACCAGGGAAGTCATCATTGGATAATGGGCTGAGGTTGCTTACAGAAGCTTAGAATTATTTAGATTGAAATGGCCCTCTAAGACCATTGAGTCTAACTGTCAACCTAAGGCCACCATGACTGTTAAACCATGTCCCAAAGTGTTTGTTGAAGACCACCAGGGGTGATGACTCCTATTTGTGACCAAGAAGGCCGGTGGCATCCTGAGGTGTATTATAAAGGCTGTGGTTAGTAGGTCCAGAGGGGTTCTCCTCCCACTCTACTCTGTTTTGCTGAGACTGTATCTGGTCTGGTTCTGGGCCTCTCAGTTCAAGAAGGACCTCAGGGAACTGCTTGAAGAGAGTCCAGCACAGAGCCACAAAGATACTGAAGGCAGTGGAGCTTCTCCCTTGTGAGGAAAGGCTGAGGGAGCTGGGGGTCTTTAGCCTGGAGGATGATCTCAATTATGTTTATAAAGATGTGCAGGGTAGTATCAGGAGAACACAACCAGGCTCTGCTCAGTGATGTCCAATGATAGAACAAGGGACAGTGGGTACAAGCTGGAGTCCCCTTCTGACATGGGAGTTGGGCTTGATCTTTTGTGGTCCCTTTGAACCCCTAACATACTGTGATTCCGTAAATCCCTTCTCATTCAGAGGTCTTTTTGCAAGCTAAGGTTTGGCACGCAATGGGCAACAGTTACCACTTGGAAGCAACTCAGCTCTTCACTAGTCCTCCCAGACCAGCCTCCCCTCCAACTGAACAGCTCTTTGGGTGCCTTGTCTTTTTTTCCAGGCACTATTCCACTGTAACAGGGGAAGGCAAATGAGTTCTGCTTTGTCAGGAGAACTTGACCGATATATTGACAACACTGAACTTCAAAAAGTAATATAGTCAGAATTTTACTGTAGGTAATAGAGGCGAGATTTATCCTGATCATCTCTATGGCAGTCAGCATCATTCCCTCACTTTTATTACCCAGAAAGCAGTGTTATTGTAAGTAATAGAGAGGTGATTCTGCCACTCTACTCTGGTCAGACCTTGCCTGGAATACTGTGTCCAGTTATAGGACCCCCAACATAAGAGAGAGACGTAGATCTGCTGTAGTGGGTCCAAAGGAGGCCACAAAGATAATCAGAGGGCTGGAGCACCTCCCCTGTGGGGACAGGCTGAGAGAACAGGGGCTGTTCAACCTGGAGACAAATGTTCAGCTTTGGGGAGGCCTCAGAGCTACATTGCAATATCTAGTGGGGACCTAAAGGAAGGCTGGGGAGGGATTGCTTAGAAGGGCTTGTAGAGATAGGCCAAGAGGCAGTGGTTAGAAACTGGAGCAGAATGTATTCATGTTGGATATTAGGAGGAAGTTCTTCGCAATGGGAATGGTGAAACACTGGAACAGGCTACCCAAGGATGGACTTGAGACCCCATCTTTGGAGACATTCAAGATCAGACTCCATGTGGCCCCAGGCAGCTTGATCTAGTTGGGGGTGTCCTTGATGACTGCATGGGGCTTGGACAAGATGAACTTTGAGGGTCCTTTCCAACTCAATGCATTCTTTGAATCTGTGGTACTTAAGACTTCTGTATATAAGAGCTTTTCAACCTGTGACTTCCATCTAATCACTTTGCTACCAGCTATTACAATTCTGAATGCCATCATGCCTCAGAGTTTCTGTCCTAGGGTTCCTGGAATTGTCTCTTATGTTCCTTTTGAATAAATTTAGAGACTTAGTCACAAAGTTTGAACAAAACAGCTTTTAAAAAAAAACCAAAAAAACCTCAAAGGACAATTCTGAAAGCGTGTCAGAAGGGAGTTTCTTTTAAATCAGCATTTTTAAGCAAATCTCAGCATTTTGAATGCCTGGCTTCCACAATATTGCTTAGCTGCAGAACAGAAGGAATTTGTGTTTCTCTAGAACCAGCTCAATAGTTCATGTTTCAACACACATTTTAATTATTAACTAACACGGTTGAGGAACATAGGTCACCCAAGTTTCTCATTTTATTTGTAACAAAAATAACATATTCAAGGTTCTGGTATGCTTAATTTAATAATACTATGAAGTAATTATTTCCTTAAGTTTCTGGCTGAAGCAGCAAAAATCTGTTTCTCTGATGTTACTGTTGAATGCATAAACCCACTCACTTAGGAGTGCAAGATTCCTTTCTTACCCACACTTTCAGTTTACAGAGAATGAAGGAAGTGGGCATCTTCAACATTAGCATTCCACCTGGATACAATCCTGGGCAACCTGCTCTAGGTGAACCAGCTTCAGCAGAGGGTTTGGACTAGAAGATCCCCTGATGTCCCTTCCAACCTTGCCCCATGCCAGGATTCTGTGAAGAGTCCAGACTCTTACTAGCATTGCGTTGATCAGATTGTATTTACACTTTCTGTAGAACTACAAACCTAATATTAAAAAACCAACACTAATTAGAAGCACTCTCTGGAAAGGAGATGCTCCTTTTATTAACCAATAGCCTTGAATGGGAGCCACATTTACAGATAAAGGTGTGTTTTGGTTTCACAGCTCCAAGAACTCTGAAAAGATAAATATCAGTATTTTTATTTAGTCCCTGGGGAACGAAAGTTCATAAAAAAGCATTGCCTCTGAGCATCTCACCTGTTGCTCTGTCTGCCTCTGTGCTCACTGAGTTTCAACTGAAATAGCATCTCTGTTACAGAGGTGGTTTCTTAATAAGCTCCCACTTTTGAGAAGTCTGAAGTCCAAAGCACAGTGGGAAGTCACTGACTCGAAGCACAAAACGCAAACTTGAGTTCTTCCCTATCCTGTACCATGCCCTAGGCGTGTGAAGCCCACCTGTCAGACTCAAAGACGTCTGCTATCAGCAAGCAGATTTGTGCTGACCAAAGGGTCAAGTCTCAGGGACAGAGCACTGCTCAACATGGGAATGTGGGTCTGAATTTGAAAACACAGTTGAGGAGTTCTGCTGTCAAAGATTATGCTGCTGCCCCTGTGGGAAATAAGCTAAACTAATGAGGAGAAATACTGAAAGATATTCCATTCTCCAGGCCCTCCTGTGCATCTAGTTTCCTCTATTGCAGCCTATTAGTCTTCATTCTGTGTCTCCTGCAGCGACCTTTGTCAGCACATGAATAATTAATGTTAATAGTCTCATCAACTTCGGGACATAGCACAAGACTCATTGAGCAAATGTTGCTTGGGCTTGTCCTGCCTCATGATGGAGTCTTTTCTGTCATGTAAGAGACCCCACAGAAGATAAAGCTACACTCTACTTCTTCAGTGCTCCTTGAGTGGGCAAATACAACTGCATATATTATGTGTAGTACCTCTTGGCTATAAACGTGGCCAAATAGTCTTTTAAATGGCAACATCAGGGGTCAGTACTGGGGCCAGTTGTGTTCAATATATTCATCAATGACCTGATGCAGTGTACCATGCAGCTCAGACAGCCAGCCGAGTCCTAGGCTGCAGCAAGAGAAGTTGGCCAGCAGGGCAAGGGAGGGGATTCTGCCCCTTTACTCTGCTCTCCTCAGACCCCACCTGGAGTACTGTGTGTAGTTCTGGAACCCTCAGCACAGGAAGGACATGGAAGTGTTGGAGCGGGTCCAGAGGAGGGCCACAAAGATGATCAGAGGGCTGGAGCAGCTCTCCTGTGAGGACAGGCTGAGAGAGTTGGGGCTCTTCAGCCTGGAGAAGAGAAGGCTTTGAGGGGACCTTATAGTAGCCTTCCAGTATCTGAAGGGGGTCTACAGGAAGGCTGGGGAGGGATTATTTACAAGGTCTTGCAATGACAGGACAAGGGGTAATGGGTTTGAACTGGCAGAGGGGAGATTTAGACTGGATGTTAGGAGGAAGTTCTTTCCAGTGAGGATGGTGAGGCACTGGCACAGGTTGCCCAGGGAGGTTGTGGCTGCTCCCTCCCTGAAGGTGTTCAAGGCCAGGTTGGATGAGGCCTTGAGTGACCTATACTAGTGGGAGGTGTCCCTGCCTATGGCAGGAGGTTTGAACTAGATGATCCTTGAGGTCCCTTCCAACCTTACCATTCTGTGATTCTATGACCTGGATGAGGGCACAGGGTGCACTGTCAGCAAATTTGCTGATGACATCAAACTGGGTTAAGTGGCTGCCACAGCAGAAGGCTGTGCTGCAATTTAGCAAGGCTTGGACAGGTTGGAGAGCTGGACAGGGAGAAATGGAATGAAATTGAACAAGGGCAAATGTAAAGTCTTGTACCTGGGAAGGAACAACCCCAGGCATCAATGTAGGGTGGGGACTGACCTGTTGGAAGGTGGCGAAGGGGCAAAGGATCTGGGGGTCCTAGTGGATGGGAGGTTGACCGTGAGCCAGCAATGTGCTCTCACAGCCAGGAGGGTTAATGTCATTCTGGAGTGTATTAGAAGGGCTGTGGTTAGTGGTTGAGAGAGGTTCTCCTGCTCCTCTACTCTGCCCTGGTGAGGCTGGATCTGGAGTACCATGTCCAGTTTTGGGCCCCTCAGTTCAGGAGGGACATAGAACTGCTTGGGAAAGTCCACTGCAGAGTCACAAAGATGATTAAGGGAGTGGGACATCTCTCTTATGAGGAGAGCCTGAGGCAGCGGGGGCTTTTTAGCGTGGAGAAGAGGAGACTGAGAGGCGACCTCAGCAATGTTTATAAATATGCAGAGGGTGAGTGCCAGGAGGATGGAGCCAGGCTCTGCCTGATGACAGGACAAGGGGCAATGGGTGGAAGCTGAGGCACAGGAAGCTTCATGTAAACAGGAGGAAGAATTTTTATTTTTTCCTGTGAGCGTGACAGAACACTGGAACAGGCTACCCAGAGTAGTTGTGGGAGTTTTCCTATCTGGAGGTATTCAAAACCTACCTGGCTGCATTCCTGTGTGATCTGGTATAGGTGATCCTGCTCTGGCAGAACGGTTGTATTGGATGATCTTTTGAGGTCCCTTCCAGCCCCTGACATTCTGTGATTCTGTGAACATTCAGTGAGTATCTAACGTGACACTGACTGCAAGCTATGGCTACTTTTACTTGAACTTTAATCTCTCTAAATCACAGAATCAACCAGGTTGCAAAAGACCTTCAAGATCATCAAGTCCAACCTATCACCCAACACCATCTAATCAACTAAACCATGGCACTAATTGCCTCATCCAGTCTTTTCCTGAACACTTCCAGGGAAGATGACTCTTCCACCTCCCTGGGCAGCCCATTCCAATGCCAATCACTGTCAAGNGCAGCCCACTCCAATGCCAATCACTGCCAAGAACTTCCTCCTGATACCCAGCCTAGACCTCCCCTGGCACAACCTGAGACTGTGTCCCCTCATTCTGTTGCTGGTTGCCTGGGAGAAGAGACTGACCACCACCTGGCCGCAGCCTCCTTTCAGGTAATTGTAGACAGCAATGAGGTCACTCCTGAGTTTTCGCTTCTCCAGGTTAGACAACCCCAACTCCCTTAGCCTCTCCCCACAGGCCTGTGCTCCAGGCCCCTCACCAGCTTCATGTCCTTCTCTGGACACATTCCAATACCTCAACATCTCTCTTGAATTGAGTGGCCCAGAACTGGACACAGGGCTCAAGGTGTGGCCTGACCAGTGCTGACCAGAGGGGAAGAATAACCTCCCTTGTCCTGCTGGCCACACTGTTCCTGATCCAGGCCAGTATGCCATTGGCTCTGCTGGCCACACTGCTGGCTCAAGTTCAGCTACTCTCTACGAGCACCCCCAGGTCCATTTCTGCCTGGCTGCTCTCCAGGCACTCTGTCCCCAGCCTGTAGTGCTGCTTGGGGTTGTTGTGGCCAAAGTGTAGAACCCTGCACTTAGCCTTGTTAAATCTCCTCCCTTTGGCCTCCCCCCACCCACCCATCTTGTTCAGGTCCCTCCTACCCTCCAACAGATCCACACCTGCTCCTAACTTGGTGTCATCTGCAAAGTTACTGATGATGGACTCAATTCTCTGGTCCAGATCGTCAATAAAGATATTTCATCAGTAAATCATTTATGTTGCTGTAACAATGCATGGTATCAAAATATCGTGGTTAGATTATGGTAGACACCAATTACTTCATAAATTTTAAATGGACTGAAGAGTGGAACTCTGTAATCGCAAAGTATTTCATAGAATCACAGCATGTTAGGGGTTGGAAGGGAGCTTGAAAGATCATTCAGTCCAAACCCACTGCCAGATCAGGATCATCTAGGGGAGGCCACATAAGAACATATCTGGACAGGTTTTGAGTGTCTCCAGAGAAGGAGACTCCACAACCTCTCTGGGCAGCCTGCTCCAGGGCTCTGGCACCCTCACAGGGAAAAAGTTTTTCTTATGTTCCTATGGAATCTCCTCTGCTCCAGCTTCCAGCCATTGCTCCTTGTCCTATTGTTGGACATCACTGAGCAGAGCCTGACTCTGTCCTCCTGACACTGCCCTTCACATCTTCATAAACATGAACGAGGTCATCCCTCATGCTCCTCTTTTTCAGGCTGAAAAGCCCCAGCTCCCTTAGCCTTTCCTCACAAGGGAGGTGCTCCACTGCTTTTAGCATCTTTGTGGCTCTGTGCAGATCTCTCAAGTAGTTCTCTGTTCTGTTCCCTGTTTTGTTTGGCTGCTTTCTAGGTTGTGGGGTTGTTTTTTTTTTTTGTTTTGGTTTGGTTGGTTTGTTTGTTTTTTGTTTGGCTGGCTATTATTTGCTTCAACCTGAATCTTTAAAGCATTCACTTCTACAATATTAACCTTTTAAAAATTACTTATTTCTGAACAGAGATTCAGATCACACAGAAGTGTGTGGTCAGGCAGTAATTTGAATTAGGCAGGAAGAAGACTGAATTTCAGCATGGCAATTTTCTGCCTCACATTAATGCAGGTATCTTGAACTGGAGGCGGACCAGAATAACCAGGTCTTAGAAAGATGATGAAGTTCTGTGAGAAGTTTTGTAAATTAGTAGTAAATTAGAAGTTCAAGGGAGAAATTACTGCCGTGAAGTAGAAAGCTGCCTGCTTTGGGAGAGAAAAATATGACTGTAGTGAAAGGCTGTCTATTGCCATGGAAAGTGTGAGGATTAGCTACAAGTCCTCAAAGTAAATGAGTTCCTCCAACTCTCCAGGGCCACATATTCACACTAAGTACAAGTAAGTACTCATGTCATACTAAGCAATATGACACATTGCTACTTGGAGGCTACTTTAAACCTTGGTTTTTTTCATTCTAAAAAAAGTTCATTTCAAATCCTGTCAGCCTTAACATTTAGCTCTTTTCTTTTCACTCTGCAGAGATGCTTTTGTGGCTTTCTGCTCAGTAGTTTGAGACATAAAAGTGGATTTGTTAGACCTGAAAGATTTCAATTAACTGAAGTGAATGCCAGAACTCAGAGATAAAGTTTCTGGATTTGCTTTTCACCTGCCAGCCTAGGTAGGTGCTAATAAAGATTTTTTTTTTTTTTTCAGTAAAGAAAAAACAGATAAAAGATTAGAGGAGGGAGAAGGGGGTGGAATTATGAACAGAAAATTAGTGTATGGATTAATATTTTCAAAGGAGAAGAAAACGGTTTTGACTTTTTTAAAATTGTTTGGGGTTTCTTCTCATTCTTTAACACTCAGAGATAGTGAATCCATTCTCCTTTTAATTAAGCAGTGCCATGTCATGTAAAACTTAGTAGCAAAAGCTTTTGCACCATGCATGTCGAGTTTCCCCTGGAGTCCAGCTCTGGAACCCTCAACACAGAAAGGACACAAACCTGATGAAGTGGGTCCAGAGGAGGGCCATGAAAATGATCAAGGGGCTGGAGCACCTCTGCTATGACGACAGGGGGAGTTCAGCCTGGAGAAGGCTCCAGGGAGACCTAATGAGTCCTTCCAGTACCTGAAGGGGGCCTACAATAAAGTTGCAGAGAGACTATTTCTAAAGGCCTGTGATGATAGAACAACGAGCAATGGTTTGAAATGAGAGACAAACAGGTTTAGATTGGATGTTAGGAGCAAGTTCTGCACCATGAGGGTGGGGAAACACTGTGACAGATTTTGCAGGGAGGTAGTTGAGGCCCTATGCCTGAAGACATTGAAGACGAGGCTGGAAAAGGCTCTCAGCAACCTGATCTCATGCAGGATGTCCCTGCTGACTGCAGTAGGTTTAGACTGGATCTTTGGAGCTCCCTTCCAACTCAAACCATCCTACTATTGTATGATCTTCATATGTTCCATCACAGCGTACTAGGGAAGAAATCTTGTAATACACTTCTACCATTCTGGAACTACCTTGATACTCCATCTCTTTTAAAACAAATGGGCTAGGACTTCCATAATGGTTATGCAGGAGACTATGTAATAAGAAATTGTACCAGCGTCCTGAGTGCTGGAAGGTTCAACTGAGTTTTTGGGATTAATTCAGAAGCAAAATATCTCAGAATCATGACAGATTTGCTCACAAGTTCTGATTGTATATGGCTGCTGCCTTGGAATGTTTTCATTTGAGAAGGTAGTGCCTTTTATCTCTGTGAAAATGTTCCTACTATGGGGCGTACCAGAAAAGGAGAACAGGAGTAAATGACTATCCAGGTCAAAAAATAGTGATACCATGATCATGAGGCCACATCTGGAGGACTGGATTCAGTTTTGGTTTCCCCAGTTCAAGAGGGACAGGAAACTACTGGAGGCTTCAAAGATGCTGAGGGGCCTGGAGCATCTCTGTGAGGAGGAAAGACTCGGAGACCTGTGGTGGTTTTACCCAGAGGAAAGCAACCTGGGTGGGGGGAATCTTCCCAGTGCCAGTCAGTAGCTAAAGGGTGGTTAGCAATGGGATGGGGCTGGGCTCTTTTTAGTGGTACCCAGCGATAGGACAAAAGGAAAAGGGCAGTAGCACAAACGGGAACCCAGGTGGTTCCATCTGAAGACGAGAAAAAACTTCTTGGGTATGAGGGTGCTGGAGCCTTGGAGCAGGCTGCCCAGAGAGGTTGTGCAGTTTCCTCTGGAGAGATTCCAAACCCACCTGGGCATTGTGATCCTGGACAAGCTACTGTAGGTGATCCTGCTTGAATAGGGGATTGGACCGAATGATCTCCAGTGGTCCCTTGCAAACCCTCACCATGCTGAGACAGTTTGAAAGCAAGTTAATGAATGAGCTTGTGCTTGTTCAGGGCTACCATTAACTCTGCTAAAGCTAATGGGAGCTGTTGCTCTGATGATCAGGCAGCTTTATAGCACATCTTATGAGCTTCTACCTGCAATGTAATTTGGAAAACACTGCTCCGCACTGCTGCCTTTGGTAAGGAGTCTCAAAGCTTTACTTGATAATCAAACCTCTCAGCCCACTGAGATATATTATCCAGAATAAGGATGTAGAAACTGAGACAGAAAGTGACTTTGCTTTACATGGAGGAGCAGCAACTGTACTCAGTCAGAGCAGTTTACAGCATCTGACTACCGTGCCCACTCACTCTTGGTAAGATGTGGTCACTATTGAAAAGCAGGAGGGTAAAAAAAGTAAGAGGAAAAAAAAAATAGAGGAGGCTCTCTCATTCCCTGAATTAGTCTTTACAGCAAAATTCAGACAGTGCTGTTGAAAGAAGGTGAAATACCTTAGAAGACCTTTACATTGCTGTCCGTAATGCGCCAGAAAATCATGAGGAACAAAACAAATATTGGTGATTTCAAAGCCACTAGACAGTCAAGTGGGAGGTAGCATTTTTAATTGGTGGTTTTTATGTGGTACTTTTATGTGAGTTGTAGTCTGGAAGTGAAAATTGTCTTGGTGTTAACTGGGAGGTCCATTTATGGATTTCACTGGTCTGCAAGGGGCTGGAAAGATTCATAACATGGTTTGGGTTGGAAGATACCTTAAAGATCATCTAGTTCCAACCCCTTACCATGGGCAGGGACACCTTCCATTAGAGCAGCTTGCTCCAGGTTTCATCTGTCTTGACCTTGAACACCTTCAGGAGATGGGCATCCTCAACTTCCCTGGGCAACCTGTTCCAGTGTTTCACCAAACTCACTGTAAAGATATCAATAAATATTTCAAAAGTCCTCATCCCTCACTTAAATAAGAAAAGGTTTGATGTTTAAAAGCTTGTTTAACTGTACTGAGAAAACCTTCAAGCATCAACAAAAAAAAAAAAAAAATTAGGGGGAGGTGTATAAACCCACAATTTGACTCTTCAGATGTATAAAATATGAAGAATACCTGCAGGCTTCACAGGAGATCAAGATCCAAAGTTCAGAAGCATCTGCATAACTGTGAGTCACAGATTGAAAGGGGCACTGCAATGATACTTCCATTGCCTTTATTTCTTTAGATGTCTACTCAAAGCTTGCTTTGGAAAGAAATCTGTAGGTGTGTTCTGTTACATTCACTCGTTAGAAAAGAGCTGATTTGGAAAATGAAGTTTTGATTTAAGGGACTGCACTTTATGACAGAGCAGAAAAAGTATTGTGAACTTTCTGCACATGTTTTTAATATTCTGAGTTCCACTGAGACTTAAAAAAGAAATCAGGGACAATGCTATCTGCTGTAGTCTTTTTAATCTGGTACAAGGACTCTTCCTTCTTGGCTCTTTTGTTGCCAGTAATTAGGCCATCTGGTTGGTGAGGGAAAATAATTCAAGACCATATTAATTCCTATGTTTAAATTTCTTTGTGGATAACACTTCAGGAGAAAATGATGGCTGCTGGATAATCTGTCCCACTTGAAAACTTCACGGAATCTGAGTGTTAGGGGTTGGAAGGGATCCCCAGAGATCACTGAATCTAACCCCTGTGCCAGAGCAGGATCACCTAGGGCAGGTCACACAGGAGCACATCCAGGTGGGTTTTGAAAATCTTCAGAGAAGGAGACTCCAGAACCTGTTCCACTCTTCTGGGCAGCCTGTTCCAGGGCTCCAGCACCCTCACAGTAAAGAAGTGTCTTTTCATGCTGAGGTGGAGCCTTCTGTGTTCCAGCTTGTATCCTTTGTTTCTTAACCTGTCACTGAGCACTGCTGAGAAGAACCTGGCACCTTCATCCTGACACACACCCCTCAGATATTCACAGACATGCATGAGGTCCTCTCTCAGCCTTCTCCTCTCCAGACTAAACCACCCCAGGTCTCTCAGTCTTTTTTCACAGCAGCGATGTTCAAGTCCCCCACTCATCCTTTCTGTGTCCAAAACTGGACATAATATTCTGGGTGTGGTCTTGTCAGGGCAGAGCAGAGAGGAAGGAGAACCTCCCTAGACCTGCTGAACACCCTTTTCTTGGTGTACCCTAGGATGCTTTTGGCTGTCTTAGCCACACTTGCTGTCCACTGGGGCTCTAAATTCTTTCTCCATGGGGCTGTATTGCAGCACAACAACCCCTAGTCTCTACTGATGCTTTCTGATATTATTCCCCAGATACAGGACTCTGTGCTTGTCCTTATTGAACTTCTTGAGGTTCTTCTACTCTCCAGTCTAAATCTACCCTTCTCAACCTTCAGTCCATTCCTTCTCATCCTAGCACTGCAAAACCCTTTGCAGACAACACCAAGTTGGGAGCAAGTGTCAATCTGTTAGAGGGCAGGAGAGCTCTGCAGAGGAACGTGGACAGGCTGGACAGGTGGGCACAGTCCAACACCAAGAGTTTTAACAAGTCAAAGTGCTGGATTCTGCACTGTGACCACAACAGCCCCATGTAGTGGTACAGACCAGGGAGAGAGTGGCTGGAGAGCAACCAGGCAGAGAGGGACCTGGGGGTACTGGTTGACAGCCAATTGGACATGAGCCAGCAGAGTGCCCAGGTAGCAAAGAATGCCAATGGCATCCTGGCCTATATCAGGAATAGTGTGGCCAGCAGGAGCAGGGAAGTCATTTCACCCCTGTACTCAGCACTGGTAAGGCCACACCTTGAGTACTGTTTCTAGTTCAGGGCTCCTCAATTTAAGAAAGATGCTGAGGTGCTGGAATGTGTCCAGAGAAGGGCACCAAGGCTTGTGAGAGGCCTACAAGGAGAGGCTGAGGAAGCTGGGGTTATTCAGCCTGGAGAACAGGATGCTCAGGGGAGAGCTTATTGCTCTCTACAGCTACTTGAAAGGAGGTTGTAGCCAGGTGAAGGTTGGTCTCTTCTCCCAGGCAACCAGTGACAGGAGGACACAATCTTAAGCAGGGCAGGTTTAGACTGGATGTTAGGAAGAAATCCATCAGAGAAAGTGATTGGCATTGGAATGGGATGCCAGGGGAGGTAGTAGAGTCAACATCCCTGGAGGTGTTTAAGAGGAGACTGGATGAGATACTTAATGCCATGGTTTAGTTCGTTAGATGGTTTTGGGTGATAGTTTGGACTCAACGATGTTGAAGGTCTTTTCCAACCTGGTTAATTCTGTGCGTTCTGTGAAAAAGTCCATACCCAGCTTTCTTGGAGACCACTTCAGCTACTGGAAGGCAGCTATAAGGTCTTCCCAGAACCTTCTGTTTTCCAGGCTGAATTTTATGCCTGTAACAGATAATGGGAGGTGGGGGGGAGAGATGTTGCAAAGCAAGATCCAAGGGTAATGTTGAGTGTAGCATTTTATCTGAGACATATGGCATGAAACAGTGCAGTAATAATAATATAGTGAGAGCAGGAATGGAATCAAGCTAAATGTTCAAAATAATACTAATGGCTGATGCAGATTTTTGTTCTGTCTTGTGGCTTTTGTCCCTGCTACTTTTTCTTACCATAAAATAAGAGTTCAAACTTGAATTAATCTTGTATTCTCAGTATTTAAGAAGGATTGGGTTTGTTTCTTTTATAGTTTCCAAGCATATCTGGAAGCTTTCAGAGACAGAAGTGAGCAGAAATACAAATCTAGTACACAGAAATTGGATCAAATGGTTTGTGTGGTGTAGTATTACGCAGTTATTTTGGGCTCTGGTAGTACATGTTAGGGGACAACTTAATGGCAAATCCTTGCAATTTTCATGCTTTTCCAAAATAAGTCTGTCTTTTGAAAGTTCAAGAGGCCTCTTCTGTCTCATTACAAGCATCTTGCTTTTAGAGTAAAATGCAAGACAAAAAATACACCTCCTCATATTGCTGACCTGTATTGCTCACCTTGCTCTTTAAGCTTGTACCTTTAACTCTATTCATTAAAATTTTTCAAAGATTTGCAAAGTTCTATCAGAAGATGGATTATTTTTTTAAACTTGCAATGACAGGACAAGCGGCAATGGGTTTAAACTAGCAGAGGGGAGATTTAGACTGGATGTTAGGAGGAAGCTCTTTACAGTGAGGGTGGTGAGGCACTGGAACAGGTTGCCCAGGGAGGTCGTGGATGCTCCCTCCCTGAAGGTGTTCAAGGCCAGGTTGGATGAGACCTTGAGTGACCTGTACTAGTGGGAGGTGTCCCTGCCTATGGCAGGGGGTTAGAACTAGATGATCCTTGAAGTCCCTTCCAACCTTACCATTCTATGATTCTAAACTCAAGCTGTTTACTGAAAACGTGGCTGCTGTGACAGTAAAAGTAGAATTGTTTTGATCGCAAATTATACACATTTGTAATGCTTTCATAGTGGCATGGAAATGAACTTCTAAGTGTCCCATCATCTCAGCTTTTACTGGGAAATTAAACATCATAAAAACAGTGGCTTTTTCTCACATCTGCAATGAGTTACTAATTATGTGTGACATCTGTGTAAGTAGCAATACTTTTTTTTCTGGACTCAGATGACCCTTTTTGTTTCTTCAAAGTCTACCTTCTCGGTAGCGTGCTCATGCTGAAGGGTACCTTGCTATATTCTTACAAAAAAAAAAAAAAAAAAGGGCATTTTGCTGAGTGAGTGGAGATGCCTGAATCTTAGAGAGCCAGTGGCCAGATCTTCACTGGCACAATTATTTGGTATTGGGAAGAGGGAAACATTATAGAATCCCAGAATGGTAGGGACTATAAAGGACCTCTGGAGATCATCCAGTCCAAATGCCCTGCTAAAACAGGGTCACCCACAGAAAGCTGCCCCGGATCTCAATTTCCAGATGGCTTTGGAATCTTTACAGAGAAACGGACTCCGCAATCTCTCTGGGCGGCCTAATTCTCTGGCACTCTCACAGCAGTGTTTTTTCTCATGCTTAGGTGGAACCTCCTGGGTTCCGGTTTGTGCCTGTTACCCCTTTTCCTATCAGTGGCACCACTAAAAAGAGTCTGTTCCCATCCTCTTACCCCCCACCCTTTAGCTCTTGCTGAGCATTGATCAGATTCCCTCTCAGGCTGCTCTTCCCCAGGATAAACAGCCCCAGATCTCTCAGCTTCTCCTCATTGGGAAGATGCTGCAGTCACTTCAGTGTCTTCATAGCCCTTGTTGGACCCTCTCTAATAGTTTATTGTCTCGCCTGAACTGGGGAGCCTAGAATGGACCTGGTCCTCCACATGCAACCTGAGTAGAGCAGACTAGAGGAGAATGCCCCTCAGCTTCCTGGGCCATACTGTTCTTTATGCACCCCAGGAGACTGTTGGCCTTCATGGCCACAAGATCACACTGCTGGTTCACAGCAAATTTCTTGGCCACCAGCATGATGTTGTGTATTCTTCCTTGATTCAGCAGATACAGACTCTTCTTCAGACTCTTCCACGTTTGTCTTCTAATGTCAGTGCTTTTGTGATGTTGCTGACACTCTCGGAGAGCAGAGATTGTTAACAAGCAAAGTGAGTGTTCAAGGAAACTCTGGTTTCTGGTAGTAATGTGGGTAGTCAGTAATGTGTTGAGGAGTCGGACCTGTGGTACGGAAGACAAAGGAGGGCTCTTAGGTTCAGTTTGTGCCTTATCCACTGTGGTAAACAGGCAGTGATGCATGCCATATAGAGGCACTTCCATTTTTGTTGCCTTCCATTTGTGTTCTTAGTGCCCCAGAAACCTGAGGATCTTCATATCTGACCAATGATCAAGATACTGTTGAGGGTTCCAGCCTTAGAGCACTGTAAGTTACAGCAGGAGACAGGTGACAAGTGGTGCCCCTCAGGGGTCTGTACTGAGACCACTGCTGTTCATTATCTTCACTGCTATAGACAGCAAGATTTGGGGCACCCTCAGCAGGTTGGCAGGTGGTACCAAGCAGAGTAGTGGAGTTGGTAAGACTGAAGGATGCGATGGGCGCCACCCAGAGAGACTTTCACAGGCTGGAGAGGTGGGCTGATGGGAATGTTATGAGAATCAGTAAGGCAAAGTGTAAGGCCCTGCACTTCAGACAACCCTTGGTATCAATCTAGGCTGGGGGGTGATGAGATTGAGAGCTACCCTCCAGAAAAGGACTCAAAGATGCTGGTGGATGAGAAAGTGGATGTGAGTCAGCGATGGGCACTTGCGTCCCAGAAGGCAAATTTTGATCCTGGACTGTGTCAAAGCAGTGCAGCCAGCAGATGGAGAGAAGTGATACTGCCACTGCTCTAGTGAGACCTCACCTGCAGTACTGAGTCCAGCAATGGGACTCCCAACATAAGAGAGACAGGGACGTGCTGAAGAGGGTCCAGAGGAGGCTTACAATAATGATTGGAGGGCTGGAGAACCTCTGCTGTGAAGACAGTCTGAGAGTTGGGGCTGTTAAGCCTGGTGAAGAGAAGGTTCCAGGGTGCATTTCAATATGAGAAGGGGACCTACAGGAAAGCATGGGAGGGACTGTTTAGAAAGACCTGTGGTGATAGGACGATGGGCAGTGATTTGAAACTGAACCAGGGGAGACTTAGGTTGGGTATCAGGAGGAAGTGATTCACGAGAGTAGCGAAACACTGGAACAGGTTGCCCAGGGATGTGGTTGAGACTCTGTCCCTGGAGGTGTTCAAGATCAGACTTGATGTGCCCTTGAGCAGGCTGCTCTGGTTGGAAGTGTCCCTGCTGAGTGCAGGGTAGTTGGACAAAATGACCTTTGAGAGTCCTTTCCAACCTAATGCAATCTGTGAATCTGTCAGTTTCTGGAGGGGAGAAAGTCCTGACTCTCCACAGTTCCCTGCATCATACAGTTCATTGCTTACATAAAGTTCTGCCGGATCACAATAAAAATTAGATAAGCACCTAATTTTGCTCTTGTTGAATGGGGCTTAGATGAGTTTTTAATAGCTACACCTGCACAAAATGTTCTGGCACAAAGCTGGCTATCAAAAAGCCTGTAATGGTGCATAACTGGTCCTTTCCTGATCATCTCATCCCCATTAGCCTGCTTTTTTAAAGGGATTAATCCTTGAGGCACAGAACTTCTGTAATCCATGCTGTGGAGGTGATGATGACTTATGTTCAACTGCATCCTAGAGATGTTCCTATTTACAAAAACATTGAGTATCATCACCATGAACCAAGCCTCCTACTTTCAGCAACTAGTAGGCCTTCAGGATGGGTTCACACACTGGCTAACTGTAGAGGGAGCCTTTTCCTAAGCACCTGGGAGTCAGGGTATGAGAAACTCATTGCTGTGAAGCCATGGGTTGTAGTGTGTGATTTCTAGGGAAATGTCTGTAGAAAGTCTTGTACAAACAGGTTCTATGGATTCATCTGAAATCTCAGGAGTATGAGGAGAACCCACTTGAATTTCCTGGCTTAGCACACAGAGCATGGAGAGTCTCAGAATGATCATGGTTGGAAAGAACCTCTGGAGATCACGCAGTGCAATTTCTCTGCTTAAAGCAGGGTCACCCACAGTGGGTTGTCCAGAATCACAATATCCAGGTGGACTTGGAATCTCTCCAAAGAGCTTCCACAAACTCTCTGGGCAGCCTGCTCCAGAGCTGCAGCACTCTCACACCAAGGAAACTTTTCCTTATGTTTAGGTGAAGTCTTCTGGGCTTCAGTTTGTGCCCATTACCCCTTGTCCTGCCACTGAACACCACTGAATAGAATCCTATCCCACCCTCTTCCCCCTGCCCTTTAGCTCTAGCATTGAGGAGAACCCCTCTCAGGCTACCCTTCTCCAAGCTAAGCAGCCCCAGGTCTCAGCCTCTCCTTGTCACAGAGATGCTTTACTCCCCAGGCTCAACAATACTTTTTAAACCACAGAAGAAAGCTGCAAATTCAGCCAAAACAACTTTGCAAGGAAGTTGTTGCTATTCCTGACCACGTTGTGGATGCGGGCCAGTGGAGTCAGGAAAGAGCATCAACCATGCAACACAACATGTGTCCTCCTACATGCACACTACTCCCTCATCCCACTCAAACAATTAACAGTAATTAGGTAACTACAGTCCATAAAAGTCTTTGAAAGAGAAAGATTTTGCTGCTTAGGGCTCATTAGCCCTTTTTAACATATTTATTATGCTTTTTATTTTCAACTGCCAAGGGAAAACACTTAAAATCTTCTCTGTTATTTGCCTTCTGCTGCTGCTGAAGCCCAGCCTACAGAAGCAACTCCTCTCCCAGGTGCCCAATGTGAGCTCTGTTTTGACTGAAAATGACAGATAATACTAGAGAAAGGAAGCTTGCACAGAGCACCTGGCATTTGATCACAATGTGTTTACCAGTGCTCCAAAGCAAACAACCAGTGCCTTGCAGCCAAGAGGGCCAACAGCATCCTGGGGTGCATCAAGAAAAGTGTCCAGCAGGTCTGTAGAGGTTCTCCTTCCCCTCTGCTCTGGCCCTGGTGAGACCACACCTGGAATACTGTGTCCAGTTTTAAGTTACCCAACGCAAGAGAAACAGGAATCTGCTGGAGGGAGTCCAGCTGAGAGCTGTGAGGATGACCAGGGGACTTGAACATCTCTGCTATGAAGAAAGACTGAAAGAGCTGGGGCTGTTTAGTCTGGAGAAGGCTGAGAGGAGATTTTGTCAATATCTATAAATATCTGAGGGGTGCGTGTTAGGAGGAAGGTGCTAGACTCTTTTCTAGAGCCCAGCAACAGGACAAGGAACGAGGGGTACAAGGTGGAACACAGAAGGTTCCAACTCTGAATGAGGAGACGCTTCTGTATGGTGTGGAAACTGGAGCCCTGGAGCAGTCTGTCCAAAAGGGCTGTGACGTCTCCTCCTTTGGAGCCTTCCAAAACCCACCTACAGGCCTTCCTGTCCTGAGTAATTCTGTTCTAGCAGAGATATTAGATTTGATGATCTCTGCAGGTCCCTTCCAACCCCTAACACTCTGTGATTCTGGGGCATATTATTTGTGTATCACTGGTAAAAATCTGGCTCTTGTTCTCTGTCATCAAGAATGGTAGGATTTGGTTGTGTGAGGCACAGAACATGTGAGTCTGGATAGTTTGAGTCAGTTTTGGTTCATTTCTTCATGTTTGCTGATGCTACCAAACTGGGAGGAGTGACTGACACTCCATCAGACTGTGTTGCCATTCAGTGATATTTGGACAGTCTGGAGAGTTGTACCTAGGGGAACCTCATGAAATGCGACAAGGGTAAGTGTAGGATCTAGCACCTGGGAAAGAATAACCCCCTGCTTTAGTACAAGTGAGGGGCTGATCATCTGCAAAGCAGCTCTGGAGAAGGACCTGGGAGTGCTGGTGGATAGCAAGTTCATCATGAACTAACAATGTGATCTGGCTAAGAAGGCAAATGGTCTCCTGGGGTGCATTACTAACAGGTCAAGGAGGTTCCATTTCCCCTCTACTCTGCCCTAGTCAGACTGCCTCAAGAAGACTGGGTCCATTCTAGGACCACCCGCTGCAGAGAGACTGTATACTATTGGAAGAGTCCAGCAGGGACTGCAGACGCTGAGGTGACTGCAGCACCTCTCCAGTGAGGGGAGGATGAGAAACCTGGGGCTGTTTAGCCTGGAGAAGAGCTGCCAGAGGGGATACTCTCAATAGTCAGCAAGAACTGAAACCTGGAGGGCAAGAGGACAGGGCTGGACTCTTTTCAGTGGTGCCAGTGGTAGGACAAGAATCAATGAGCACAATTTGGAGCCCAGGAAGTTCCACCTAAACGTGAGGAGAAACTTCTTTGCTATGAGAGTGCCAAAACCTTGTATCAGGCTGCCTGGAGAGGTTGTGGAGTCTGTTTCTCTAGACATATTCTAGAGCCACCTGGACACTGTGCTTCTGCTGTAGCTTACCTTGCTTTAGCAGAGGATTTGGTCTAGATGATCTCCAGAGGTGCCTTCTAATCTCTACCATACTGGAATTCTGTAGTTTTTCATGCAAGGCAACTGGAGCTCAAATGCTTTGTGGAACTGACTTTTTGGTTTGTTGTTTGGGATTTGTGTTGCTTTAGTATCTTCTTACTACCTAAGAGATTTCATTTGGTTTCTGGAGAGTTCTTAGGTGTTACTCACATCCTATTGTCCTGGATGACATATAGGAGTTTCCACATCAGCAAGCATTAAGCAACTAAACAAGGAAGTTAATGTCATTACAGTCCAAATAGGGATGAGAGAGAAGATACTTCAGAAAGTAAACTGGAACAAAGGAGCTTTTTCTTTGGGGGAGAAGAAAACACCTGGAACTACCTGTGCTGCTTGCGGAGGACAGCCTTAGTTAAAGGGTAGTGCAGATACCAGTACGCTTTACATCTAAATTGTCACAATCACTATTTGCAGGCTTTTGCCCTTCTTAACCCTTTTAATATCCCAGAGGGTAGGAAACTGTTGGGAATAATGCTGTGGCCAGTCTTTTCCTTAGTGTAGTGAAGAGGTAGTTCTTGTGCAAGGAAACACTTGTTGCCTGTTCGAAGCAACCTTCTTATCCCAGCCCTTGCATTTCAGAGGTATGCTAAGAGGCCTTGTGGGACCTAGGATTTGAGCCTTGCTTTTGATATTTCTGGTAAATCTACTTTCCTGTGTCTGCACCTTTATCACAGTCAGTGGGATAGAACTAAACCACATGGGGATTAAGTGATTTTGCTGCTGCATGTTCCCACACTGCAAGCTGGAGCAATTGTCTGTCTTTCCATAGGGTGTGATTTACAAAAGCCTCCCTATCAGTTTTCTCAAGAACTAAGATGCACATTATTAAAACAGTGGTGCATTGCTTTGGAGTGCGCACAGGAGAGGCCACAAAGATGATCAGAGGGCTGGAGCACCTCCTCTCTGGGGACAGACTGTGAGAGTTGGGGCTGTTCAGCCTGCAAAAAAGAAGGCTCCAGAGAGACCTTAGACCAGCCTTCTAGTACCTGAAGGGGGACTACAAGAAAGCCAGAAATGAACTTCTTGTCGGGGCTTGTAGTGATAAGACAAAGGGAAATGGTTTCAATCTTGATGAGGGCAGATTTAGACTGGAGATTAGGAAGAAATTCTTCCCAGTGAGGGTGGCAAGACACTGGAACAGGTTGCCCAGAATGGTCGTGGATACCCCTTCTCTCTGGAGATGTTCATGGCCAGGTTGGATGAGGACTTGAGCAAGCTGCTCTAGTGGAAGGTGGCCCTGCCTATGGTATGGGGGTTGAAACTAGATTGTCTTTGATGTTCCTTTCACTCTGAACCATTCTGTGATCTTTAAATGTTCTTTTCACTCTTAACCATGCTGTGTTGCCATGACAGGTGTTCCCTTTATTTCTGAGCATTGTAACTTAGTTTTGAGATTTGTCCAGCAGTCAGTTCTTAATCTGTCTTAAATGGATTCTACTGCTGCAGCACTGCGCTAATCTTCTAATCAGAGAGCATCATGGTATGTTCAGTCCAGTGACTTAGAGCGGTTTATATTGTATATACATGGCAAAACTCATCAGACAAGTATAATCTCAGGGAAGAATCACAGTATTAGGGGTTGGAAGGGAAGCCCAAATCCTCTGCCAGAACAGGATCACCTCAGACAGGTCACACAGGAACACATCCAGGAGGGTTTTGAAAGTCTCCAGAGGAGACTCCACAACTGCTCTGGGCAACTGACTCCAGGGTTCTGTCACCCTCACACTGAAATTTTTTCCTTATGTTCACATGGAACCTCCTCTGCTCCAGCCTGCACCCATTGTCCCTTGTTCTGTCATTGGACATCATTGAGCAGAGCCTGGCTCTGTTCTCCTGACACTGCCCTTCACGTCTTGATAACCATGAATAAGGTCACCCCTCAGTCTCTTCTACAGGCTAAAGAACCTTCAGCCTTTCCTCATAAGGGAGATGTTCCACTGCATTCAGCATCTTAGTGACTCTGCACTGGACTCTATCAAGCAGTTTCCTGAGGTCTGTCTTGAACTGAGGGGCCCAGACCTAGACACAGTACTCCAGATGTGGCCTCACCAGGGTGTAGTAGATGCAGAGGAGAACTGCTCTTGACCTACTAACCACAGTCCTTGTAATGCACCCCAGGATGCCATTGGCCTTCTTGGCCACAAGGATGCAGTGCTGGCTCATGGGCATCCTTCTTGTCCTCCACCATTCCCAGGACCCTCTCCTCTGCGCTGCTCTCTCTTAACAGGTCAGCCCCCAACCTATAAAGATCCATGTTGTTGTTCTTTCCCAGATGCAAGACTCTGCAGTTACCCTTACTGTATTTCAGTAAATTGTGGTTATGCTCAATCACTCATAATTTGTGTTTAAATAAAGATATTGTAGGTGAATTTTAAATGTATCAGCTTTTGTTAGTGTAACTTCCAAGGGGAGGGAACCCATGGTTTCATTTCTTTCAGACTATTTGGGAAACTGCTGGAATGTTTCCTTTTTTCTTTCATACAAAAGTTAGTCTCAACGAAACATTTTTGGCTTATCAAGGTGGCAGATTTGAATAAGATCAAAGCAATATTTTTCGAGGAGATGGTATCATAAAAATTCACATCTCTGTGCTTCATTTGGCTTCGAGACTAAATAACTGAAATGGAACTAGATTCTAAATTACAACCATGAAACTGTCTAGTTCTTTTCTGTGCTAAAGACTATTTATATGACCCTTGTGCTCTGAAAGATAAAACAGTCTCCTTCACATGTGAGATGATAATTAAACGGAAGGAAACCAATATCTAAACCTCTTAACTCTGTGTCCAGCAGCCAGCTCAGCATTCCCAGCAGAGGTATACAATCCACTTCTTGTGGCAAACTAAGCAAAAGCAGCTCTTGGAGATTATTTATCTGGTGGTAAGAACACATTCACGTGCTCTGCAGCACAGCTGCAGGATGGCAGGTACAAGAGAAAGCACAGTCAACTCAGTAAAAGGTTCTTGCAGATCATAAATGACACTTCTGTTCCAACCCTCTTTGGTTTTCATGTAGAACACAGATGCAGTCTAGTTGAAATAGGGAGTTTTCCACAGATTTATTTTTTTCTTCTAGATTTTAGAGCTCAGCACCTCAAGTAGGAGCATAAGTTGACTAAATGGCATCATCTGGAGAGAAGGCTACAGGGAGACCTAACAGCAGCCTTCCAGTACCTGAAGAGGGCTACAAGAAGGCTGCAGAGGGACTATTTCCAATGGCCTGCAGTGACAGGACGAGGGACAGTGATTTGAAATGAGAGGAGAGCAGACTTAAATTGCATGTTAGGAACAAGTTTTGCGCTATGAGGGTCATGGAACACTGTAACACGTTCCCCATGGAGGTAGTTGAGATCCCATCCCTGGAGCTATTCAAGGTGAGGCTGGAGAAAGCTCTGAGCAATCTGATCTAGTGGAAGATGTCCTTGTTGACTGCAGTAGGTTTAGACTGGACTTTTGGAGGTCCCTTCCCATCCAAACCATTCTGTGACTGTATGATCTCCATATGTTCCATCATATTGTGCTAGGGAAGAAATCTTGTACTACATCTTCACCGTTCTGGAACTACCTTGATATTCAGTCTCTCCTAAAACAAATGGTCAAACATTTCCATCATGATTATCTAGAATGCTACATAAAATCCTGATGTTACAGCAGAATGGAAAAAACTACAATATAAAGGAGAAGAAAAATAGGAGACTTCATTAAGAGGAGATGATGGGCTATGTTCTGTTTCCTCTTCTATGAAGTTGTAAAGCTTCCTTGAAACAGATGTGGAGTTTGATCACACAGGATCAATGTAATTTATTGAGCATTATAATAGAAATGCTCCTGCCTTTGGGGTTATATTGTGATGCAGAGGAGGTGTCTCCTCAAAGAAGTTCTAGAAATGGAGAGTGTATTGAGTGGTGAGAGGACCTCATTGAATTATTCAGACTCAGGACGAGCAGTGTATGCAGGTGCATAATGTCTAACCTTTAGTTCCTGTTAAATTTCTCTTAAGTAAAGAAAAAGGATCACTGATTTAGTCTCACTCAGGCATAGGTGCTTCCTGCTTGTGGAAGTTTCACATGAAATGAAAGCACTCTGTACCGTGGTTCTTTGCACAGCCTTCATCATCTTTACTCAGTTTTACTTCTCAAATATGTTATAAAATAAATGCTTATAACCTGTGACTGGGATATTGGAAAAAGGGAGAGCTGATCTTTAAGACATGTATATTGTGTCCAGGTCTGGGGTCTGGGCCCCTCAGTTCAAGAAGAGCCTCAGGGAACTGCTTGAAAGATTCCAGCACAGATCCACAAAGATGCTGAAGGCAGTGGAGCTTCTCCCTTGTGAGCAAAGGGTGAGGGAGCTCGGGCTCTTTAGCCTGGAGAAGAGGAGACTGAGGGGTGACCTCATTCATGTTTATAGAGATGTGCAGGGAGGATGGAACCAGCCTCTGCTCAGTGATATTCACTGATAGGTCAAGGGTCAAAGGGTACAAGATGGAGGAGAGGAGGTTCCACTTTTCCAGTGTGAGGATGTCAGAACCCTGTAACAGGCTGTCCAGATAGGTTATGGCATGTCTTCTTCTCTACACTTTCAAAACCTGCCTGGATGCATTGGTGTGTGACCTGCTCTGTTTTATTGAATGATCTTTCGAGGTCCCTTCCAGCCCCTAACATTCTGTGATTAATTTCTGAGATAACATTTATTTGATGAGTTTCACCATGTAGATTCAATATGGACTTCTAGATTTTAAGTCTAGAAAATGAAGAGTTGAGGGTGAAAACTTGCAGGGATTTCCTTCTGTAAAGAAGCTGAGAAACTAGCCTGAATGGGGAAGAGATTGTGAGGTGACAAACTTTACCCCTTCTGTGACGCTGAATGATATTTACCCAGTGTGTCCAGCTATTAAAATCAGTAAAATGAAAATACTGTTTGCATTCTTAGCAACATAGGAATTAATTCATTGAAGCAGTCTGGGGGGGTTGAGGGGGAGCTAAATAACCTCATCTAAAGTGAAGTGAAACCACAGCTGAAAATTCAGTTGCGCAGAGGAGAGAATTGATTCATGGCTGTAATTTAATCAGATGAGAAGGGTATGGTAAGCACATAGCCTAAAAATGACATCCAAAGTTAAGCCAGTTAAGAAGGCATCAGAATAATCAATATAGCCAAATCAGGAAGGAATAAATCAATTCAGCCATGTGAATTAATCTCTACAACTTTGCAAGTGCTGGTGTGTTCAGAATTGTTGAGTCAAAGGTTTCACTGGAGGATAACGAGCCTTCTGCCATTGTGGAGATTCACGTGTGCCTTCACTCTGCAGCTGCTACCCAACTGGCATTATTAGGCTTCCAAAAAACACTGCAGGGTCAGCTTCCTCTTGCTGCCTTTGGTCTCTTGAATCCTGCAAACTTCTGACTTTTCTTGTCTTCCTCTACAAAAGATAAAGGATATGTTTTATTTGAGGATTCTGCTAAGGTTGTTGATGCTTCAACTTATCAAAGGCTATGTAAGAAATTCAGTTACAACTACTCAGAGCATCCTAACATTCCAGTCTGTACCAGCATGCAATTTCAGTAGAGTTACTCCTGGGTATGAAGCCAACTTAAACTGAAGACTCACTAAGTTAATGAGTTTTATCAAGTGTTCTCTGAGCTACGAGCCTGCAATGAACACTTTAAGGTTGGAATCCCATGCCCTTAGTTTGTTAGTTAACTAGTTCCTTTCTGGAGTCTGTATTTATGTAAAAACTCAGTGGAAAAAAAGGATCAACAATTAGCTTAACTCTTGTATCTTGGAAGTGTTGGAGCAGGTCCAGAGGAGGGCCATGAAGATGCTCAGAGGGCTGGAGCTGCTCTTCTATGAGGCCAAGCTGAGATTGTTTGGGCTCTGCAGCCTGGAGAAAAGAAGACTTCCAGGAGACCTTATAGTAGCCTTCCAGTATCTGAAGGGGGCCTACAGGAAGGCTGGGAAGGGACTGTTTACAAGGTCTTGCAATGACAGGACAAGGGGCAGTGGGTTTAAACTGGCAGAGGGAGGATTTAGACTAGATGTCAGGAGGAAGTTCTTTCCAGTGAGGGTGGTGAGGCACTGGAACAGGTTGCCCAGGGAGGCTGTGGATGCTTCCTCCCTGGAGGTGTTCAAGGCCAGGTTGGACGAGGCTTTGAGTGACCTGTACTAGTGGGAGGTGTCCCTGCTTATGGCAGGAGGTTGGAAGTAGATGATCCTTGAGATCCCTTCCAACCTTACCATTCTGTGATCATATTGAGCTGCCAGCCAGCTGCAAGAGGATCCCGATTAGCCCAAAAATATCAAAAGCAAAGTTAGTTCTATGGTGTTTCACTGATGGATGAAGACATCTTAGCATCTTGCTGAGTAGAAAAGTGTTGTGATTCATCAGTAGAAAAAAATGCCTGCCTCTCTCTCTCTCTCTGTGTGTGTGTGTAAGAGATACAATCATAGGACTATAAAGGTTGGAAAAGATGTGCTCATCAAGTCCAACGATTATCCCAACATCACCAGCCCAACCAAACCGTGTCTCTTTGTGTTTTGGACATCTTCAGTGGTGGTGACTCCACCACCTCACTGGGCAACCTGTTCCAATTTCTGACCACTCTTTCGTCAAAGAAATTTTTCCTGATATCCAACCTAAATCTATCTTGACAACTCTTGAGGCCATCTCCTCTCATTCTTTCACTCGTTACAAGGAGAAGAGAGTAACACCCAACATTCTACAACCTCCTTTCAGGCAGCTTTAGAAAGCAGGAAAGTTACATAGTCAGTGTAAATGCAAACAAATTTTCACTAGAAATCATTGGGACATGTAGAAATAACAACCTGGGAAGATTAAGTTTTGAGGCTGCCCTGGCTGGTTGTAGAAATAGTGTGGCTTATATCTGTGTCCAGAAATGATGGACATGAAACAAAAGAGCATGCACAAAACCCAAGGAACCAGCACTGGAATTTGTTGGCTGAACTGTGCATGAATTCCCATTCTGTGAGTTAAAGGGAAGCTCCCCAGCTGGACTTGGATGCTGTTTACACTGCTACCTGTCATTCTGAGCAAGCTTTTAAATGGGTGTTTAGTTCAATGCTTTTCAGTGCTCATAGCTTAATTGACTGCATAAACCAAAAATGACTTCTGGAAGTGGTTCTTGCTTTCACAGTACCTGGAATTTAGACAAGAACCAGCCAAAGCTGTGAAAAGGTTTATAAACTCAAAAATTCTTAGAATGGTTTGGGGTGGAAGGGACCAGTTCCAACACTCCTGCTATGGGCAGGGACAACTTCCACTAGACCAGCTTGCTCAAGATTTCATCCAACCTGACCTTGAAAACCTATGGAGAGGAGGGGGCATCCACAGCCTCCCTGAGCAACCTGTTCCAGTGTCTCACCACTCTCACAGGAAAGAAATTCTTCATGATCTCCAGTCTAAATCTGCCTTAAATCCAGACAGATTCCTTTTTGATTGGCTCACCAATCAGTCTGGGTCTGGCAGGTGCAAGGCGATGTGAATGTGGTGAAGCAGATTTCAGGTCCAGCTGAGGTCCAGAAGCAGGCTGTGTGATTTCCTACCCAAGCCTGGTGCTGTGCAGTGCTTGCTTGTGCGGGGTGGGGGGTCTGGGCTGTGTTCCCAGAACCAGGAGTGAGGGGAAGCATGGTAGAGAGATGGAGAGTCATCCTCTCCATAGAGCTTGCCCAGGTTTAACAGGGCTCGTTGGCTTCAATTCAATCCCAGCTGTCCTGGACGTGCACTGAGTCATGCTTTGGTGCCTCTGCACATAAAGCTTCTAGGAGCAGTGAGGGTACAGTAGAGACTTGTGAGCTGGCTGACACCCAACTTGGTAGTACCTGAATTACCTGCCATTACTCAGTGTTGTGATCCCTCGGATACTACAGCTGACTACACTTTCAAGTAAACAGAAGATCTATGCCAGCAATCCTTCTGGAAGGATATGAAATATGATGACCTGAAGGCTGGAACACCTCTGCTGTAAAGACTGGCTGAGAGAGTTGGGGTTGTTCAGCCTGGAGAAGAGAAGAAAAAATACTGAAAATGCATACATCAATGCCACCTTCAGTGCTAAAGTGCTCTGAGAAGCAAGAAAAAAGAACAAACAAGAACGAGCAGCCACAGATTATTGAACTGCTACCAGCACCATGATTTCAGCATTTTGGAAACTTTAAACAGTAAAACCACTACCCTACTGTGCTGGTTTGAGGCTAATTAGAATATTTTAATAGAGAAAATTACACTATAGGCTGTGAAAGGAAAACATCATGATGTCTACTTCACTCATATGCTTGCTGGAGAATTGTTTGGGAACACTAACCTAAACAATAGATAAGTCAGTCTCTCTCTGTCGCTTGCTGGAACAGGAGCTGCTGGTGGGATCTAGCAGCTTCTGGGCTCTGGCTCCTCTGCTGATTAATCCTCACTAACCACTTTTCTTCTAACCCTCCTGGCTGATCCTCCTAATTTACCTTACACGTAAGGCAAACCTTGGGGAAAGGTACAGGGGTGGGGAGAAGGTGGAAGGGTGGTTGGGAGCCCCTCCTGGGGTCTCTGATTTCTGGGAGGGGAGTCGTGTTGCTGTATTACCTTTTACTTGTATATTTCTGTAAATATTGTGTATATAGTGTAAATATCTGCTGTACATTGTGCAAAGCTGTAAATAGAGCTTCATCATTTAACTTCCAGCCAACTGAGTGCTAGTCTGGGTCATTTTACAAAGTGTGGGGGGGTGGGGGAACTCCCAAACCTTCACACCTACCCATCCCAGTGTGACCTGGAACTTCAAGGTAAACACCCAGCTGGGTTTAAACATTGGTATAAAATTCACTACTCAGAACAGCCATCCTGTATTTGAAGGGGGCTACAGGAAGGCTGGAAAGCAATGTTTTGCAAAGTCATGGAGTGACAGGTCAAGGGGTAATGGCTTCAAACTAGAGAAGAAGCTTGATACAGATGTTAGGTGTTGAAGCACTGGAACAGGTTTGCCAGTGAAGCTGTGGAAGCTTCAACCTAGGTGGTGTTGCTGGCCAGGCTGGATGAGGCCTTGAGCAACCTGATCTGATAGGCAGTGTTCCTGCCCATGGCAGGGTGGTTGGAACTGCAGAATCTTTAAAGGTCGTTTATAAACCATGCTATGATTCTATGAATATACAGGAGGCAAATCTAAGTGTAGAGAGACAGTACTAAATACTCTTGGTATCAAAGAGGTTTGTGATGGTAGTGAAATTTGGCAGTCTATCACCTCTCTGTGCTTTGCAACCTTCATAAGATGACTCTAGGTTACAACAGAATTATTACTTCTTTATATTGAGGCAGAAGAGTGTTCACTGACAACATTGGAGGACTGTGATGGTTGGTAATAGCATTATAAACAAAATGCTGAGTAATTCTCAAATTGGACGTATTTTGACCAGGAGGCTAAACTAATCCTACGTAAATCCCTTAATCCTACATGGCTTCTGCTCTGGTAAGGCCTCATCTGGAGTACTGCACCAGAGGAATGCCATGAAGATGATCAGGGGGCTGGAGCACCTCACCTATGAGGAAAGGCTGAGGGAGCTGAAATTGCTCAGTCTAGAGAAAACAAGACTCTAGGGAGACCTAATAGCAACCTTTCGGTGCCTAAAGCGGGCTACAAGAAGGCTGCAGAGGAACTGTTTCCAAAGGCCTGTAGTGGCCTTTGTAGGATGAGAGGCAATGGTTTGAAATGAGAGAAGAGCAGATTTAGATTGGAACAAGTTCTGCACCAGGAGGGTGGTGCAACAGGGTGTCCAGGAAAGGTAGTTGAGGCCCCATCCCTGGAGCTGTTCAAGTTGAGGGTGGAGAGGGCTGTGAGCAACTTGATCAAGTGGAGGATGTCCCTGATGACTGCAGGGTGCTTGGACTAGATGACCTCTGGAGTCCCTGCCAACCCAAATCATTCTATAACTTTATAGCCAAAACACAAATGCTGTTAGCCATACCACTGATGATCTACAACCTGTATCCTATGCATCTTACATCCAGCATAACATCCTAGTTCCTTGCACCAACTGTTGTTGTTCTGTTNCTGCAGAATCTTTAAAGGTCGTTTATAAACCATGCTATGATTCTATGAATATACAGGAGGCAAATCTAAGTGTAGAGAGACAGTACTAAATACTCTTGGTATCAAAGAGGTTTGTGATGGTAGTGAAATTTGGCAGTCTATCACCTCTCTGTGCTTTGCAACCTTCGTAAGATGACTCTAGGTTACAACAGAATTATTACTTCTTTATATTGAGGCAGAAGAGTGTTCACTGACAACATTGGAGGACTGTGATGGTTGGTAATAGCATTATAAACAAAATGCTGAGTAATTCTCAAATTGGACGTATTTTGACCAGGAGGCTAAACTAATCCTACGTAAATCCCTTAATCCTACATGGCTTCTGCTCTGGTAAGGCCTCATCTGGAGTACTGCACCAGAGGAATGCCATGAAGATGATCAGGGGGCTGGAGCACCTCACCTATGAGGAAAGGCTGAGGGAGCTGAAATTGCTCAGTCTAGAGAAAACAAGACTCTAGGGAGACCTAATAGCAACCTTTCGGTGCCTAAAGCGGGCTACAAGAAGGCTGCAGAGGAACTGTTTCCAAAGGCCTGTAGTGGCCTTTGTAGGATGAGAGGCAATGGTTTGAAATGAGAGAAGAGCAGATTTAGATTGGAACAAGTTCTGCACCAGGAGGGTGGTGCAACAGGGTGTCCAGGAAAGGTAGTTGAGGCCCCATCCCTGGAGCTGTTCAAGTTGAGGGTGGAGAGGGCTGTGAGCAACTTGATCAAGTGGAGGATGTCCCTGATGACTGCAGGGTGCTTGGACTAGATGACCTCTGGAGTCCCTGCCAACCCAAATCATTCTATAACTTTATAGCCAAAACACAAATGCTGTTAGCCATACCACTGATGATCTACAACCTGTATCCTATGCATCTTACATCCAGCATAACATCCTAGTTCCTTGCACCAACTGTTGTTGTTCTGTTTCAAGACAGTGCAGTGGATGTTGCCAGCTTCGTGTTTTTTACCAGATTCTGCCTTTTATTCAGGTGCATCCATTTTGTGGATGTTCAGCTCACATGAAATTTCTGTATTTAACTTGCAGAAATCAGCTTCTGATTTTCACCGCTGGCAAACCGTGCTCTGTAATTCTGAGTCAGGCTTTTAGATAGCATGTGAAAGCTCCCATAGCCACTGTGGTGACTTAGCTCTGCAAGACACAAAGTTTTTCTCTTGGGAAGTGATTGAAGGGTGTTTTAAGTGGTCCCCAGCAGAAAAAAAAGAAAAAGGTAAAATAGGGATTGGTCAGAAGTTCTCCATGACAGCTGACAGGCAAAAGTAGTGTGCCAGGGTAGAAGTGATGTATTTTGAACAGCGCTGACATGTTGAGCTAGAACATAAGGCAAATAGAATAACAACAGATTGATTGAGAGGAGGGTGAGTGGAAATGTGAAATTTGTGAGAGAGGATGAGTGTTGTCAAGTGGCCTTGATCGCACGCCTGAGATGTTCAGTTGCCATCTCTGCAGGCCTGGTACCGTCATCTTCAGGTAGGGGGAAAAAAAATGAGCAGAAAAGACATCCAACTCTCTTTCAGCAGCCCTGTCATGCTGCAGTAGCCACACAAACCAGTAAAGAGCTAAAATGTGAGTCTTCACCTCAGAAGTGTAGTGGGGCAGGGGAGGGAAGTCTTCATCCGAAAATGGAAGAGAAATTAATCCAAAATCAGGGATTAGCTATTTGCTTGTAAGCAACCCCACCTGGGTCAAAGCAATGCAGTACCTGAGCGCTTTAGATTGCAATGAAACAGCTTCCCACTGGAGCAGAATTCCCTCTAACAGTCTGCATGACATCCATTGTCTGAACTGTTCCAGTGAGTAATGTTCACCATAATTAATGCTTTAGCTTGGAAGAGACTTTGAAGATCATATACCTCCAATCCCCCTGCTATAGGCCTCTACCTAGAGCAGACACCTTCTACTAGACCGGGTTGTACAACCCGGCCTTGAAAACAACCAGGCAGAGGGCATCCATGACCATCCTGGGCAGCTTCTGGATTCCTCAATCTCACTGTCAAGTGTCCCTGCAAAAGATGTTAAACAGCACTGGTCCCCTTACTGACCCCTGAGGGACACCACTTCCCACTGGTCTCATTTGAACATGATTGCAGTTCTCTGAGTGCAGCCATCCAGCTAATTCCTTATCCAGGCTACCCACTCAAGTAGTCCCCACTCAAGTCCACATTTGCATAGATGCAAATTTGTTATGTTGGGTGCTACGTGCTTCAGAGTAAGCTCTTCTGTAACTTTAATTGTGTGTTGCTGAAAATACCAATTTACAATAAACTAAAGTATATTTCTTATTACTTTTCTGCTGTTTTCATAACTCCAGAGTATAAATACAGTGAAATGTTTGCTAGGAGATATTGAATACTGTAAGAATGTCTTGGTTCTGCTTTAGAAAACTGTCAGCTAACAAGTACTCTAATTAAGAGAAGGGGAAAAGAAAAAAAAATGCAATTACAAGTGAGGCTCTCCATAAATTGTCTTTTCTTTTTGCTTTTCAAATAATATGTAGTTCTATAGCATAGCAGAGCTCTAAAAATACAGCACGCCCAAAACAGATTCTAAAACCCATCTAGAAAATTATAAACATGCAATTAAAATAAGAAACTGAGAAAATAGCTGTTTGTGGATTCAGTCATAAAATAACTATAGAGAATTTAATGGGAAAAAAATAAAAAGGAAAAATAAGTCTGTGGTATTTTCCCTGTTTCCTGGAAAACAATTTTATGCTAATTTGGTTCACTGCTTGTAAAGGGTCAGGGCTGAGAGGAAACCTCACTGCTCTGCACAACTCCCTGAAAAAGGAGGTTGGAGTGAGGTAGGGGTTGCTTTCTTCTGCCTAGTATCAAGTGATTGAGTGAGAGGAAATGACCTGAAACTGTGTCAGGGGAGGTTTGGGTTGAAGGCTAGGAAAAATTTCTTTGCTGCAAAAGTGGTCAGGCATTGGAAGAGGCTGCCTAGGGAGGTGGAGTCACCATCACTGGAGGTGTGGAAGAAACCTGTGGACATGGCAGTTTGAGATGTGGTTTAGTGGTCATGGTGGTGTTACATTGATGGTTGGACTTGGTGATCTTACAGGTCTTTTCCAACCGAACAACTCTGTGGTTCTACAGAAGGGACCTCTGGAGATCATCTAGTCCAACCCTCCTGCCAGAACAGTTTCACCTGGAGCAGGTTGCACAGGACAGTGTCTAGGTGGACTTTGACCGACTGCAGTAGACAAAGACTCCACCACCTCTCTGGGCAACCTATTTCAGTGCTCCACCACCCTCAACATAAAGTAGTTCTTATTCATGTTTATGTGAAACTTCCTACGTTCAAACTGCACCTGTTACCTCTTGTCCTGTCACTGGGCACCACTGAAAAAAGACAGGCCCCATCCTCCTGACACTCACCCTGCAAGTATTTATAAACAGATTGATTTCTTTATAAACTGCAATTTCTGTAAGTCAAGAAAGCTCTGTCTGGCCAGGTAGTTTCTTTTCCAGCTGTTCTCACTGTGTTCCCTTCTCTCCATGCACAGTGGAACTTCCCTTGATCTCCACCAGTCTCTTCATCTCTCCTTATACGGTTAGTAACATGCCTCTGGTTTCAGTTCCTTGATAAATGTATATGTGGCAGTTCCTGGCCTGGGTTTAGTACTTCCATTTTTGTAGAGACATGTAGATGTAGATGTCAGTTTTACAATATTTATTAAACAGATGTTCATCATGGCAGGAAGGGCATAAATTGTGAACTTTAGAGCTGATGTGAGAGCAGAAATATTGCTTCTGCATCTTCAGAAGGTATTGTAAGGTAGCCTACACGAGAAAATTCTGTAGACCCAGAGGAAGGGTGATACAATGAGATTATGGAGCACTCAACACATGAAGGACATGGACCTGGGGATGCTGGTCATGAAAATGATCAGGGGGCTGGAGCACCTCTGCTACAAGGACAGGATGAGTGAGCTGAGGTTGTTCAGCCTGGAGAAGAAGGAGCTCCAGGGAGACCAAATAGTGGCCTTCCAGCATATGAAGGGAGCTTACAAGAAGGCTACATAAGGACTGTTTGCAAAGGCCTGCAGAGATAGGACGAGGAGATTTAGATTGGGTGTTAGAAACCGGGTCTACACCATGAAGGTGATGGAACACTGCAGCAGGTTGCCCCTGTGGTTGAGGTAGGTGAGACCCCATCCGTGGAGCTGTTCAAGGTGAGGCTGGAGAAGGCTCTGAGCAACCTGATCCTAGTGGGGGATGTCCCTGCTGATGGCAGGGGGGTTGGACTACATGACTTTTGGAGTCCCTGCTAACCCAAATCTATCTACATTCTGTGATTCTGTCTACATTTAAGAAACCAACAAAGGCAAGAGAATATCATTGTTTCAAACAAGTATAGATATGAAGAGCCATATCTGCTAAGGGTGTGGAAGAGGAGATTAGTTGGTAAGAGACTGAGAGCTGGGAACAAGGAAACATTAAAGGAAATCAGGCAGGAAAACAAGTCACTTCTGAAGTGGAGGTGGAAGCAAAGAAGGAAACAAAATGAAGGGGAAGTGTTAAAGCTGTGGTTAGAGACAGCAACAAAAATGTGAGCAAGGATGAAAATCAGTCATTCAAAGGAATTTAAGAATTACACATTTCACAAATGAAACAAAAAGGATTTTAATGAATTTGCAAGAGAAGAGGATGAAATGGGGCAAACATGCACTGAATGATGACTCTCCTTACACTTCCTTTCATAGGACTCGGGGAACCGTTGTACTCATCTAGCTCTAGTGCTGCCTTTGATTCATGAATGGGTGAGACAAGATGAAGGTGGTGCCTCTCCTGAGAACACTGCTTATCCTTCCTTTGAGCATCAGATGTGATTTGGCCTTTGGTGTATTTCTGCCTGAGGGTTTCAGGAAATATGTGGTTACAGATTTTTTTTCAGATATGGAGTCACCTTTAGAGAGGCTCCTCAATTCTCTCCACCCAAGTGTTGCAACAAGCACTTGGAAAAATTCCGTTGCGCTCTGGCATGTGAGAATCCACAGTCTGCAGCAGAGTGTGCAGTCTGGAAGGTATTTTGCTTGTGTGGTTTATAACATACTCTGAGAAAATCTCATTGCTTCCAGAGTGAGGAAGGCAAAGTAGAAGAGATGGAGCAAAGGTTTGCAAATGTTAAAAGAATTTGGGATGGCTCCAGGAAAGTGGTGGGGAGGTGCTATAGGAACTGGAAGTGTCAGAGCTGAAAAGCCAAAGGAGAGGAGAAATAATAGTAATGTAACATTTCAGAAGCAGAATGGATGCTGGTAAAAAGATGGCACAGTACAGACTTGAAACCATGTGTAGTTGTTTTGGGGGATGGAAATGAAAGCACCAGAACATGATAATAAGCAATTACTGGAAATTAAATTCCATTCTGTTTCTTCTACACTTTAAAAATACAAAACACACAAGGCAAATCAGTGGAGGAGAAAGTCAATTACAGTAGCAAATCAATTAGGGTAAAGAGTCAAACCAATCAAAACTGCAAGGTAACTAATGAAGGACAATTAAAAACAATAAAGGGATCCAGCACTGCTCAGATTCAAACATGAAAGGAAGACACAGAAGTGACATCAGGCTTGAAAGGCCACAGAAGATGCTCTGTGCAGGGGGGAAATACACTGGAACCTGAACTCCCGTAATGGCCAACTTCAGGATGTACCAGGGAGAAAGAAAGAATTTTATAAGCTTTTATTTTTCTACTGCTATTTACTCTTAGTGAAGTAGTGAGAGTCTAGAGCCCCATTCTTTCTTCTCTGTTACCAGACTAACAGCTGCTTAAAACCTACTCAGTGTGTGCCTTTGATATCTGTGGGCTTTATAAAGTCAGAGCCCTGGCCTCTGTACCCATCTATTCAATCGATTTAAGATAAGATGTCCACACTGCAATGCCCATTATTACTGAAAATGGAGAAATTGGATATGTTTTACATCATAACAAGGCAGCTCTGTGCCTAAAATTCCACACTGCAAACACTGTCCAGGAAGGAATGTCCATGTCCCATTGTTATCTAACTAAAGCTGAGCCAGCAATGTGCTCTTGTGGCCAAGAAACCCAATGGTCTCCTGGGGTGCATTAAGAAGAATGGGGCCAGCAGGTGGAGGAAGGCTCTCCTACTACTCTGCTCTGCCCTAGCTGGGCCACCTTTTCTGGGTTCCCCGGTTAGAGGGAGACAGGAACCTACTGGAGAGAGTCTAACAGAGGCTGCAAAGACACTTTGGGAACTGGAGAATCTCTGTGAGAAAGAATCATAGAACGATAAGGTTGGAAGGGACCTCAAGGATCATCTGCTTCCAACCCCCTGCCACAGGCAGGGACACCTCCCACTAGTACAGGTTACTCAAGGCCTCATCTAACCTGGCCTTGAACACCTCCAGGGAGGGAGCATCCACAGCCTCCCTGGGCAACCTATTCCAGTGCCTCACCACTCTCACTGTAAAGAACTTCCTCCTGACATCCAGTCTAAATCTTCCCTCTACCAGTTTAAGCCCATTGCCCCTTGTCCTGTCATTGCAGGACCTTGTAAATAATCCTTCCCCAGCCTTCCTGTAGGCCCCCTTCAGATACTGGAAGGCTACTATCAGGTCTCCTCGAAGCCTTCTCTTCTCCAGGCTGCAGAGCCCCAACTCTCTCAGTCTGTCCTCATAGGAGAGCTGCTCCAGCCCTCTGATCATCTTCGTGGCCCTCCTCTGGACCTGCTTGAACAGTTTGTGCTGGTTTGAGGCTAATTAGAATACTTTAATAGAGAAAATTACACTATAGGCTGTGAAAGGAAAACATGGTGGGGTCTAGTTCACTCATAGGCGTGCTGAAAATTGTTTGGGAAAAAATAACCAAAACATAGATAAGGCATTCTCTGTCTGTCTCTCTCTGGGG
>VWZE01014938.1:244745-255861 GCA_013396675.1 Eubucco bourcierii | reverse complement strand
CACACTGCAGACTCATGTTGAGCTTTTCATCAACCCAGACCCCAAGGTCCCTTTCCTCAGGGCTGCTCTCAGCCATTCCCCACCCAGCCTGGATTTGTGCTTGTGCCTTCCCAGGTGCAGGACTTTACACTTGGCCTTGTTGAATCTCATGAGATTGGCCTGGGCCCACCTCTACAGCCTGTCCAGGTCCCTCTGGATAGATCCCTGCCCTCTAGCAAGTTGACTATTCCACACAGCTTGGTGCCATCTGCAGACTTGCTGAGGGTGCACTGATTCCTCTGTTCATGTCACTGACAAAGATGTTAAACAGCACTGGTCCCAGCACTGACCCCTGAGGGACACCACTTGTCACTGGTCTCCAGGTGGACATTGTGCCATTGATCACCACTGTCTGTGTGTGACCATCCAGCCAATTCCTTATCCAGCAAGTGGTCCTGAAAGAGAGACCTGGGACTGGTTAGCCTGGAGAAGAGCAACCTGAGAGGCCATCTTCTCAATTCTGATCAACAGCTAAAGAAAATGCAGCCACACTCTTTTGAATGGTGCCCAGTGACAGGAAAAGGGCCGGTGGGTACAAACTGGAACACACAGCAAATCCCACCTAAAGCTAAAGAAAGCCTTCTTTGCTGTCAGGCTGCCAAAGCCTTGGACTGGGCTGCCCAAAGAGGTTGTGGAGTCTCTTTCTCTGGAGATGTTTAAAACCCACCTGAACATTGTGGCCCTGGGCAGCTTTCTATGGGTGACCCTGCTTTAGCAGGGGAGCTGTACTGCATGGTCTCCAGAGGTTCCTTCTACTCACCATTGTTCTGGGATACTGTGACTCTTATCATTCCTTGTCTATCAACTAAGTGCAAGGAAAGAACAGCTTAGTTTAAACGTGCCCGTGTCGATTCTTTTATAAACTTTTTTACGTTACAGATACTTCTTAACATCCATGAAGATGCAAAACCTTTTTGGTAGAGGCCAAAAAGAATTCCACATATGATTTGCTGTAGGAGAGCAGGGATTAGTAATCCAAATTGTGCTCCTAATGGTGTTGACATCTTTCATAGATTTCTATTCAGTCTTGGCTTATACTTGACATTCTTCTTTAGGCCAAAGCACACTTGATTCTAAATTGTCCCCACAGAGAACAGAGCTGCTTGATATATTCAGAATTAGATTGGCTAGATGATCTTAATTCAAGAAAGTACTGAATTTGTCTGTGGTTCATCTATAATGCACTAAAAGGAAAATTCCCCAGCCAGAGAAGTAAATTATTAACTCATATGTCTATGTGTTGTAATTTGTGTATAGTAATAACTTATCTTTAAGCTGGATTGGAAACGTGTGTGGAGGTTGTGAACTGAGTCAGAACTAACTGGGCATTTTCAGGGAGACAAATTGTGAAGCTGGGTTCCATGGGAGAAGGCAGAGTTTTGTGTACTCCAGCTGGGTCACAGCAACCCCATAGTAACCTGCACACTTGGGGATGTGTGACTGGAAAGCTGCAACCTGGAAAGGAACCTGGGGGTTATTGGTTGGCAGTTGACTGAACACGCGTCAGCGGTGTGCCCAGGTGGCCGGGAAAGCCAATGGCATCCTGGCTTGTGTTAGAAACACTGTGGCCAGCAAGGACAGGAAGGTGATCATCCTCCTGTACTCAGCACTGCTGAAATCACACCTGAAGTGTTGTGTTCATTTCTGAGCTCCTCACTGCAAAGACACTGAGGTGTTGGAGCATGTCCAGAGAAGGGCAACTAGGCCGGAAAAGGGCCTGATGCACATGGCCCATAAGGATGGTCTGAAGGAGCTGAGATTGTTCATTCTGGGGAAGATGAGGCTGAGGGGTGACCTTCTTGCTCTCTACAATTCCCTGAAGGGAGATTGGAGCAAGGAGGAGGCAGCCTCTTCTTGCCGGCAAGCGACAGGTTTGGAGGAAATGGTTCCAAGCTGCATGAGGGGAGGTTCAGGCTGGGTATTAGGGAATATTTTTTTATTGAAAGGGTTCTCAAACATTGGAATGGTCTGCCCAGGGCAGTGGCGGAGTCCAAATAGTGTGTGGAACTAGCACTTAGGGACATAGTTTAGTGTTGACCATTCAGTGCTTGGTCAAAGTTTGAACTGGATGATTTTTGAGGTCCCTTCCAACCAAATACCTTCTGTGATGCTGTGAAGGGTGCTCTGCACTGGCACACTGAGGCTGTTGCCAACGCTCTTAGGGTGCTTTTTATGTTAATGCTTGGGATGAAATAAATCCATATATCTTCCTCCCAGCAGCTACCATCAGAAGTAGAGGCAAAGTGATGGACACTGTTAAGGGTTTGTATTTGAGTTTCCAGTGATACCCACTCCATTCCTGATTCACAGAATGTTACATTCTTGCACGAAACTGCTTCATTACTTGGTCTGTCCACATGCCTGCTGTGGAAATCATAGAACCATAGAATGGTTTGGCTTGGAATAGACTAACAAAGGCCGTCTGATCAGTGGGGACATCCTCCACATAGAATCATGGAGTGGTTTGACTTCTCTTAAGTAGCAGCTATCTTCCCTTCTAATTTAATTTGCTTCTGGAAAACCCTAAACTTTTTTGACTGAAGAGTATCTGTTTTAGCCCTAAGGCCCCAAACAAATCAGTCAACTTGTGATCAATAATTTTACTTTATCTTTAGGGTTATAAACCTGTACTCAACACACACTGCAAGCACCTTCAACTAGTTACTATTCTGTAATAAGCCTGATGGCTCTGGCATTTGCTTTGGTCTCTCAAAAAATATTTTGCTTTTGTGAAGTTTATGCTACTTATCTAGAATGTTTGACTGCGTGTAAAGCAGCCAGGAACCCCCTTTTTTTAGTAGAGAAGTTGAGAGGTATTTAGTGTTGAGGTTCTTTTTTCCCTTCATAGTCCCACTGAGGGGAATCTTCTGTGGTGGATCTGGATGGTTCTCTCTTGCTGTCTGCTTACTTAGCTAATTAAAATAACAAATCTTCACAGCTGCTTGCTTTGGATTCATCCTTATCACCATAAACCAATTAAAATAATGCAACTGGTTGCAATTCATTAAATATCAACTATCCTTTTCATATGATTATAGACCTTAACACCCCCCACACTCAAAAGCCAACTCAAACAGAGGCTTAGTTCATCTACTCTTTCTTCTTTACCTAATTATAGATGTTTTCTTATAATGCTTATATGTTAATTAAGATTTTAATCTGTAGATTTTTTTTTTTCTTCAGTGTTGTCTTGTATTTTCATATCTTCCCATTCCATCTTTTCACACACAAAAAGAGAATCACAGAACATCAGAGGTTGGAAGGGACCTTGAAAGATTGAGTCCAAATCCCCTGCCAGAGCAGGATCACCCAGAGTAGGTCACACAGGAACACATCCTAACAGGTTTGGAATGTCTTCAGTAAAGGAGACTCCACCACCCTTCTGGGCAGCCTGTTCCAGGACATCACCTTCAGTGAAAACGTTTGTCCTTATGTTCACACAGAACCTCCTCTACTCCAGCCTGCACCCATTGCCATTGTCCTATCACTGAACAGAGCCTGATTCTGTTCTCCTCGCAGTGCCCCTCACATCTTGATAAACATGAATGAGGTCACCCCTCAGTCTCCTCCAAGCTGAAGAGCCCCATCTCCCTCAGCCTTTCCTCACAAGAGAGATGTACCACTCCCTTCAGCATCTTTGTGGCTCTGTACTGGACTCTTTCAAACAGTTCCCTGAAATCCTTCTTGAACCGAGCGGCCCAGACCTGGGCACAATGTTCCAGATATGACCTCACCAGGGCATAGTAGAGACAGAGGAGAACTTGTCTTGACCTGCTTACCACAGCCCTTTTAATGCACCCCAGGATGCCATTGACCTTCTTGACCACAGTATTGCTGGCTCATGCGCATCCTTCTGTCCACCAGGACTTCTAGGTCCTTTTCCCCAGAGCTGCTCTCTTAACAGGTCAGCCCCCAACCTATGAGGATCCATGTTGTTGTTCTTTCCCAGATGCAGGATTCTACACTTGGCCTTGCTGTATTTAATTCAATTTATCCTCTAAAGAGCAAATATGAAAATACTTGAGGTTTCTATTCAGCTGAGTTGGCAACCTAGAGAATTCATGCTTAGCCCAAACTTTTAAATCAACTTAGTGGACTGAAGAAATTGCAATAGGAACTATTAAGTCAAGACAGCGTTTAAGTTCTGGCTTAATCTTGTTTCCCGGTGGTACATTCATGTGCTTTAATATGGTACTCATTCAGGACTGGTTTATATGTAGAATTACTTCTGAAATGAAAGAGATGGAGTTGTGTGACTGTGGAGAAAGGTCAGACCCCCAAAAGGAAATAATAAACTTGCTTTTTAGTATCCAAACTAATACATGTGTCACCTAAAATCCATAGGGCTCCTGACGTGACTGATTAGGCAGGAAGATCTCTGCTTTGATGTTCTCTTTATAAAACAATAGAAATTCAGTGCTTGTCTCTACCAAAAAAAAAAAAAAAGGAGGGGGGAAGAAAAGGAAAAAGAAAAATAATCTGCCACCAATTTTACCAGGGATGTTTTCCTATCCAGTATACTTAGTATTCTTCTCAGGGAATGATGTTTCAACACACTTTTGAAGCAAGCTTAATCATTTATTTGCTGCAAGACCTTCACTTTTAATTAGGCCTTTCCTGTCTTGCTTTTCTTTTTTTTTCTTTTTTTTTTTTTCCCCCAAGAGAAATATTCCTTACACTGCTCTGTGCTGAACTCTACTTCTGCTCTGGCAGACCTACTTTCAGAGGGCTTCCTTACCTCTTTAAGAGCCAGCAACCAGTTCATATCTTTCTTGTTTTCTTTCTCCTATTTTTTTTTTTTTCCCCCTCAGCTCTTGCCAGCTGGTCCCAACTGGACAACAAGCTAAGGGAAAGTCCAGGTTCCAATTTGTTCATCTCTAATGACTGTTTAAGATCTGAAATTGCATTCAAAACCTGAAGAAGAGTTAGCACTTTGGCTATGCAGAGTTGTGGTAAGAAGGAATCATTTTGCTTACCTCACCAACATTTCTTGTCCAGCAGCTAACACTACCTAGTCCACCACTAAACCATGTCCCTCAGCATCATATCTGCATATCTTTTGAACATTTTCAGGGTTGGTGATTCCACCACTTCCCTGGGAAGCCTGTTCCAGTGCTTTAAATCACTTTCAGTGAAGAAATACTTCCTAATGTCCAACTGAAACCTCTCCCCAATGCAGCTTAAGGCTGTCTTCTTTCATCCTGTTACATGGCAGAAGAGAGCAATGCCCTTCTGGCTCAAACCTCCTTCAGGGGAGTTGTTGAGAGCAAGAAGGTCTACTCTCAGCCTCCTTTTCTCCAGGCTAAAAAAGCTCTATTCTCTTAGATGCTTCCTACAGGGTTTGTGTTCTTGACCCTTCACCAGCTTCCTTGCCCTTCTCTGGATGTACTCCAGCACCTCAATGGCCTTTTTGTAGTGAGGACCCCAAAACTCACCCTAGTACTCAAGATGCAGTCCTACCAGTGCTGAGTACAGGAGGACAATCACCTCTCTAGTCCTGAAGGCCACACGATTGCTGTTGACCACCTGAGTACATTGTGGCTCTTGTTCCACCAGCTGTTCACCACCACCCCCACTTCTGCTGAGCAGTTCAGCCACTCTGCCACAAGCTTTGGAGCATTCTTGGGACCATGATAATACTCCATAGTATTTTTAAATGCCTTCTACAGGAAGATACCCTAACATGTACCTCAGGTGTCTTTCTGAAGAAGGACCATGCTCTAAACTGAGTTTTACAGATTGTGGTTTCAGTTCTTTGTGCTCAGGGTAGGTGGGTGCTTAAATGACACATAAACTATTGGGCTGGTAACTGTACTGCAAGTGGCCAGTTATGCAGCTACCTGCCCATTCTTTAGCTTCAACATCTGCTTTGTGTCATTCTTTGCACAGGAGCTTGGCATCCCCTTTCCTCTTTACAGGTAAAACTGCGTGTTCCTGATGATGCAAGCATCTTACTGTTTTGACATCCCTGGTGTGTTATTAGAATCAAATTCTTTTAGCCAGGCATTTGAAAACACAGGATAAAATTAGATATTCTGCTTTTCTCCCTCCTAGCATTAAACAAGCGATGAAAGAGCTGAAGTGAGTCATAAAGGATGAGGAATATGTTCTGAAGGAGCTGCTCCCAAACCCTTTTTCCTTTGTTCTGTAGTCTTAAAACTAGTCCCTCATTTCGTTCCACATTTGTAGTTAGCAGGTTTGTGTTTCTGTGCTCTCTGCTGAAAGAAATGCCAGAGGAAGCCTTAAACTGCTCCATTTATAACATCCCTTTTTAAAACTGCAGGTACAAAGATGAAATATCAAAGGGGAACACAATGAAGCAAACATTATTATTAATGTTTTCTGTGTTGTTTAAATTATAAGACATAATCAAAACACTGCAAATGACTTGCATTGTGCTGCTGAACCACTACAGTGGTTCACTTTTCAAAGTTATTTGAGCGTCCTGCCTGTTCTCCAGCATGAGTCTGGTAAGCAGACATCAGAGTTCACCTTGCTCACTCTTGAGACAATTCAAATGAAGGGGAAAACAATGATGTAAAGTAACACCTGTGGAGATCAAAGCCTGGCACCGATAAAAAAACATAACACTTACTCTGCAGTTGCATGTTTGGCAGCTGAGATGTTGGTGAGCTTCCCTTACAAGTCTGGTTTACTTGTTGTTGGTGGGTAGGGCAGGGAAAGACAGCTTGAAGAGAAATGTGAACCTGAACTGATTCCTTCACCAGAAAAAAATTGCTAAGCTATGCATTGTCAGATTTGAACTCGAGTTCGTCGTTGCCTGGCAGTTGAATCAAAAGCTTCTTTCTCTTTGTTGTGAAGGCAGGTAGCAAAATGTCTGCTGTGAAAACTGGACCTCTGGTTTTTCACTGTCGGTACAGAATTTGTTACATTCTGTGCCCAAATTCAAGCAATGCTGTTACTTGTTGCTACTGTGTACATCCAGTACGTCAATATCAACAGTTATGTTGGGATGAACTTAAACTTTCTTTTTAGAGAGGGATTTAGTCTTGGGCATATTTTTCCTGTGATTTATGAATGACACTGTCCTTGTTTTGTCACAAATATTCAAAGCGTTCGGTTCAGTTTTCTTGCATGGGCAGTTCATTGAGATGTGCAAGGCAGTTAATAGGCTCATCTTCATGGCCACCAGTCATTCTCTGAGCAATCTGCACATTCAAAAACTGAAATCACCATGAAAAACTTTACCTTGGAAAAGATAAAGCAGACCTGTCAGAGCTAAGTCAACACCTTTCCACATGAGAGCTGTCTTCCTCATGCCTGGGGAAGACTCTGATTGCTTCATGTTTCACTGAACAGAAGTGGAAACTAAAGTGAGCGTGCCACTTGTGCTTTAATTACATTTTCCACCTTTTCACCCTGATCTGGAATGGCTTTCAGGTTGATGGGTGATTCGGGACAAGATGCAGCTTCTGAAGGATGCTATAGAGGAGGAGTGAACTTTGTGCTGGCACTGCCTTTGGAGTTGTCAGAAATTCACTCTCTTTCCTGAGAACTGTTCATGACTCACAGGAGACACCTATCTCCCTCTGTCATTCATCAACTGTTCCAGAAAACAAAGGAATTTGGGGGTTTTACCCCCTACTATTGTGCCTTCAGAAAGCTTCCAGTTGAGGCACTTTCATAGACAAGAGGCATAAAATAAGTGTTATATCCTTATAATGAGTAGTTACTCGTAGAATCAGAATACGTCTGGTTGAAAGAGAGCTCTAAGATCATCCAATGCAACCTTTGACCCGGCACTGAAGGGTCAACACTAAATCATGTCCCTTGGTGCACCCACTGCTTTGAACACCTAGGACAATGGTGGAGTCACCATCGCTAACATCCAACCTGAATCTTTCCTGGTGCAGCTTTGAACCATTTCTTCTGGTCTTGCTGCTTGCTACCAAGGAGAAGAGGCTGCCCTCTCTTTCCTCCAACCTCCCTTCAGGTAGAGATCAATGAGGTCCCTCCTCTGCCTCCTCTTCCCTAGAATGAACAATCTCAGCTCCTTCAGACCATCCTTGTGGACCATGTGCTTCAGGCCCTTCTCCAGCCTAGTTGTCCTTCTCTGGACGTGCTGCAGCGCTTCAGTGTCCTTCTTGTAGTGAGAGGCTCAGAAATGAACGCAACACTTGAGGTGTGATCTCAGCAGTGCTGAGTACAGGAGGACGATCACCTTCCTGTCCTTGCTGGCCACAGTGTTTCTAACACAAGCCAGGATGCCATTGGCTTTCTTGGCCACCTGGGCACACTGCTGACTCATGTTGAGTCGACTGACAACCAATACCCCCAGGTTCCTTTCCAGGTTGCAGTTTTCCAGTCATGCATCCCCAAGTCTGTAGGTTACCGTGGGGTGATTGTGACTCGGGTGCAGGACCTGTCTTGGTGTCTGTTTCATATGACTTCATTTAAGAGGCTGAACTTTGATATCTCATGAAGAGTTTAAGGAGTAATGTAGCAATTTAAGGAATAGCAGCAGTGTCTCAGGAACTGACTTGGAATTTGTGAGTTGCAGCCATGTCAAGCTTGGGTTATAAATTGCTTCGAAGAGCTTTTTAATAATGTGAAGTACAGCTCCTTTTTACTTCGGTTATGATTTGCTTCTCAAGGGCACTCCTTTCAGTTTGTGTTTATTTCACAGAATCCTAGCACAGTGTGCATTTGGAAGGGACCTCTAAGGATCAATGTCCCCTGCTAAACGCAGGGTCACCCACTGTAGATTGCCCAGGATCACAGTCTCCAGGAGCATTTGGAATCTCTCCAGAGGTGGAGACTCCACAACCTCTCTGGGTAACCTCCTTCAGAGGTGCAGCGCTCTCGCAGGTCTTAAAAAGGAGGCACAGGTGCGGAAGACTGTGCTCAGTAGTGTCCATAGAAAGAGGGGCACAGAGCTTAAGAGGCTCACAATAACTGAGTCAGCTGTGGGGTACATTTCTTCTGGGCCATGTGACTGTGTGAACATGCTGTTGACATAAGGGAAATGACAGCAGGGGGACACTGAGGGTTGTATTATATCACATGTGTTGTCCTTGGCTTTTTTTGACAAAGTGGTTCAAGTGCTGCCTTTTACTGATTCTAGAAGCTCAATCTGTCACATGCCAGCCCTAAAATCTTCTCTGTGTGTCCCCAAAGGGTGAATCAATGGGCTGCTGAGACATAATTATTTACCTGCTGTTCCTAAATTGTTAGCAAATCATGCAATTGTTCCTTTCCACCAGATGCAAGGCAAAAAAAAAAAAAAAAAAAAAAACCTTGTTGGCTGCTGCTAGTAACTCATAATACTCAATTATGATTCACCATTGCAGAACATTTCATAACAAAGCAGTTTTATCACAGCTCCAAAGTCTCCGTACTCCCTGCTTTGTATACAGCAGGTGAATGTTCCTGCTTGCTGAGGTTATTTCCATTTTTCTGCTCAATTTATGTAAATATTTTATACCTACTGTTGCAAATGTATACTTGGTTTTCTTTCTCAATTCCAGTGATGTATGTGATGCGTAGGAGCATATTCAAGAGGAAAAACTTCCAGCTTTAATCCTGTTCTCCCAGTGCACAGAATTCCACAAGAAATGTTTGCGTTGCACAGGGAATTCAGTAGAGTCATTTGAGCCAATTGTGTTTGGGGGCATTGCTTGACAGACTGCTAAATGTGAGCCCGCATCTGCCCAAGTGGTAAGGAAGGCCAACAGCATTCTGGCATGTATCAGCAATCGTGTGACCAGGAGGACTAGAGATTGTCCCCTTGTACTCAGCACTGGTAGGACTGCACCTTGAGTCTTGGAGTCAGTTTTTGGGGCCTCACAACAAGAAGGCCATTGAGGTGCTGGAGCATGTTCAGAGAAGGGCAAGGAAGCTGGTGAAGGGTAAGGAGCACAAACCCTTTGAGGAGCAGCTGAGAGAATTGGGATTTTTTTAGCCTGGAGGTAAGGAGACTGAGGGTAGACCTTCTTGATCTGTAAAACTCTCTGGAAGGAGGTTTGAGCCAGGTGGGCATTGATCTCTTCTGCTATGTAGCAAGTAACAGGATGAAAGGGAACAACACCCCACGTTGCTTTGCAGAGGGGTTCTTGCTTCATGTTAGGAACAGCTTCTTCCCCCAAAAGGGTTTTGAATCCTTGGAAACAGCTGTCTGGGGAAGTGACGGAATCATAATCTCTGGAGATAAGTAAGAGACGTGCAGACATGGTGCTGAGGGGCATGATTTAGTATTGGGTTGATGGTTGGACTCCATGGTCTGAAGGGTCTTTGCAAGCCGGAGTGATTCTGTGGTTCTGTCCTTGCAGACCCTGGCACCTGTCTGTCCTGCTGGAGCAAAATGGGCCCTGAGCATTTGCTTGCAATGCTGATACCCTGTCTGTTGGGCTGGGTTTCAAATGTCTCTCCTGCCATTGGTCTCTTTTTCCTCTAGGAGCGATTGAAGGGGTTTTGCTCTGGAGGGGCTTGACCTCACTTGCTTCTGGGCTATGCTTCTCCTCTTCCGGTGGCGGTGGTGACATATTGCAGGCTAGCCCCCGGGGGACACGTGGCTCCCTCCCAGGCTTTGTTTTTGTTTCAGCAGCATGTTCAGGCTCTGCTACCCTCTCTGCCTCGTGGTTGCATCGAAAGCATAAAATTGGAATTGTAACTTCCTCGTTTATCATTTCAGCACTGATCAGTGAGTAAATGCGGCTACTAAATCTGTTAGAGTCTCTGGGTTTCCCAGCGATAGCCCTCCCAGGGCAAAGGGAATCCATTTTGTGGCTGGCAGCAGTGCTTGCCATTCCTCACCCTTGGATATTTGCATCTCTTTATTTCTTCTCTAAGCTACTTTAAAATTTCCTTTATGCGTTTTTTGTAATTGATTCCTGACTGGGTGTTCGGACTTCGGTGAATTGTAAATAATTCACTGTTTAGGGGTGTGTATTTGTCTGGTGTGGGAATTCACAGTATCACAGTATCACCAGGGTTGGAAGAGACCTCAAAGCTCATCAAGTCCAACCCATTACCACAGACCTCAAGAATAGACTATGGCACCAAGTGCCACGTCCAAACCCGCCTTGAACACCTCCAGGGTCGGTGACTCCACCACCTC
>VWZE01014938.1:192453-244342 GCA_013396675.1 Eubucco bourcierii | reverse complement strand
GGTCGAGGTCCCGCTGCAGAGCCCTTCTGCCCTCCAACCCAGCAACATCAGCCCCCAGCTTGGGGTCAGCTGCAAATTTGCTGGTGACTGACTCAATGCCCTCGTCCAGATCATCAGTGAAGATGTTAAAGAGGATGGGGCCCAGCACTGATCCCTGGGGCACACCGCTAGTGCCCGGCCTCCAGCTGCATGTGGCACCATTCACCACCACTCTCTGGGCTCGGCCCTCCAGCCAGTTCCTAACCCAGCGCAGAGTGTTGGCATCCAAACCATGAGCTGACATCTTAGCGAGCAGTTTGCTGTGGGGGACAGTGTCAAAGGCCCTGCTGAAGTCCAGGTAGACCACATCCACAGGCCTCCCCACATCCACCAGGCAGGTCACCTGATCATAGAAGGTCAATTCATGTTAATAAAGTTTTAATATTTAATATTTCCCGAATATCAAATTTGAATATTTATAACACTGTCTTCTTTTAACAGTGAGGTGATCACAAAACTAATCAATGACAGGTTTATGAGAAGTATGATATTTTTATGACAAGGAAAACAAAAACACTCAAATGTTTTGTTGCCATGCAAGAGAAACTTCAGTCAGAATCCTGAGGTGAAATTACCCCACCACCTTTGCACCTGAAGGGAGCAAATCAGAAGAGATCAGGAGCCTCCAAGGAAGAGTTAAGTTTAATAAAACTGAAAAGAATGTATAAAATAGGAAAACACAACCAAAAGAGAAAATAGATTGCTCTGCAGACTGAACAAAGTCTTCAAAATTAACATATTCTCTCCTCGTCGTGTCACAGATGGTCAGGTCCCTTTCCTAGCCTATTTTTCTAGGCAAGGAAATTTTCTAAGGCTTCAAATCGCTTTGGGCAACTTTCATCAAGAAGCAAGATAAGCAAGTAGTTCAAAATACAGAAGAAATGTTCCTTGGCTAGTATAGAATCATAGACTAATAAAATATGCACAGTGAGTAGTTAGCAAGCAGTGTTAATTTGCTTGCCACTTTCAGCGAGGTCTTTGTTGCCTTGCAGTTGTTTGGCAAGAAATGGTCAACTTCCAGTACAAGAGGCTGATCTCCAGTGTCAATAAATTGTCATCCTTCTGCTGTGTTTTTTTTTGTTTGTTTGTTTGTTTGTTTGTTTTTTACTTTTTCACATCAGCATCTTTCTATCTGGAGCTGCAAACTGTCCCCATTTCAACAAAGGAATCTCTGTCTGACATTTCACCTTCCTGATTTCTCATGGTTTGTGTCTGCATACTTTCTCACAGCTGATTCCTCAGAACTTTGAGCTAAGATGATGCAAGTTGTGCGTTGTGTCACACACAGATGAACTCCTGCAGGGAAGGCTACAGCTTCCTGGATGCTAAGATAGCATCTTCTCATTACTCCTCAGGAGTGTTTTGGCATGTTTCTGACTTTTCCTTAAAGCAATCCTATTCTGCAGTGTCACTGCAAGTGGCTTGGCTCATCCTTGCGTGGCTTTTTCCACAGTGTTCACATGCTACTGTCAGGACAAACTCTCTCCTTCCTCTGTAAACTGCTTCCTGACCTGATGCCCAAGGTACAGCCTCTCTCCACTCACTTTTTTACCTCTACATTTTTTCTCTATTTAAGTAGTGCAGGTAGTAGTATTTGCCATTTACTCTGAATCAAACAGGTCTACAATCCACCAGAAGTAAAGATTTTTTGACTGAGCTGTCTGCAAATGGATATTCTATTTCAATATACATTTGGCTCCTTGATGTTGCACTGACAGTAGGAGGTTGGATTGCAGTGCCATACAAAATGACTTAATCATCAGGTTTTTTTAACTCATGGCTGTTGAGATCCTTGAGGAAATCTGTTGGGAGCAGAGACCGTCTTGGCAGTACTGACTCATAATGTTTTGTGGCTGAAGGAAGAGGACTGCTGAAATTTCCACTAGCCAAAAAAAAAAAAAATAAAAGTAGGTTAAAAAAAAAAAAATATGCATAGAAAAGAATACATTTGTCTTGCTAGTGTCAGGAAGAGGAGCACCTGGAAACAAGGTTTTGCTTCCCAGTGAAAACTTTAAGGCATGGACATTCTGGCAAGGAAAAGCTTAAGCCTTCACTGGCAATAATGAATGTGAAAACTGTTGTCTTTTGTTCATAGAATTATAGAATAGTTTAGGTTGGAAGGGACCTTAAAGATCGTCTAGTTCCAACCTCTCTGCCATGGACAGAGGCACCTTCCACTACAGCAGCTTGCTTAAGGCCTCATCCAACCTGGCCTTCAACACCTCCAGGGAGGGGCATCCGTGATCTCCCTGGGTAACTCATTCCAGTGTCTCACCACCTTTACTGAAAATAATTTCTTCCTAATCTCCAGTCTAAATCTGCCTTCCTCAAACTTCAATCCATTCCCTTTCATCCTAGCACTACAAGGCCTTGTAAAAAGTCCCTTCCCAACCTTCCTGTAGTCCATGGCTTTCTTGTAATAAGATGCAGACAAAGAGGTTGGAGTTTGGGAGATGACTATTAACAAGCAGATTTGGGGCTGACCAGGAGCATCCTGCTGGGAGCATATTCGGTATCTGATAACTTTCCAAAGGCTCACTTGAGGAATTGTACTCGAATGAACCAAGCTCAAAGATGTCTTTGGGCTTGTAGGTTTAGATCTGGTCAAATAGATTGAGGCACAATAAGTACCATTTTTATCTGGCCTTTAAGGTAGGGTAGTTTATAGGAATTGAGAAGGAATATATAGAGCTTTTTCTCTAAAGTGAGTTTTCCATCAGTTGGTATCAAGCAAGAAGGCTTTCATGGCTTGCTACTTAGCAGCTTCAGCAGAAAACAATGAAAATAGACAAGTGTTCCACATTTAGGGAAATATTAGTGAGTCAGTTAATAACTTCACTCTAACCTCTTTGGCTGACTGGGTTTGCTTTCTAATAATGTAGCTCCTGTGGCATTGTTTGGTGGGCTTCATTCATGTGTGTCAGAATTTCCTGGAGAGAAGTCTAATGCTCAAAACTGTGCTTTCCCTTCCCCCAGGTTTTTCCTGGTTATATGGCTTTTCAGTAGCTGTAAAAGCTTCTGTTGCTAGTGCTGCCTGAATACTTTCAGGCAAAACAAAAGAAGATTAATGTAAAAAAATGCCATTTTGTTGAACCTCAAATGTTTCATTCATAATGTCCCTGGACTGAGTGCTTGCCAAGCCCTGTGCAGGGTGCCAGGTGAAGAGTGCCTGGATTCCTGACAGGTTGTCCTGTGGGACACAAATGCAGGCAGCTTTCAGGGCCTCACATCCTGGTCAGTCTGCTGCTACTGAAGCCTGAGAGCCAGCCTCTCCTGTTGTTCCTCAGTGAAATTGTCATCTTTGCTCCGGTCATGAAAGCTGACAGGAACATCAATATCACTAAGTGGTTGGAGGGCTTGGGGAATTTAGCACATGTTAGTTTTTTGCCTGATTTGGACTGTAACTTAGAGTAGTAAAACAAAATCGGCCACAAATGGAAACCCAACTTTCTAGCCAGCTCTTTTGCAGCCCTCATCTGATGCTGACGAGGAAAAGAAAATTGGAGACTTTTGGTCTGGAAGCATCCACACCCGTTTCTATGTGATTTTCTATAAGGCCAGATCAAGTTTTATTACCTTTAATGCATTTAATACTTAGTGCAAATAGCTATTAATATTTGTGACTGGTATCCACCAAAAAAAAAATAAAAAATCAAAACCACAAAAATCCCCGAGAAGAACTCTGACCAGAAAAGAAGGCTCCAGAGAGACCAGGTAGCATCCAGTATCTGAAGGGGACCTACAAGAGAGCTGGGCAGGGACTGTTTAGAAGGGCTTGCAGCACTAGGACAAGGGGCAATGGTTTCAAAGTAGAGCAGGATAGACTTAAACTGGACATGAGGAAGTTCTTTACTGTGATGTTGATGGAACACTGGAACAGCTCAGGGAGATGGTGGAGACCCCATCCCTGGAGACATTTAAGGTCAGGCTTTGTGGGGCTCTGCACAACCTGATCTAGTTGTGGTTGCCTCTGCTTGCTGCTCACCCCTGGACTAGATGATCTTGAAAGCTCTTTTCTGAACCAGTACAGTCTGTGATGCTGTGTTCGTGTGCTGAGATCAGGGTGGTGACAATGCTGTGTTTCCTCTCCTTCAGCTGAGTACAGACTTACAGGCTTTTCACTCTCTAGCTTTCAACTGTCCAGCTGAGTGACTGGCTGTACACCATGCCACATGCTGTGCCTGGTCATTGATAGGGTGTTAGAATTCCTGCCTTTTCCAAGCTGGTTAAGATGGAATTCTTTCCCTTAGGACAAGGAATAAAACATCTATTCCTCTTCCAGTACTTAACAGATTATGTTCCTCCTGTCCCAAACAGGCATGAGGCTTTTTATCTTGCATTTATATTCTTAATTTGCTCATAATTGCTTTCAGGCATCACATCTGAGGCCAACCTTCATTAATATGTTAATTATGCAGTCCCTCCCAGTGGATTTAAGAGAAAACAGAAACGTTTCTTTCCCCCCACCCTTCCTCCAAGACCTCTAAACAGGAAAATATTATTGAGATGAGGTAGTCAACTAGGCTCAGATCTCCATAATGATGGATCACATTTATTTCATATTTTTGGATCTACCCAAAATAACTTATCAGAATCCCTCAGTCAGAACAGATCAGAGACTGGTAAGGTCAGAACAAACTGCTTTTTTTCTCTTTTAGGTGCAGTTTAGACCTAGTAAATATTTTTATATTTCTTTTTAAATACTTATTCCACATGGATATACTAAATGGATATACAAAAGAAAAAAATTGGGTTTGACATTATCAAAATACTACAGAGAATTACCCACACTCTCACTGTTAATTAATGTGAGATGTGCAGGGGATTTGCCCACCCTGCTTTGAAAATCTCAGCTCAAACATGTTAATGGTGGGTGTTCTCAGGGAAGGAAGAGTAGAAGGTGCCCTGTTAAACGGACTCCTCAACTGTGCATTGCCTCTCTCAGCTCTTGGATGGGATTTGTGAAAAGGGCATTTACAGAAAATAAATCTTGGAGTTAATTTTAAAGTTGTCCTGAAGACAACCCTCAAAGCTTTCCAGTAACAAAGGATGGAGGTTAACAGGCAGGATTTGTTGGGGTTTTTTTTTAATTTTTTTTTTAATTTTCCAATTATTTAAATTACATGTTGGGATTAGAATTCTGATAGCAACCTCCTTTTCTTTGTTAGGATAAACTGTGCAAGGCAAGTATTGCAGCAACAAGGTGCAAAAATTATTCTTTTCATCCTGCTACAGGTAGGGGCAGTTTGTGAAATTCCTGTAGGTTGGCTGACTGAGCAGGGATGTTAATTGTCATCTCTAACCAATGTGCTCAAGGCTTCCCAAGAATAGTTTGTGCTTCTCTATCCAATGATGCCCTTCTCATCATTTCTATGAAGTTTCAGCTTTTAAGGTTAAACCCTGCTGCTACCTATCATCTGTTCCAGTTCTTTCTCTCCTGCCCAAGGTCTGTAACTGTCCTTTTCAGGTGCCCAGTGTGTCCTGCTTTGGACAAAGGCTGGCACACCATGAAGAATTCATTCTGTAGGTAGAAAAAACAAACTGAAACAGGCCAAGAGGAATGCTGGCTGGTTTAGGACCCATTCCACTAAAACCTGAGGTGCGCATACGAGCAGCCAAAAATGTGTGCTGATACTTACCACTGAGATAGGGGACTCACACTTGGCTGCTTTTCCTTCAGTTTAATTTCACATGTATCCTCACCCCTAGTTATTAGCTACTGATGCTTATATTGCTCACCCTTGCAGGTGACATGGATGCAGGATGGCCACAACAGGCAGAGCAGAAAATCATTTTGGCAGCCAGAAAACAAACCAACCAGATGCCTGTCTCTGCTCATTCCCTATGCTCTTGAAAACCCACTCAGTCCATCATATTCTTCATTACAAGTCAGGATTCATTCTATAGCTGAAATTGTGACTCGGGTACCTCATCTTTCCTTCTCTAAAACATGCTGGCACACACTGTCTGTCAGTCCAGCTTTTTGGATCCATCTACTTCTCACCTGATGATGAGTATCTGCTCCTTACACATAATGGCATGTGCATTCAGGGTGACTATTGCTACCTGCCTTGCTGTTTTAGTCACTGTCAATGAGATGCTACGCCTTGGTTTGTCATCTAAATACTTTCCCTGCTTGTGGTTACCTGCATCTCTCTTGGATCTCTATTATCTCCTTTCCAGCCCTTGTGCCTCTTTGTGGAGTATTGATAACAATTGATTTTCCTCCTGTGAGTAAATTGTACTTGGATGAAAGGAACTGAGCCTACAGGAGATATGAAGGAGTTTTGCAGAAGACACCAGTTGACCATCAAAATGTATTTTTCATTGCTCCGAAGAGTTTCATATAAACCAGCTGCAGATAAGCCGAATGAGATGATGCTGTGGACTGTTGACAGGAATTCATTGTGGGTACTTCTCAAAGCTGGCATGGCAATCACAGAGGTCTGCAGCTAAAGCTTTGTTTAAAAGTAGTACTTAATTTTCTATCTTCTCCTTATCCCCAACTATCCTCCATAAATTACCTTCATCTCCACACTGAGTCACACACTTGTACTCTGTATAGTAAACAGAGGTCAGCTTGCACAGAGGATCTGAAATCCTGTCTGTCAGCTAAGGTAGGGCTTTTTCCTACCTATACACAAAGATGCGTAATGTGTAACCAGAGCAGTTCAACACTTTATGTTTGGGTGCATTATGAAGAGTGTGGCCAGCGTATTAGGGGAGGTTCTTCTCATCCTCTCTTCTGTCCTAATCAGGCCACATCTGGAGGACTGGCTCCAGTTCTGGGCTTCCCAGTTCAAGAGAGATAGGAAAGTACTGGAGAGAGTCCGGTGGAGGCTATGAAGGTGCTGGAACATCTCTGTGAGGAGGTGTCATGGATTAACAAGCAGACAGATTATTCTGTTGCTCCAAAAAGTCCAAATGAAAACCCTTGTGCAATGGATTGGAGAATTATTGGTGTTCTGGTTTTAGGGCTACGAGATACCCAGTGCCAGAGGACAGAAATGATGTTTACTCCTTTTGGGGAGTAAAAGTAAAAACATTGCACACTGGAAGTTCAAAGGGAGATTCTATTTACAAGTACATATGTACTTGAAGGCATTCAGGTAGAATGAGCACATTCACAAACCAGGCCAAGTCTGTTGGACTAAAACCCTCTAGAATCTTCCACCCCATCCAAGCCCAGGAGGCCTGAGAGCAGGCCAAACCTACCCTCCCCACCTCAGGCCTCAGCAGGCCTCATGCCGCATCTCACGGCTCCCTGGCAGCTAGGAGCAGTCTCTCAGACACAGCTCCTGAGGTAAGCAAATACACTGCTCTTCCTGAGGAGGGGAATGAAGGGAGAAGAGAGCAACATCAACCACGCAATGCTTTATAAACCATCACACTGGGAAATGAAATAGAAAAACAATGTTACAGTATCCTGGGGTGACCGGGTCTGACCCTTGGCACTATCTATCTCTCTCTGAAGGACTCTGTGGTGTTCTTGAGGTCACCTGGGTCCCAAAACCACCACAACTGGAAAGTTTAAATGGAGAAGCAGTTCACGAGCTACAGTGTTACAGTTCTATGTAGCAGTGAGCATAGCACAGCATATGAAATACACAAATTCATATCTAGCCTTAGCCCTGTTCTGTAACCTGGGCTTACAATAATCTCATAAGGCCAGGACATTTCAAAGCCTTCCCCAACCAGGCTTTAATTCCACAGGCCTTCCAAATGCCCACTCCCTGCCATGCCTCATGCCTCTCTCCCCCCATGCCAAAAACGCTTTGTGACACAGCACGTAATTCAGTGTAGTAGCTGCTTTGGGCCTAACTGGCAGCATTGTGAAGGCTGACAACCAGGCCTCGTCCTCTGCAAGAGATAAGAACCTTGGCATCTTTCCTGGGAGGAGAGAGACAAAGGAAAAGGGAAGATACTGACTTTACAGGCAGTTTTTGTGGGGATGCAGGATTATGGCAAGAAATACAAGGACTACACTTTCCAGTACGTCTCCTGGCCACTCTAGCTTCTGGAGGTCTGTAACTCTGGTTTTCTTAAAGTACTAGTCTCAAACTGGCACAGGACAAAAGCTTGAGGGACCTGGGGCTGTTTAGCCTGGAGATGAGAAGACAGAGTGGATGTTTTCAATACTGATCAATAGCTAAAGGGTGGAGGTCATAAAGATGGGGCTGGGCCCTATTCAGTGGTGCCCAGTGACAGGACAAGAGGAAATGGGCACAAACTGGAACCCAGGAGGTTCCACCTAAATATAAGGAGAAACATCTTTGGTGTAAGGGTGCTGGAGCCCTGGATCAGGCTGCTCACAGAGGTTGTGGAGTCTGGTTCTGGGGAGAGATTCCAAACCCACCTGGACATTGTGATTGTGGGCAAGCTGCTGTAGGTGACACTGATTTAACAGGGGAGTTGGGATTCTGTGCGTCGCTCTAATTAGGAGAAGTATCTCTCTGTGTGGTTTCTAGAATTGCCCTTCTATGTCGCATTTAGGAGTTCACCTGCAAAGCAGCTATTAAAATAGACTAATTGAATGTTAGCTTTGAGAACAAGGAGGTCATGGAGCTGGCCTGAGAGGGCTTCTCTCTATTGCCCTACTTTGTGGCTACATCCCATGGTCAAGGCACACGTGCTGCTTGCTGCAGAGTCCACTGGTCAGAACTCGAGGAAAGATTTGTCACACTCTGCCACAGAGATGGCAATAAAAGCTTCAAAGAAACCATTACTTTCTCAATTTCTTTTCAGTGCACTAATCTTTTTAAAGTAAACAATGTAAACCAATCTGGAACCCATGTGGAAAGTATTTTAAATTAATGGTATTTAGAGAAGCCTCTTTTTTTTTTTTTCACATCTCTATTCTTAACAACCAATAACAGGAATTTGGTGACAGCACAATTCCTACCAGTAGCCTTCTCTTAGGGAAAAGGATTTCAGTAAGCTTTACTGCTCATCATAGCCAACAGAAATATTTGATACTAAGAGCAGAGGAACTAGAAATCTACTTCACATGTCCTTCAACCAGCCAGGTGAGGAATTTAAGGGGATGTGGAATAGGAACCTCAGAAAATGGAGCTTGACTTTGATACTTACTTGGTGTGATAGAGTAATTTACTCTCCATATAGATCTTACAGTATAAGAAAAAGGAGGAAAAAGGAAGCAGTAATGTGTCACCTTATCTAAATAAGGTACCTGTCATTGCTGAAATGCTGTTCAAACTATGATGGATGTTCTTACTCAACAAGAGAGATTTTTCCCCCACGGTGAAAGCAAATCCTTTCAAACAGAAAAGGACTATGATGAGACTGAATTTCCTGCTTATGGATGAGCCTGAGACAATGCAGAAATAGCTGCAGAGCAGCTGCCCTGGAATTCCCTTCTGATTGCTTGCAATGTGAATAGCCATAAAAAAGGACAGTGACTTGAATTAGCAGCTGTGCTAATTGTCCTGCCGGAAACTTCTGTATTCTTTGAAGTGGTGATGCACTCTCATAATGTGATGTGCTTATTTCCTAAGAAAATTTTGTTTTCTTTTCCGATAATTGTGCTTGACTGGTCTGTCAATGCAAAATTTAATCTTTTTGCTACTTATTCATGGTTCTGATGTTAATGTTTTGCTAATTTAACTAAAGACATTAGCTGGAAATCTGTGCTATTTGCTCCTTTTTTTTTTTTTCTTTCTTTTATTTCCCCCTCAAAGTGAATTCTTTTTTTCTATAACTTCTTCTTAATGCTGTTTTTTATACCCTTAATCTGACTAGAGTATCAACCTGTCCCTCAATAATCTAGAGGGCTGTTCTTCATTATGTGTGGTTGCCCTCTTCAACATTAAAATAATGTCCTGTACTACAGATTCAGAGATTCAGAGAATGGAACCTTGAAGATTATCTAGTTCCAACCTCCCGCCATGGCCAGAGACACCTTCCTTCTAGAGCATCTTGTTCAAGACCTTATCCAACCCAGCCTTGAACACCTCCAGGGAGGAGACATCCACAACCTCCCTGGGCAGCTTGTTCCAGTGTCTCACCACCCTTACTGTGAAGAATTTCTTCCTAATTTCCAGTCTAAATCTGCCCTCCGCATGCTTCAGTCCATTCCCTCTCATCCTCTACAGGCCCTTCCTGTCTTTCTTGTAGCTCACTTCAGATACTTGAAGGCTGCTCTAAGTTTCCCTGGAGCTTGCTTTTTTCTATGCTGAAATAGCCCCAGCTCTTCCAACCTGTCCCCAGAGGGGAGGTTTTCTAGCCCTCTGATCATCTTTGTGGCCTCCTCTGGACACTAGATACTGTACAGTAAATTAAGTACTCTCTACCCTGTACTCATATAGGCAGGTAGAGTAACCAAAAAAGTGCTTGTACTATGGTACTGTCAATTAAATCCTGGTTCAACACACTATACAATGTCATTTCATGTGAATGCTTCACCTTAGAAGGCTTGATGTTAATGATGTGAGGTTTACTGAAGAAGGCTTGAGGTTAGAGTGGTCGACATGGGTGTTTAGGGAAGGGGGAGGGAAATAGGAATGAACTGGGACTTCCTGTGTCACAAATTGCTCTTATTTCCTTTGTCGTTTATAACTTCAGCTGGGAAGCCATCCACTGTAAAGCTACAGAATAACTGAAAATTCATTACTTGTTAGACATTTTAAATGATAGAATTTTTTTGGTTGGAAAAGAGTCCAGTCATTATCTCACTACCAAGACTGGTGTTACCATGGGTTCAGCCAATTGAATGTGCTACCAAAATTCAGTACCATGCTGACATGATGGCAGTTTTGAAATGGAAGTACTGGGTGGAGCAAAGTATCATGAGGTTTGAAGTGTGGTTGGGAGCCTTTTTGTTTCTGGTTTCTGCTTCTGGTTTCCAGGTTTGGGGAGTTGATCTTTTCCACTAGGCTGGCTACTGGCCTGGATGCTGCCCTTTTGCTCTTGTTGACTGGTTTGCTGATTGATTTTGCTGGCTTCATTTGCTGCATGTTCACACATTATTGCCCATCTCATCGTTTCATTACCTCATCTCAATCTACAGGGCTTTTGATTTCTTCTCTCTTGTTTTTGCTCCCCAGTCTTTGTCTGTGGGTCTTACTTGTCAGAACAGACTGTGTTAAACTATGACAGGTGCTAAACTATGTCCCTCTGCACCACATCTCTTCAACACCTCTAGGGATGAGGATTCAGCCACCTCTGTAGGGGGCCTGTTCCAGTCTTTGAGCACAGTTGCACTGAAGGAGGGCTTCTGATGACAAAAAGGAAGGGATTGAAGCATCAGGAGGGCAGATTTAGACTGGAAATTAGAAAGAAATTCTTCACAGTAAGAGTAGTGAGACACTGGAACAAGCTGCCCAGGGAGGTTGTGGATGTCCCCTCCCTGGAGGTGTTCAAGACCGGGTTGGATGAGGTCTTGAACAAGCTGCTCTAGAGGGTAGGTGCCCCTGGCCATGGCGGGAGGTTGGAACTAGATAATCTTCAAGGTCACATTCTCTGAATCTCTGATTTTAATGCTGAAGAGGGCAACCACACATTATGAAGAACTGCCCTCTAGATTATTGAGGGATAGGTTGATACCCTGGTCAGATTAAGGGTATAAAAAACAGCATTAAGAAGAAGCTATAGAAAAAAAGAACTCACTTTGAGGGGGAAATAAAAGAAAGAAAGAAAGAGAGAGAGAGAGAGAAAAGGAAAGAGAGAGAGAAAGCAGCAAGCAAATAGCACAGGTTTTCAACTAATGTTTATAGTTAATGGCTTTAGTTATGGAGGGTTGAAACTAGCTGATTTTCCGTGTCCCTTCCAACTCAAACCATTCTATGAATCTCTGAATATGAAGTTTCTTCTAATATGTAATCTGAAGCCAGAAGGGATGCTCCCGTGGGCTGGATGATCAATCAGTCCTCATTCTTGAGAATATAATCTTTCCAAGAGCTGTAGGGTTCCTTCTTTGATATTTGGAGACATCTGTGCTCCATGTATTCTTCAGAGTGGTGATTTTGAGGCAGGGTGATTTAGAAGATTACTATACAACCATGCACAAAAGGATATTTGATGATCTTTGTGTATTCTTTTGTCCAAAGTAGTTGAGCACTGTCCCTACTGCTAGATGGTGTTACTTTGAGGAAATGAAAATGAGCAAGGGTTTAGGCAAGGCTTTCTCAAACAGCTCACCCGCTGGAACCCCAGGCTTGGTGTGAAAATGAACGAGTTGCATTTATACAAAGCTTACTGAAGGACCTTCCTAAACTGCTCTGCTGTGCCTAATACACGCCGTGGCTCTCGGGAGCCAATTACGTTCTAGGGACACAGCAGGGGAGTTGCAGACCTGCTTGAAAAGCCCTGAACCTTTTTCTGACTGAAAATGTGGCAAAAGCAAGTTCATTTACACTTCTTCTGTGTGCTGTTCCATTGTTTACACAGTATTTTTGTCAAAGAGTGTGCTACTCATTAAACAGGGGAGAACCTGACAGACGGGAGCTGGAACACTTGCCATCACATTTAGCCCAAGCCTCTCTGATATCTCAGCAGGGGACGTGGAGAGCTGTGATTCTGAAACAAGTGTTTTACAGCCTCTAGTCTGGAGCTACAGCACCAAAAAGAGCTGTTCCTGCATAATGCAGTTCACCCTTACCAGGCATGGCACATTAGAAGTCACAGCTCTGCAGTTCTCCAGCTCCTTTTTTGCTCAAGCCACTGGTGTACAAAATGCTGGATATGAGCCAGCAATGGGCACTTGTGTCCCAGAGGGCAAATGGCATCCTGGGCTGCATCGAAAAGAACCATGGCCAGCAGGACAAGAGAGGCAATTCTGCCACTGTGCTCTACTCTGGTGAGACCTCACCTACAGTACTGCACCCAGCTCTGGGGCACCCAACACAAGAGAGACATGGATCTGTTAAAGCAGGTTCAGAGGAAGGTCACGAAGGTAATCAGGGGCGTGGAGAACCTCTCCTATGAAGACAGGCTGGGAGAATTGCGACTGTTCAACCTGGAGAAGAGAAGGTTCTGTGGGGAGACCTGAAAGCTGCATTTCCATACCTGAAGGGGACCTACAGGAAGCCTGGAGAGGGACTGTTTAGAAGGGCTTGCAGTGACAGGATGAGGGGCAGTGGTTTGAGACTGTAGCAGGGGAGATTTAGGGTGGACATCAGGAGGAAGTTCTGCACAGTGAGGGTGGTGAGATACTGGGACAGGTTTCCCGAAGATATGGTTGAAGCCCTGTTCCTGGGGATACTCAAAATCACACTCTGTGTGACCCTAGTCAGTCTACTGTAGTTGGAGGCTTCCTTGCTGACTGCAGGGAGCTTGGACAAGATGACCTTTGAGGGTTCCTTCCAACCCAATGCAATCTGTGAATCTGTGAAAGTCATTTTCATCACTCACTGACGTTTTAAGTGTTCTGTGTTTGGTGCAACTGTATTATGACATTTTGATGTTCAGTTAGAAACCCAAAATAGCAGTTAGGGAATTACAAACAGCAGAAATCTTGCCATTTAACTATTAATTATGTTCTTTATTGCTTCAACTGGTAAATCATCACACAGAAATGACTTTTAACTGTAACATGCAAAACCTTGTTATAATTAGGGTATTCCTGAGATGTCAGCCCCTGCCTCATTGAGCAGGGCTTGTAGTGATAGGACGAGAGGGAATCTATTGAAGCTTAAGAAGGCTAAGTTTAGACTGGGTATTAGGGAGAAATTCTATACAGTGAGGGTGGTGAGACACTGAAACAGGTTACTCGGGGAGTTTGTGGATGCCCCCCTCCCCTGCTCTGTTGAGCAGGGACTTATCTGTAGAACCTGCAGAAGATGACAGTGTTTCCAAGTGAAGAACAGTGCTCACAAGGATTAGAAGGGATGTGTGCGTGTGATTATAACCTGGAGTCTTAGATACTGACTTGAGCTCTGGGAGATACTGAAAGCCATGCCTGATTCAGGGCATAAAGCCTGCATTGCTGCAAGTCAAGCAAGTCTTATTCACACTGCTTTTTTGTGAAGGTATTTATGGAAGTGGAAATGTTTTGACTTTGATGGAACAGGATGTTTCAGCAAAACCTTTCCAAACATGTCATGGAATGATACCTTGGGAGCACTCCTTGCTTTGTAGCCACAGCACTTCAGCACTGCAGCAGAAATAGTGCTTTGCAACATCCACAGACACATGAAATGTCTCCTGCTAGTTCTGTTTTCTGCTCTGAAATATTTCTCACATTACTCTGCACCTAACCTACCTATCCTGCTGCTGCTGTTATATGTTCAACACCACTGCTGAAGTGCACCAGTCATCTGGACCCACTCCAGCAGTTCCGTGTCACTCTTAATCTGGGCACACTAGAACTGGATGCAGTGCTCCAAATGGGGTCTCAGCAGAGCAGAGGGGCAGAATCGCCTCCTTGTCCTGCCACTCACAGTGCTTGGGATGCAGCCCAGCACACAACTACCTTCTGGGCTACCAGCAACTATTGCTGGTTCATTGTGAGTTTGTCATCAACTGACACTCCCAAGTCCTTCTCCTCAGCACTGCTCTCAAGATGCTCCTCCCCTAGCCTGGATTTGTGCTTGGGATTCCCCTGATATAGGTATAGGACTTGGCTTTCTTGAACTTCATTAGGTTGGCTCCGGTCCACTCTTCAGCTTATCCAAGTCCCTCTGGGTGAATCTCTTCCCTTCAGCATGTCAACTACACCACAGAGCTTGGTGTCATCCACAAAACAATTAGTAAAAATACAGGGAGACCTGTGGGCAGTTCTGTTATATGACCAAAGCTCATCTTAATGAGGGCAGCTCTGAATTCCAGCAAGATCTTTTGAGTGCAGCATGATGGTCACACAAAGAACTACACTAGAATAAAAGTAGAAAAAACGTTTGCCTTCAAAATAACAATTTTTGCCCCTGTTTTAACAGGGGGATAACAAAAAGAAACAGCTTCAGTTGTACATTTTGAGTCACCTCAAAATGACATTTTACCCTTGTAATTTACTTCCAGACAGTGCTCAGATTTTTAAATTAGTTCTGTTGCTAAAATACTGAAAAGATGTTAAAAAGTGAAATGAATACAGAGCGTTCTGTAGAGAATTTGGAGATAGAGGTCATTCAGATTGTTTTGAAAATGTCTCTGTCTCTCAGTGGTGATGACAATAACAGCAATGGAATAATGGCAGTTGGGAAACAACAGCTGAAAAGCTCTTTAATACAGCTCTTAGAGAGGCCACAGTTTTCCCAGGGGTCAGTTATCAAGGATACTGGGAATATTTTCTGAACTGGGATATAGAACAAGTAGTGATGCTTGTAATAAACTGTTGGAAGTAGCACATTGTGAAGCACTGCCTGTCTCCACATGTGACCAAGGCTTAGCAGAGACCTGCACTGCGTGATGGCTTGAGCTGCTAATGTTCTGTTTGCTAGTGTACACTTCTTTTTAGGATGTTTTAAAGCTTTGAGAGAGAGAAAAGATTTGTGTACTTGTATTTCAAAGTTCTTTCATCAAGAATAACATTACTGGCTACTTCTTTTCACCATTTATGGGTTGCAAAAGTGACATACAAATATGTGTCAGAAATTACTCTTAAATTGCTAGAAGAAAGTACCCTTATGTATGATTTAGGAGTCACTTGGTTGAATTGAGAAGCTTTGCCTGATAATTCCAGATGTGTTACTTGACTGACATTCCTTTGAATTACTTGCTTAGGGAAATTGAAATTATCTTAAACATTTCAAAAGGCTACATTTATAAGTCCAGTGAAAAATTCTTACACTGAATGAGTATAGATAAATGTTGGAGGAAACCAGTCAGGAGACCTGGGTTTCCTTCTTTCCCTGTCTTGTGATGTTTTTGAGTAGATGAATAGGCTTAGGATGAGTTCAGGTCAAGTGATTGGGATGCCTTTTTCTCTTTTAAAAAGGCCTAATTGAATGTTATCCATATTGTCAATATAAAAAAAAAAAGTAGTAAGAGAAAAGAGGAAAGTCAGAAAGACCAAAGTTCAAGCTAAGGAAGAACTATGAGAAAGATGAAAAGACTTTGGCAAAGAAAGAAACAGGAACTATAAAACCTTTTAAAATTAGAAAGCAGTTAAAAAATGGAAGTATTGTTGTACTGTGTAGATGAACTGTAAAAGATTTAATAGAAACATGAAAATATATTCCACATTTCTTGCATTTTTTTTTTGTTAAAACTCCTCAAATTACAGCTGCATTAAAAGCAGAGGCAGAGGAAACAAGCTTTATTGGTGTAGACACTGTGTAGGTAATCCCACATATGAGCGATAGGGAAGAAACATTTTCAGCGTGCTCGTTGCACTGCACTTCAGACCAAACTCTTGTTCAGCCATAGTTACTTGTCTAAAATTGTGACCGTGAGAGCTGCCATTGAACAGCAGATAGCTCCCAAGATGGATGCACATCCCATAGCTATCTCATCCTGGGCTCTCTTGCTACAATCCAGTATCCTAGTAGAAGAACTTTAGCACTCTTCCAGAGTGTTACTTATTGTTAGCTGTGGCAGTGCTCAGAAATCCACTTGAAATGCAAACCCAAGTACGTGAATTTTAGCTACAAATTGTCCAAGGCTACCAGCCTGAAGTAAATTACTCATGAGGAACAATTTCTTCCCTGAAAAGGTTGTCAAGCCCTGGAGCAGGCTACCCAGAGCAGTGGTGGAGTCTCCATTTCTGGAGTGGTTTAAAAGCTGTGTAGATGCAGTGCTGAGGGACATGGTTTAGTGATAACCTGGCAGTGCTGGGTTAACAGTTGGATTTGATGATCTTAAAGGTCTCCTCCAACCAAACTGATTCTATGATTCATAGTCAATCAGAGGTCAATCTGAGGTGGTCCAACAGAGACTGATCAGAAACTCGAAAACTTTTCTACTAAAACATGAACTGTTATCATGGCTCCTTAAGTAGTCAGAAGCTTTATTTATATGACCAATGCAGATATTTCTGTTTCTTTCTTGTACTCTGCTTTCAGGAAAGTCTGGGTTTATTAGTACTGACCTGCACCAAGGGTATTTTTATTTGCCCGTATTGTGTTCTGCTTTCTCCATGCCTCAATGTGCAATGTAAACGTGAGGCTATCAGCAAGCGATCAGTGTGCAGCTCAAAGCCTTTCATGTAGCAAAGGGGATAACAAACCCTTAACAGAAAAACATGTGAGATAGGGGAGTTCTGCCTCCTGTTACGAGAACACCAATCTGCAGCAACTGGTTTGAACTCAGCTGTGCAAGGGATGTTGCAAGCTTCTTAAAAGTCCTGTAATTCTCTCCTTGTTGTGAAAGCAAAATCAACCCCCTGACAATAGGCTCATGTATCAAAAGCTGTCAGACTCTTCAAGTGAGTCCTGCATTGCTCCACTCCCTTGGTATTTTCCAAGGCACTTGCTTTTCAGCCATCTGTCTTAGTTTGGATCTTGGAAGTTCAGAATCTTTTCCAGGTTTTTATTTCACAAAAAGGGGGGAGGGGGGAGGAATTCTCTCCTAACTTTTTCTGGTTGTGCCTTTGATTAATAATCCTCTCAACTAAACTGCCATGGTAACACAACTGTTTCACTCCCTTTTTTCTGCAGTTCATAGATTCATAGAATACCAGGTTGGAAGGGACTTCAAGGATCATCTAGTCCATCCTTTCGAGGGAAGAATATAATTTAAATGAGATGGTCCAGCACCCTGTAAATTTGGGCCTTCAAACTGTAGGGGAAGTTTCTTTAATATAGGTTGGTGTGTATCAAGATGTATGTGTACTCAGATTTTTGAAAGGCATTTATAGACATTTCAAGGCTGTTGTTTGCCTTCGTGACTCTACAGATGAGCAAAACAACTCATTCCTGAGTACAGAGTTCCAAACTAGCTATTAAGTAAGGGGTCACACCTGGCAGCTCTGATTCTGAGGGTGATGCTCTCCTTTTTTATCATGTCATGTAGAGATCCACCATGGATTATACAAGGTTTTAAGAAGTTACCCAAAGGTTAAGAAATTTTACAGTCTACCACTGAGTGAGTTATCAACATATTTTAACCATTATTTTCCATAAACCAAAGCACTGTGGAGATTGTGGACTGAAGATAACCTCTAGAATCATAGAATGGTCTGGTTTGGAATGGACCTCCAAAGGTAATCTACTCCAACCCCCTCTGCAGTAAGCAGGGGCATCCTCAACTAGATCAGGCTGCCCAGAGCCTTATCCAACCTGACCGTCAGTATCTACAGGGATGGGGCCCCAACCACCTCCCTTGGTGGAAGCTTTTCCAGTGTTCCACCACCCTCATGGTGCTGAACTTGTTCCTAACATTCAATCTAAATCTGTACTTCTCTAGTTTGAAGCCATTGCCCATTCTTCTATCACAGAGGCCTTTGTAAACAGTCTCTCTCCATCCTTCTTGTATGCCCCCCTAAGGTACTGGAAGGCTACTATTAGGTCTCCTTGGAGCCTCTTTTCCAGGCTGAACAACCCCAGCTCCCTCAGCCTGTCATGCTCTCTTGTGAGTATCTTGCCCCTCTTAACAGTCAAATGGTCATATGCTCTTTCCATTAGTATATCATGACTTACAAATAGAGTTTTTGATATCTGAAATTAAATGTTTAACATCTTTCATTCTCTAATAACATTCTAATAACAGACATTGGAACAAGAATTCAACTTGTTTTCTAGTATATGCAGTAGTGCATGTCAAGAGGACGGGACCAGACTCTTCCCAGTGGTGCCCAGTGACAGGACAGGAGACAACACTGGAGCCCAGGAGGTTCCACCTAACTGTTAGGAAAAGCTTCTTTTCTGTGAGGGTACTGGAGCCCTGAACAGGCTGCCTAGAGAAGCTGTGGAGTCTCCTTCTCTGCAGAGGGTCCAAACCCACCTGGATATTGTCATCCTGGGCAACCTTCTGTGAGTGACCCTGCATTATCAGGGAGGTTGAACTGAATGAGCTCCAGAGATCCCTTCCAACTCCCACCATGCTGGGATACTGTGAAATCTGCATTATTTTGATGGATTCTCTAAAGTGAAGTTTCTTCAACTGTATCTGGCACTACCATAGCTCTTCTTGTCAGTAGTTCTGGTTTCGTACAGTGAAGTCAGTAACATCCTTACTTTTACAACCTATATTAACACACTGGGACTTTTGCTCTTCCCCTTCCGCTTATTTTTGTGACTAGTGCATGTCTTGTTTGTTCCTCCTATCTACTGTGTTTTACAGTCTGTTATTTCTTAAAACCCATAACCACACACCAAAGAAGGAAACCAACCATTTACCTGGGTCTGACTATTGTAGTGGGTCACACAGACCCTTTGGAGGGAGCACTTGGTTGCTTTCAGCAGAGGAAAAGCTTATGCAGGAGAGGATTTTCTGGACTAGGCTGGAAGAAGAAAGAAGGGAACACATCTGCAGCGTACCAAAAGGTTCGGACACCATTAGGAAGAGGGAGCAGAACTATGACAGCAGGCTGCAGAGGTGCTGGAAAGCAGTCCTTTTCACTGTGCACAACAGGCACCCATCCCTTTCTCCTTAAATGTTCTACTTCTCTTGAGGGCTTTTGCAAAACTGCTTCACCACTCACAGCACCAGCAAGCAGCCGAAGGCAGGACGACACTGCTGAGGTCTTCATTTCCTTCTGCTGATTTTGCCTCAAATTCAGCCTGGTTTCATTATGCAGATTTCCCCACTGTAGTCTTCCTACTTTTTTCTTCTGCTGTGTCACCCCGTGTTTCTGTTTCTTGCTAACCCAGACTAACGTTACATTCTGTTGTTTAGTTTTCAAAATTCACAATCTGGTCCAGTTTCAATCTGTTGGTTTTTTGTTTTGTTTTCCCTGCCTTTCAATAGCTTTCTATATGTTTAAGATGTGTAGTGATCTTTTTCAGTTTTGAGTCTCTGATCTCCTTTACCATCTGGCCATTGGTGAGCAATTCCACAAATGCTGTAAACCAGCATAATCAAATCTCTTAAATCTCCTTGTTCTTGGTTTTCAGTATGAAGCAGATAGCTTCCAGAAGATGTATTATTTTTAGGAGCCAAACAGTCCACACGTTTCTTTGATCAATAACTCAATCTTTAACTGATAACTCAATCTTCATCTGATAATTGAATCGTTGTCTCTCACTTTTTAAATACAGATTGCTCAAAGTAAAGTCAGTTCCCTGAACTTGCAAGATAAAAAGTGATGAGACAATGGAAAAGGTTCCCCAGGGTGGCTGTGGGTTTCCCCTCCCTGGAGATGCTCAAAGGCAGGTTGGATGAGGCCTTAGGCAACCTGGGTTAGTGGAAGATGTTGCTGTCATGGCAGAGGGGTTGGAACAGGATGATCTTTAAGGCCCAACCTAAACCATTCTGTGATTCTATTAAACTGGTAGATTTTGTCCTCATCTTTAATTTCAGGAGCTCTGTTTTTCTTTATAGAAAAATTCTTTCTTGAACTGCTCACTAGCTTGCTGTGTTTCTGGAGACTTTGTTTTCTTGGAGTTCCTTGGTGGTTTTGTCCCAGTTCTCATCCCAGCTGTCTTTTAAGTTCTCAGTTAATGAGAAGTGTGAATTTGAGCCACTGTAACTTTGATGAATCTTTACTGTAACTGATAGGTTAACCAATAGAGAGAAAATTTTACAAGGGAAAAGCTTGATGCCTCCTCTAGTTTGCTAAGACCATCTCTAGTGTAAATGGGTGATTTGAGCCAAGACTCACATTGCTTTTCCACAAACATTTGCCCTGCTCCTGCCGAATTCTATGGCAAAGCTCCCATTGATGTCACTGCTGTAGGAGAGGAGATAATCCACTTCTCAGCAATTCTGTTTCTTCTCTTACAGCATACCAGAAAGCACAATGAAGTTAAACCCTCATGGCCATGTTTTCACTTAAAGGCCAAACCATCTCCTCCTCCCCAGACTATTCATTGAGACGGAATCTCAAGTCTTTGCCATGCTGTACCTCCAGATTGTCTAAAGGTGTTGGATGGCATAATCCAAGCAGTGGCACAGCCTTTTGTATTGGGCTGTGGGCTATTGCACTCAAACCATTCTTGAAGATTATTGCCTGAAATACCTGGCTTTTGGAATTAAGTCCAAGAGTATTTTGTTGCAAGGAGGCTGTAAGCATGTAGAACCAAAGTCTTCCATGACCCAAATGAACAACAGGTCATACGAAAGGAAAGTGAAAGGGAAAAGTGTAAGTCTTAGAAAGCTTTCAGAATACCTGGAAAAAAAGAGTGAGTAAAATCCTGCAACTCTGCACTTAGTATTTATAAACAAATTTTCACCTGAATTGTGGGACCAGAAGAACTGCCATGATCTGGTTTAACTCTTTGACCACTTGGAACTTTTTAAAATCTCTTTGTTCTGATACTTTTTTGTGGTTAGTGTCATCTGTAGCTCTCCAACTGTTTCATTTGAATATCCAGCACAGAGTGCACATTTGTTACCCTGTCTGTGGCTGCTCTTTTCCTGTGAGTTCACAATTATCTGCTGGGTAGGCAAATAACTGGCATGCCATTTGAAATATCAGCTTGCCCATGAGTTATGACAGCACATCCAGATCGACGATGTCATATGTTGGAGCGTTGCAGTTGCATATTTATCCTTTCCGATTAAAACACAGAATTATGGTCAGCAATCAGACACCATTCACATAGAGAATCACAGAATGTTAGGGGTTGGACCTCCAGAGATCATGGAGTCCAGCCCCTCTGATAAAGCAGGGTTATCTAGGGCAATCCTCACAGGAATGCGTCCAGGCAGGTTTTGAAAGTCTCCAGAGGAGGAAACTCCACAACCTCTCTGGGCAGCCTGTTTAGGGTCTCCATCACCCTCACTAAGGAAGTGTCTCCTTATGTTGAAGTGGAACCTCCTGTGTTCTATCTTGTACCCATTTTTCCTTGTCTTGTCACTGGGCACCACCAAAAAGAGACTGACACCTTCATCTTGACACCCACTCCTCAGATATATGCACGTATTTAGGTGGAAAGCAGAATCCTTTTATTCTATAGACAGAAAACAGTGCCGGAACACTTTCTGCCTACCATTATACAAGCACGAGGCCAAACACTTAGGGGAAGGAATTGTGTTCTAGTTTTCTTGCTCAAACTTGGCCATCTGATATTGGTGCCTCTTGGAGTTCTACAGCACTGAGTCAAGTGTGCAGTTGGCAGTCATGTTTCTTGGTCTCCAATTACCATTTACGTGCTTACGCAGGAGAACAGGAGGCAACAAAATCTGTTGCCCTACTGAGTCCATCTGGGAAGTAAAATGTCTTTGGATTTCTAGGCAGTGATGGGCCTGGGTTAGGTACCAAGTAGGTGCTGGAAGGAATGAGAATTAAATCACACTAAATGAGGAAGATCGTGTGCATATCAGAATACAGCAATGATCTTCAGGGTATGTGCATGGGAAAACATTACTGTGTATTGAGGAATTCCAGCTAAATAGTGGATGAATTTAAACTGAAGAACGATAAACATTTAATTCCTAAAATTTCTGGGGAAATAATTCTTGATCAGACTAATTTTATTGTATCCAGATACAAACAGTTCATTTGGAGAAAAGGAAGATGAGGGTTGACCACCTCACTCTCTACAACTCCCTGGGCAAAGGCTGGAGCTACGTGGGTATTGGTCTCTCCTTCCTAGTAATAAATGATAGAATGAGAGGAAATGGTCTCAAGTTGCACCAGGGGAGGTTTAGGTTAGATATCAGAAGAAACTTCTTCACTGAAAGGGTTCTTAAGCACTGGAAAAAACTACCCAGGGAGGTGATTGAATCCCCATCCCTGGAGGTGTTTTTGAGGGACATGTGGTGTTGAGGGACATGGCTTAGCACCAGTCTTGGTACAGTTAGAGAATGATTAAAAAGCTTTTGCAACTGAAATGATTCTATGATTCTGTTATTCCATTTAGGTAATGAGAAATCAAATTTTAAAATTCACTTGCTTTCACTTGCTTGCTTTTTTAGCTATCAAGAAAAAAAAAAAGTGAGGGAAAAAAAGGGAAAAGTATTATTTCTTTAACTAATCAGTAACTGTAAGCACATTCCAGTCTGGTGCACTGCTCCTAGGAATAGGCTTCAAATACTTGTCTCACTTTATTTGAAATCCTTTACTAGGCTTGGAGACTTCAAATCACGCACAAAAAAAGCCCCTTTGCACTCACAGTTATTTGTTTACAGTACAGAGTTTTGGTCTGAACCAGACCAGCTGTCCAGCTGGCCATTAATATTGTTCTACTCTTTGTGCTATCATCTGCTGACCACACAGTTCCCAACCCAATGGGGAAGGGATGGTAGAACCTGTGGTGTCTTGAAAGAGACTAATCCTTTTCCTATAGCTTCTCTCTTTTTTACTCTCTGCTTCTTCTTGTAGGGTTTTGGTATCTTGCAAATCCACTGCTCATTTTCTGAAGTTCTTTGGGATTTCTTTTCTTCGTTTGGAACATTTTGTAACTGATATCAACCCAGTAGCATCACCTCCATGTTTTTGATTCCTTTCTGCTTCCCTAGCCTTCATGGCTTACTGGTCATATGCATGTTATTTCTCACAGACTAAGGTGGGAATTGTGCTGGTTTGAGGCTAATTAGAATATTTTGATAGAGAAAATTACACTATAGGCTGTGAAAGGAAAACATCATGATGTCTACTTCACTCATACGCTTGCTGGAGAATTGTTTGGGAACACTAACCTAAACAATAGATAAGTCAGTCTCTCTCTGGCTCTTGCTGGAACAGCAGCTGCTGGTGGGATCTAGCAGCTTCTGGGCTCTGGCTCCTCTGCTGATTAATCCTCACTAACCACTTTTCTTCTAACCCCCTTGGCCGATCCTCCTAATTTACCTTGCACGTGAGGCAAACCTTGGGGAAAGGTACAGGGGTGGGGAGAAGGTGGAAGGGTGGTTGGGAGCCCCTCCTGGGGTCTCTGATTTCTGGGAGGGGAGTCGTGTTGCTGTATTACCTTTTACTTGTATATTTCTGTAAATATTGTGTATATAGTGTAAATATCTGCTGTACATTGTGCAAAGCTGTAAATATAGCTTCATCATTTAACTTCCAGCCAACTGAGTGCTAGTCTGGGTCATTTTACAAAGTGTGGGGGGTGGGGAACTCCCAAACCTTCACAGGAATCAAAACCTGCAGCCTAGCCTTCATTTCTTTTGGTAAAGCTTGGCCCTGAAGTCACACATGAGCTGGCAGAACTGATGGTAGCTCTTTGACTGGTCGTCACGGAGATCTCTTCCAGCACTGGAAGCACAGGGTATGCTCCATAATGGTGCACCCAAGGCTCTGTAATGGCTCTTTCAAATTCTGCCTATTGATTGCTGTAGCAACAGCATTTCATTCCACAAAATACTGTGGAAACAATCTAGGGTATATACAAAATTAATTTCTAGATTCAAAAGGTAATTTTCAAGTGCTCCTGGAGTCTGCTAGAATAAAAGGAGAGAAATTAAATGGGTGGCAACAGTCGGAACAAAAAGTGTGAGGTTTCTCAAAGCAAACTGCATAACTCCTTCCCAGCAGTTTCTTTTTGCTGCCTGCCTCTCTTATGTTGTTTTTCTGCATGACCAGTAGACCTCTTCATTATTTTCCCCTGCCTGCCATCCCTCATCCTCATTGTCTTAATAAAGATTTTCAGTCCTTAATCCATGGGGAGTCTTTTTCGTTGGCTTTTGTTGTTGTTGTTTGGTGTTCCCCATTTCCCCCACATCTTTTACACCTCTGGTTTCCTACTTTCTTGACTCTGCATCTCACTGAACTCTTTGCGCATCACTGTTGGGTTTTTGTTTTGGTTTGTTTTTTTTCCTCTGATCTCTCAGTGATGCGCAGCAGCCTGAGATGATTTTTTTTTTCCCCTTCTCTTTCATTTCCCTCATCTCCACCCTTTTCTGTTCCACCAGGGTTTGTTGTTTGGGTTCGTTGGTTTTTTGTTCATCAGAGTCCTCTCATGTTTCTGTGTGTCCTGTGAGACTGTGTTCCTGTGGTGGAAGATTTCAGCAGACTCAGTAGTATTTCTTTTGACTTATGTTAGATGATGACCTCTATGCTGTAGGTTTCTTTTTCTTTTTTTTCCCCCTCCCTTTTAAGCATCCTCAGCCATCCCCAGCAATACTGCTTATTGCTACAGATGAAACTATTTCTTTTGAGTAACCTTGGTGTCCTTTCCTCCTTCTCTCTTACAGATGTGGTCTACAGGACACGCACAGAATAATGGGATGTTGTGCACTGCCGCTGGTCCCTGCATTGGATAGTGAGGACCTGAACAAGAAATCAAACCAGGTCAGTAAGCAGAACAAGTTTTGAAGTTCAAAGTGATGACGACTGATGGCTTACACTGAACACTAAATGTTCTCCAGCATTTAATATTCCACAAGCTGTGCCCATTTATGGAGAAAAGATCAAGGAGATTAACACTTTAACTTTCCAGTTGCATATATTTTCTACACCACAAGCTGTCTTTAGCTCCAGATAAAACAAGAAACTTTGACTGTCTTCATTTGGTGCTTGCTCCTGGCACATCTGGGAACATCAATACTCACTGCGTAGTCATAAAAAATGTCTTCGAGTTTTGTTGATCTCAGCATCTTTCTAAGCTATCAGTGTAAGTTAGTGCACCACATTTGTCAATGCAGACTGTTCCCACAGCTTCAGGAAATAAGAGGATTGTTTCTCCAAAACCTCTCAGCCATTGTATCCAAATATTTAATCCATCATTTTAAATGTAGAAATGAGCACATTCCTGTTTTAATCTCTGTTGTATCTACGTTGCTCTGCCCTGACCTTCTCTACATATTACAAATGTAGCAAATTCCCCCAAAGAATCCAAGTGTTAAAAGCAGAAATTCAAATTCATTCATGTCTGCTCAAGGTCAAAGCTAAAGTTTGGTGACAAAAGTTCCACGTCTTCCCTTTCTAAGCCCCCATCTGTCTGCTCTGAGGTGTTAGGAGTATGCAGATGTTGCTATGAATATTGCTAATTATTTACTAGTGTCCAATAAATGTTACTGTCCAGGACCTCAATGGGGCCTACAAGAACACTGGGAGGGGGCATTTTACAAGGACTTGTAGTGATAGAATAGAGTAGAATCACAGAATGGATTGGATTGGAAAGGACCTCAGAGATCATCTACTCTAGGACAGGAGGGAATGAAGCTTGAGGAGGGCAGATTCATAGTGGAGATTAGGAAGAAATTCTTTACAGTGAGGATGGTGAGACACTGGAAAAGGTTGCATAGGGAGGTAGTGGATTTCCCCTCCCTGTAGGTGTTGAGGGCCAGGTTGGATGAGACCTTGAGCAAACTGCTCTAGTGGAAGGTGTCCCTGCCCATGGCAGGGAGTTTGGAACTGGATGATCTTTGAGGTCCTCTCCAACCCAAACCATTCTGTGAATCTATGAAAATGGGTGCTTGCTTACTGCTGCTCTCTTCTCCCTGGTTGATTACTAGTAGCTAACAGAGTTGGAAGGACTATTGACTGCTGTAAAAGTAGAAGAGAAGGCAGCCTGCAGGTTTGGAGACGGTTTTCTGTAGTGAAATGTTTCTTCTTACTGCCTTTTGTTTGAAGGACAGACATATCACTGCTTCAGGTTCAAAGTCTTCAGAGACTGGTGGGCAGTGATGTGTGTAGCCACCCTACTATTATTTCCTTAACTGTAGTTTTAAAAATGGGGTAGTGTGACTGAAATAATTTTGGTCCTAATTTATGATCTTGGGCAGTCCCTTTTCTGTGGGAACAGTAGTTCAGGAGGAGCCCTGAGAAGAGGCTGCTTGTGATTGTTCCCCACTCTGCTATGAAACCCTTCCATATGTCCTGCTGTAAAAATGAGCCTGACACAAATCCACACACACATATCTTGAGTGTTAGCTCTAAGGGTCTTTCAAATGAGTGCTGATGCAGTGGAGTATTACACTTTCCAGTCTCTGTAGTAATGATAATTTTAGGCATGCACCAATCTATATAAAGTATAACTCACTTAGCTTATCTTTTTAAAGACTTTTACACTGCAGTCAACCACCGTGGTCGGTTAAATAGATGCTGGTCACACCACTGTAATGAATTAAATGAGAAAACCATTTCTCCTTCCTTTTGGCTGTAGCAGGCCTGGCACAGATTCTGTTCTGCTGAAGTAATAGAATAGCAGGATCCAAGTCATGTAATTTTCTAAGTGTAGCACTCGTCAGTACATCAGCTAACATGAAAAGCAGAACTAAAGGTTTAGAAATAAGACCCCAAATAGCTAATCATTCTAATTCCTCAGCAAAAGCTGGCTCTTTGATTGAAACATATGGCAATAAAAATCATAGAATCACAGAATGGTTTGGGTTGCAAGGGACTTGAAAGATCCTCTAGTTCCAACTCCCTGTCATGGGCAAAAACATTTTCTGCTGCATTGCTCAAGGTCCCATTCAACCTGGCTTTGACGGAGGACATCCACAACCTCCCTGGGCAACCTGTTCCAGTGTCTCACCACCCTCAATTGAAAATAAAAAGTTAAGCAATTCCATTAAAAAAATGTTTAATCCTTGTGTTCTATCCTTTATATTCAATGGCACATCTCCCTTGTGAGGAAAGGCTGAGAGAGATGGGTCTCTTTAGTCTGGAGAAGAGGAGCCTGAGGGGTGACCTCATTGATGTTTATAAAGATGTGAAGAGCAGTGTCAGGAGAAAAGAGCCAGGCTCTGCTCAGTGAAGTCCAGTGAGAGGACAAGGGGCAATGAGTGCAAGCTGGAGCAGAGGAGGTTCCATGTGAACAGAAGGAAAAACCTTTTCAGTGTGAGGGTACCAGAGCCCTGGAGCAGGCTGCCCAGAGAGGTTGTGGAGTTTCCTTCTCTGGAGACATTCCAAACTCACCTGAATGTTCCTGTGTGACTTACTCTAGGTGATCCTGCTCTGGCAGGTGGTTGGACTGGATGACTTTTCAAGGTGCTTCCCAACCCCTAACATTCTGGGATTCTATCCTTTACTTGAACAAAGGATTGGTTACTGACCTAATTTTCTAGAGAATTTTGTTATTTAACATCTACTGGAAACTCTTAGAGATGTTGCATCCTTGCTAAGGTAAGAAGGAAACGTTGTCTTGGCTTTTAAGGAAGGAAGTTGCAAAGTTATGAAAGACCCTGATGTGGAAGGACAGAAACCTCTTGCCTCTCTTCTCCTTGTTACTGACTCTAGAGCAGTTTTATCCTCAGAGCTACACTATAACACTGAATTAATTTGGAATTTTTTTTCTTATGTTATCTGGGGAGTTAACACTGCAAGACTGTATGTATGTCTGAAAATTACTTGGGACCATTGACCCCTGAGAGGATTTTAGTGCAACTTTTTGCTGTTCAAATACCAACTTTCTGACTTTTACAGCAAAACCACAACTTCTAGATGTTTGCTTTATAGGTATTTAGGAAACTATGAAGAGGTTAAGTCCTGAACAGTGATGTGTGCAGCTTGCACAGGGCTTTTTAATGAAAATAGAATCCTCAAATTGTTTTGGTTGGAAAAGACCTTTAAAATCACTGAGTTCAACCAGTATCTAACTCTACCAAGTTAGGTAGTGCTAAACCATGTCCCTCATAGCACTAGAAAAACATCTCTCTGTTTTTTCAATACCTTCAGGGATGAGATTCAAACACCTCCCTGGGCAGCCTGTTCCAGTCTTTGTGACCCCTTTCAATGAAGAAGTTTTGTCTAATATACAACCTAAACCTCCCTGGGTGCAACTTAAGGCCATTTCCACTTGTTCAATTGCTTGTTACTCCTCTTTCAGGGAGTTGTAGAAAGTGGGAAGGTCTCACATCAGCCTTCTTTTCTCCAGGCTACACAACCCCAGTTCCCTCAGCTGCTCCTCACAAGATGTAATAAGACACAGCAGGATGGTTTCAAAATTAAAAACCTCAGTTTACTGTCAGAGATAAGTTTGGATTGAATTTTCTCACAGTAAAAGACAAGTGCAATGTATTGCACCTAGATTGGGGCAACGGCAACCTCAATAGCCCAGGCTGGGGGATGATGAGATTGAGAGCAGCCTTTTAGAAAAGGACTTGGAGGTGATGAGAAGCTGGACATGAGCCAGCAATGGGCACTCACATCCTAGAAGGCCAATTTTGATCCTGGGCTGCATCAGAAGCAGTGTGGTCAGCAGATGGATCGAGGTGATTCTGCCCCTCTGCTCTGGTGAGACCTCACCTGGAGTACTGTGTCCACCTCTGGAGCCCTCAATGAAGGAAGGACATGGACCTGCTGGAGCAGGTCCAGAGGAGGGCCATGAAAATTATCAGTGGGCTGGAGCACCTCTCCTATAAAAGTAGGCTGAGAGAACTGGGGCTTTTCAGCCTGGAGAAGAGAAGGCTCTGTGGGAAGATCTGAGAGCAGCCTTCCAGGACCTGAAGAGGGCTACAAGAGAGCTGAGGAGGGATTGTTCAGAAGGGCTTGTAGCAATAGGATGAGGGATGGTGGTTTTAAACTGGAGTAGAGCAGATTTAGGTTGGAAATTAGAAAGAAAATCTTTACTATGAGAGTATTGAAATACTGGAACAGGTTGGCTACAGATGTGGTGGTGATCACTGGAGACATTCAAAGTCCATCTCAATGTGGCCCTGAGCAAGCTGATCTAGTAAGAGATGTCCCTGCTGAGTGCAGGGGATTGGGCAAGATGACAGTTGAGAGTCCCTCCCAACCCAATCCATTCTGTGATTCTGTTTTTCTGGTTCCAGCACTGACTTAACTTCATATGAGTCATTCACTTTTCACCTCCACACCACAACTAAGTCCAAAAGCACCTGTCAGTAGGTCACTGCTGGGGTGGTGGAAGGCTGCATGTTGTTCAGTTAGGTTGTGGTGTTTCTCTGTGTAGCTAATGCATGAAGCACCTTGGAGTCAGAGTTTCTTTTGCATAGTGTGGCAAAGAAGGAATAAAGTAGGGTCAGCCAATAGTCCTTCCTAGTATGTCCCTTCTTATCTCCTTGGCTTTAGCCCACTGAGCCAAATCATCTGCAAACCACAAGCCTTACAGTGATACCATCAAAAAAAAATGACCCGCTGCAGGTGCACAAGGATGTAGGAGTACAGATCCTAATCAGTCAGGAGGCAGCCAGAGTTGACATGTGCTGAGAGCATCCCTATATTTTATTGAGCTGTCGTGCCTTGTTGCATACTTAATGAGGACAAGCCCCTCTGTCTGCCCATTTCACGTTACAAATGGTGTTTTACTGGGACTGTCAGCTGCAAATAGCTTGTGGCAATACATCTTCCATGCAGCAAACAAACATCCACAGTGTTTGAGCACACCCATGTTATTGCCACAACTGCAAACAACTAATCAACAGCAATGTATTTACTGTGCCTTAGAGTCATTTGCTCCAGTAATATTTTTCCCATTTTTCAGCCTGTTGACTTGATGGAATATTTGGCATTACTTTGTTGTAATGTTGTTGCTTATCGAGAGGTGTTGCTCATTGGCTTGAGTGGTGGGAGTTCAGCAAGGCCAAGTGCAAAGTCATGCTTATGGGTCAGGGCAATCCCAACCACAAATACAGGTTAGGAGAGAGGTGACTCTAGAGCAGTGCTGAGAAGAAGGGCTTGAGGGTGTCAGTGGATGAAAAACTGAACATGAGCCAGCAGTGTTCACTTGCTTTTTGTATTTGGTGTCTGAATTGTGGGGAAATTGTGTTCCTTGTTTTACTGCCTTCTTGAATTACTCCAAATTGGGGAGCACCTGATGAAACCAGGTTTGCATTGTATGTTTTCTTCACATGTCAGTTACAGCACTGTTGTATAGTGCAGAAGTGTTACTTGCTACTGAGGAATTGTAACTGCATCTCCTGACCAAGCTAGTGGCAAATTGAAAGCTAATAAGGTATATTTTGCATATCAAATTGTGCTCTGGGGACAAGCTAACCTAGGCACTTAACTGCATTGCAACTTCCTGCTCAGTAAAAAAAAAAAAAAAAAGTAATAAATAAAATCATGCCAGCTCATTACATGAAAAAAGAAAATCATCACCTAAAGCAGAAGAAATGCTATGCTGTTTTATGATATGGCAGATCTTAACATTTTTGTTTGAGGGAATATTCCATCATTTGCAGTGGGTTTTGGAATAATGTTAACCTGAAGGCAGAAAAAATACAGAGTATGTTAAAACATATAATTAACATACAGCAGTCAACAGTATATATGACACTGAAGCCATCAGGGTAGTCAGTAAAGGCATCTAAGTGTGAAGCGTGGAAGCTGGACAGCTTCTCTTACAGTCAAACACTGATTCTACCACTTCAATCACCATAGACCTGATGGAACAGGTCCAAAGGAGGGCCAGTCAGGGTGTGCACCTCTGCTGCGAGGACAGGCTGAGGGAGCTGGGGTTGTTCAGCCTGGAGAAGAGAAAGGTCTTCAGAACCTAATGGCAACCTTCCAGTACCTGACGTGGGCTACAAGAAGGCTGCCGCGAGGACTGTTTACAAATGCCTGCAGTGATAGGACAGGGGTCAGTGGTTGGAAATGAGAGAAGAGCAGATTTAGATTGGATATTAGGAACAAGTTCTGCACCATGAGAGTAGTGGAATACTGCAGCAGGTTGCCCAGGGAGGTAGTTGAAGCCCCATCCCTGGAGATACTCAAGGTCAAGCTGGAAAAGACTCTGAGCAACCTGATGAGGGAGGAAGTCACTGTTGATTGCAGGGTGGTTGGACTAGATGACCTTTGGAGGTTACTTGCAATCCAAACCATTCTATGAAAAGAAATAGTAATGTTCACAGACTTCTATTCTCACCTCTTCTAAATGAGGTCTCTTTACCCTCTGTTTTTTGTTGAAACCGTAATTCACAATGTTATTTCATATGGTGATGAGCGGTGTCTGTCCTTCAGGACAGATCTGCCTCAGTACATAGCAACAAGAGGCAGCTTCCCATTTTCATGTTACAGAAATTTGGGAATTAATCTCCATTCATTGCAGAATCCATCCCATGCACTTCAGCCTCGTCACTGATGAAGAAAGGAATATGGCCAACTTCTGCTTCAGTCCAGGAGAGCAAATAGTTACAGGGATAAAGTTCAGTATTTGAAATTAGCAAGTTATGTTTTGCATATGCTTATCTTGAAAATGAACTCATTGTAATTTAAGTATCATTTATATAAATTAGACCCATGTGACATTTCTAATTAGCTGTGCTTTAACAGTGAAATCACGAGTTTTTAAAGTGATAATTGGGCTAGTTGTAGAATTTCCAGGTCTGTGATTTTAAAATGGAATTGCTCTTTGACTCCTGTGAAAGAATGGATTGCTAAGCGAGTGCCTCATAGGAGATCAGCAGTCTAGGATATTATGATTTGAATTAGATTTTCAAAGGAATTTAGAACAAGCAATCTGTCCTCTGATCTTTCTTTGCAGGCTAAAAATACGACTCAGTTGTGCTAAGATAGCTTAAATGGGGGACGCAGTGATTTAATTAACAGCCAGAATAGTAGAATTCCACCTGTGAGGAAAGCAATGCATTAATAGCAGCCTGTATGGATGCTCTAAGAAATCCAAGTTGTTCTCTAATGGAAGGTGTTGTTTAAATCTATAGCTGCCTGTTGCAAATATAGTATGGCATTTATGATCTCAGAACAAGAAATTCATAGAATTACCTGGTTGGAAATGAGTCCAACCATAACCTAGCCTCTCCCTATATACAACTGTTAGACCATGTCCTAAGCTCCTCATCCAAACATTTTTTGAACACTTCCAGGGGTGGGGAACTCCACCACTTCCCTGGGCAGACTGTTCCAGTGTTGGAAAACTCTTTCATTGAAGATTTTTATTCTAATACCCAACGTAAACCTCCACTGGTGCGACTTGAGGCCATTTCTTCTCATCCTGTTGCTCGTCACAAAGGAGAAAACTCTGACTCCCACCTCTCTCCACCCTCCTTTCAGGGGGTTGAAGCAAACCAGAAGGTCTCTCCTCAGTCTGCTTTTCTACAGACTAAACAATTCCAGTTCCCTCAACTGTTCCTCACCAGATCCATTCTCCACAAGTGACATTTGTCAGAGCTTGGTAACACAGTAGACGAGGCCAGTTTGCAGATCATGTGCACCAGTGCAAATGATTTATTGGTGGTTTTGAGAGTTACAAGGAAGTTAATCTCTTTGTGGTTTTGATAGGGTGTTTGGGCTGTATGCTTTGAGTGTTGTGAAAAATAGGTTGTCAAGTGTGAGCCTCGCAGGAGACAAGCAGTTTAGGATATATGTAATGATTCAAACTAGTTTTTGTGAGGAGTTTAGAACAGGCAAACTGTCCTCTGATGGTTTTCTGCACATCAAAAGTATGAGTCAGTTATGCAGGGGAAGTGTGGCTGCCTTGTCAAGAATGTCTGATTAGACCAGGTTTGCTCAGTGTGGGAAGAAAACGACAAGGGAAACGAGAGAAGTGTAGAGAATGATGAGTTTGGAGAAGCAGGGTGGGGCATTCCCACTTCTGATGCAGAAATGGGGATATCTGGGAACGTGGGAGCAGCCATCCTCAGAAGAAGAGAAGATAATTCTTCCTACAAAGAGCAGCTGAGTTTAGGAAGGCACTACTAAAGGGTACCCAGGAGTGCTACAAGTTTGCATGGTTTCAAACAGGAGAAACCCATTGACAAACCCATTGTGCCTAGAAACCATCTAGCTAAGGAAGGCCTTGAACAGAAAACATTTGGATGGTGAAGGAGAGATGAAATTCTGTGCTAATTTCTTCCTCTTGGTATCCAGTTATGGATGCTGTTAAAGACAGAGCAGACTACTAGTTGGACCTTTGATGTTGAATAATTTTAGCTACTCATGAGTATTTCCATATTTTAGAGTAGCTCAAAGTAGTTTAGCTCCTAATTTCCAGTTTTGGCTATTTCTCTGATGGTCAGTGAAATCAATTAAAAGAGACAAATGAGAAGCAAAATCTGAACTTTACTGGAGATCCTGTGAAACAAAGACCATTTCCTTTTTCTTTCCCTATGGTCTCATTATGATTCAAACTTTGAGCTCTGGTTTAATTAATTGTATTTTAATTGCCAGACCAGGAGAAATCTCTCAGTACCTCAATTATAAGTCTGAGGGACCTCCCAGCACAGGTTGAGCAAAAGATTTAGATCAGGAAAAGTAGTTCAGTAAAGCAAACACCCAGGTCTTGATAGGAGCTATCCCCCTTTGAACCTTGATTCCACTTCCTTGATCATTTCAATTGTGTCCTGGTCTCCTGGACTAGCACTGCTTTAGTTTTGGTGAATCTGCAAACTTGGGTAGATAGGATACTTCTACTCCTCTAAAAAATGAAACAAAATAAAATTAAATGTTCGGTACAGGTCACTTCTCATTCAAATATTCCAGCGGCATGTTGGGTTTGACTGTGCTGGATGGACCTCCTAGATGAAGTCAATCTGTGTTTGCTGCCTTTCCTCTTGGAGTTGTTTCTGACAGCACGAGTATGTTGATTTCTTTGTATGCTGCTGATCTCTCTCAGGAGTCACCAAATAATTAATATCAACACCTGTTTAGTATGCAGATACTAGAACTACTGTCCTCAAATTGCCGTTTCGATACAGGAGAAATGAGGCTACAGTTCACCTCCGATCAGATATTCTGCCGAGGCTTGCTTTGATGTGGGTTTTCTGCTTGGTACCTCTGAAAAGGGAGATAGCAGCTGCTTTGGTGCCATCAAGCACTAGCTCTAAGCCTTAAAAGCTGAAGCATGTCCTGTAGCTACTTTTCTTTTTCGCAAAGGAAAAGTAATTATAGATTATTGTAAAACGGGTTCTACTGACTTCTACCATACCTTAGACTCAATAATAGGAAGAAATTCTTTCCAGTGAGGGTGGTGAGACACTTGAACAGGTTACCCAGAGAAGTTGTGGATGCCCCCTCCCTGGAGGTGTTCAGGGCCAGGTTGGATGAGGCCTTGAGCAAGCTGCTCTAGTGGAAGGTCTCCCTGCCCTTGGCAGGAGGGTTGGAACTACATGATCTTTGAGGTCCCTTCCCTCCTAAACCATTCTGTGAATCTATAAAGGGAATATAACAGTGTCTCTTCATAGTGCAGCCATGAGTGTACCTTAGGTACAACACTGCTACATGAGTCTGTATAGCACAATAAAAACCAGTTCAAAATATACTGCAGAAATTTTCAAAAATTTACAATTACAGCTGCAGTCCAGAACTACCCAAGGTTATATTCCAGCAGTCACATAGGGAGAGATGACTGACATCAGCACCTTAATGACTGGAGATGACTATTCCAGTGCTGTGCCTTTTTAAGAGCCTTGGCTTTTTAATATCTAACTCTCTGTGACACTCAAGTCGTTTGTGTGCATGTTCTGCAGAGCAGCATAGGGGAAAGGGACCCCGGGGGGGTCCTCATGGACAGAGGAATGCCCATGAGCCAGCAGTGTGCCCTTGTGGAGTAGGCTGCCCAGAGAGGTTGTAGAGTCTTCTTCTCTGGAGACATTCCAAACCCACCTGAATGTGTTTCTGTGGGACCTACTTTGGGTGATCCAGCTCTGGCAGGGGTGTTGGACTGGATGATCTTTCAAGATGCCTCCCAACCCCTAGCATTTTGTGCTTCTGTGATTCTGCTGGTACTGCTTCATTTGTAAGTACAGGATGCTCTGCAGCAAGTGTAAATAACAAAGCAGAATGAGCATCCCAGTACTGAGATGTTAACAACGAATTCTGGAAGACACTATGTTATCACTTGAGAAAACTTGCTGTCATACAACTACAGGTATCACAACATCTTACATGTGCAGAACGTTTGCTAAAGGATCCCAGAGTCCTCACACGCTTGTGAAACCAAACTTATGCTTTCTTTACTAGTGGATGAAAAAGCTACAACGAGCCTTTCTTGTTTCCCAGCAGCATGGAAGACACTGATGAAACTGCTATGTTTGCTAAACCCCTGCAAGATTCTGCAGCACTCAGTAGGTTTGTTGTGAGATCTTAGGATGAGAAACTGCAGTGTGTCACAGGGGCTGTCAGGACGCTGTCAGGTTGTCTTCAAAACAAATATTAACTCCAAACCCAGCATGGCTTTCATCACAGGCCCCGCATAGCTTTGTTCATGAACATAGCCTGCTTTTGCTTGAAAACATTGAGCTTGGAATTTTTTCTAATGATCTTATTGCAACCTAAGGCTTGTAACATGCCAACGAAGAAACCAGTAATCCCGCTGCCCTCCAACACCTGCCTGACTTGCATAGTCAGGAGGGGTTTTTGGTTAGCAAAGCTTTGCTACGGCAGCTTCCACTGAAACACGAGTTTCATGATAATACTTAGAGATAAATAATGGTAATGAAAGTCCAGCTTGGAAAATGACCTGATTTTTTGCACATTGGGTGGATGGCTCCTCTAAAACACAGAGGAAAAATCTCAAAAGAAAACTCAGAAACCATTTTAAAATATAATCATATAAAGGGTTACAACTGGAGAGCTCATCAGGAGTATCTCAGAATAAACTGCATCTGTTTTTTAGAATGGATTTTAAAAACCCCTCCATCTGAAGACAGTATTTATTTTTTTTTAAGTTTATAGAGAGGATTACTAACTGACTCATCCATAAGCATAGAATGGCTCAGGTTGGAAGGGACCTCGGAGATCATCTACTCCAAACTTCCTGCCATGGGCAGAGATACCTCTCAGCTAGAGTTGGTTGCCCAGAGCTCATCCAACCTAGCCTTGAACAATTCCAGGAAGGGGGGGGGCCTCCATGACCACTCTGGCAAACCTATTCCAGGGTTTCACCACTCTCATACTGAAGAACTTCTTCCTAAAATCCAGTCTAACCCTACCCTCCCTCAGCTTGAAACCATTCCCCTTTGTCCTGTCTCTAGACTCCCATATGAAAAGTCCCTCTCCAACCTTCACTGAGGTACTGGGAGGCAGCTATAAGGGTGCCCTTGGAGTCATGTCTTCTCCAGGATGAACAGCTCAGGTTCCCTCAACCCGTCATCATACCAGAGGTGCTCCAGTCCTTGAATCGTCCTTGTGGCCCTCCTCTGGACTCACTCCAACAGCTCTGTGTTATTATGGGGAGCACCAGAACCAGACACAGTATTTGAAGTGAGGTCTCACAGGATCAGAGGGGCAGAATCATGGGCCCTGCTGGCTGATGAACTTAATGAAGTAGGTTTAAGATTAGAAAGAACTAGGATTTGGTGCATGATTAATAAGATCACATCATCAAATTGTTACAGATGAAAGCCCAAAGGAGCATGGTGCCTGTACCAGCTGCAGTCATAACTTCTTGAGCCACGCTGTTCATTGAAGGGTAGTAATAGAGTTACGGAAAGGATCTGGGGGACATTTGCTCTCAAGGGTTGATACAGTTAGGTTACTGCTACTTGTGTCTGCAGAAACACCTATCTGGAGGACCCAGGACTTACTCTAAGCAAATGATAGAATAGTTTATATTTCGTTGTTACATTATGTATATTTTATGATTTAGATGTGCTTAAGGTCCCTTCCAACCAAACCATTCTATGAATATAGATAGATATAGAGAGAGACATATATCATATATATTCAATTCATCGATTCATAGAATGGTTTGAGTTGGAAGGAACCTTGAAGATCTTTTAGTTCCAACCCCATTGCCATGGGCAGGGACACCTTCCATTAGACCAGGCTGCTCGAGGCCTCATCCAGCCTGAGCTTGAACAGCTCCAGGGAGGAGGCATCTACAACCTGTCTGGGCAACCTATTCCAGTGTCTCAGCACTATTTTTATTATATTATGTGATGTTACCTGTGTTAAAAGATTAACATAATGTATGTCATCTTATCATTGCTCCTAATGCACACAGAAAGTTCCTCTTCAACTTAAGGGAAAAACTTCTGCTTTGAGGGTTCAGGAGTACTGGAACAGGCTGCCCAGAGAGGCTGTAGAGTCTCTTTCTCTGGAGACTTTCAAAACCCACCTTGGCATGTTCTGTGCAAACTCATCTGGGCAAACCTGTGTTAGCAGAAGGGCTGGGTTAAATGATCTCCAGAGGTCACTTCCAACCCCTACTATTCTGTGATTCTGTCAAAATAAACTTAATAACATTTATTTAATCCATTTTATTGTGTTTGGACTCTGCAGTTAGTGAGCTTGCTGAAAAATCTGAACTGTATTTTTTTGTTCTAAGGCTGAATTTACCATTCTTCTTGCTAAGAATAGGGATAATATTTATTATTATTTTTCTACCATTCTAAGAACTCAATACCATCTCCCAAGATGATTTGGGTAGTGGTGCTTCCCTACTTCATAGCCTGACATAAGAAGAGTGGGAAGTAAATACAGAAAGGTTAATGATTTCAAAAACAAGCAGTTTGCTGGGGGATTTTTCTAACAGTGACAGTAAACCAAGACTTGGTGGCAAATATTTCTTTGACTAAGGCAGATGGGGGGAAGGATAAGACATGGCACAGCATTTTTGCTCTAATTGGGTAACCTCCATGGATGAAACTACCCATCAGTGTTTATCAGATAAAACCTTTCTACTGTGTTTTAAAAGCAGATCTCTTGGTATCTGCTGGACTGCTACTTCCAGGTTCCTATCACTAGCCTCCTACCAGATATGTTGTAGCGTATTTGCTTTTTCCTATTTTTCTTAAAGATATTTATAGGCATCTTGAGGGTTCTTTCTCAACTTAACTGCTTGAAAAGAGCATGTAAACAGCTGAAAGGGCACTATGCTTGTTGAGAAAACAACTTGTGTTCATTGTCCTCCTGAAATACAAGAAAGCTTTTCCATTTCTGGAGAACAGGGATAATGTCCAAATGGAGACCAGTGACAAGTGCTATCTGTCAGGAGTCACTGCTGGGACCGATGGTGTTTAATGTCTGAGAGGCAACCTCAGCAAGTTTGTGGATGACACCAAGCTGTGTGATCTGACTGACACATTGAAGGGAAAGGATCCCCCCAGAAGGACTGGGATGAGTTTGAGAAGTAGGTCTAAACCTACATCAGGGAGTTCAACAAGGCCAAGTGCAAAATCCTACAACAGGGTCAGGGCCATCCCAAGCACAAATATAGGCTGGATGAGTAATGGCACAAGAGCAGTCTGGAGGAGGACTTAGGGGTGTCAGCTGGTGTTAAAACTCAACATGAGCCGGCAATGGTCACTGGCAGCCCAGAAGGGCATTGTGTTCAGCAGGACAGGGAGGACATTCTGACCCTCTGCTTTGGTGAGACCACACCTAGAGCACTGCATTCAGTTCTGGTGCCCCAAATACAAGAAGGACATTGAACTGGTGGAGTGGGTCCAGAGTAGGACAACAAGATTATCAGAGGGCTGGAGAACCTCTTCTGTGGGGACAGCCTGGGAGAGTTTGGGCTGTTCAGCCTTGAAAAGAGAAGGCTCTGGTGAGATCTTTGAACAGCATTTCAGTTCATGAAGGGGCCTGGAAAGGAAAGCCAAGAAGGGACTTTTTCACAAAGGCTTGTAGTGACAGGACAAGAGGGAATGGATTGAGGCTTGAGGAGGGCAGATTTAGACTGGATGCAAGGAAGAAATTCTTTCCAGTGATGGTGGTGAGACACTGGAACAGATTGCCTGGGGAGGCTGTGGATGCCCCCTCCGGAGATCATAGAATCATAGAATGGTAAGGTTGGAAGGGACCTCAAGGATCATCTAGTTCCACCCCCCTGCCATAGGCAGGGACACCTCCCACTAGTACAGGTTACTCAAGGCCTCATCCAATCTGGCCTTGAACACATCCAGGGAGGGAGCATCCACAACCTCCCTGGGCAACCTGTTCCAGTGCCTCACCACCCTCACTGTAAAGAACTTCCTCCTAACATCAAGTCTAAATCTCCCCTCTGCCAGTTTAAGCCCATTGCCCCTTGTCCTGTCATTGCAGGACCTTGTAAATAATCCTTCCCCAGCCTTCCTGTAGGCCCCCTTCAGATACTGGAAGGCTACTATCAGGTCCCCTCGAAGCCTTCTCTTCTCCAGGCTGAAGAGCCCCAACTCCCTCAGCCTGTCCTCATAGGAGAGCTGCTCCAGCCCTCTGATCATCTTTGTGGCCCTCCTCTGGACCCGCTCCAACACTTCCATGTCCTTCCTGTGCTGAGGGTTCCAGAACTGCACACAGTACTCCAGGTGGGGTCTGACGAGAGCAGAGTAAAGGGGCAGAATCACCTCCCTTGCCCTGCTGGCCACGCTTCTCTTGATGCAGCCTAGGACTCGGTTGGCTGTCTGGGCTGCATGTGCACACTGCAGGCTCATGTTGAGCTTTTCATCAACCCAGACTCCAAGGTCCTTTTCCTCAGGGCTGCTCTCCAGCCATTCACCACCCAGCCTGTATTTGTGCTTGGGATTGTGCCTACCCAGGTGCAGGACCTTACACTTGGCCTTATTGAATTTCATCAGGTTGGCCTGGGCCCACCTCTCCAGCCTGTCCAGGTCCCTCTGGATGGCATCCCTGCCCTCTAGCAAGTCGACTGTGCCACACAGCTTGGTGTAATCTGCAGACTTGCTGAGGGTGCACTCCATTCCTCTGTCCATGTCACTGACAAAGATGTTAAACAGCACTGGTCCCAGCACTGACCCCTGAGGGACACCACTTGTCACTGGTCTCCAGGTGGACATTGTGCCGTTGATCGCCACTCTCTGGGTTCGACCATCCAGCCAATTCCTTATCCAGCGAGTGGTCCATCCATCAAGTCCATGTTTTTCCAGTTTGGTGACTAGGATGTCATGTGGGACAGAGTCAAATGCCTTAGATGTTCAAGGCCAGTTTGGATGAATCCTTGAGCAAGCTGGCCTCTATGGCAGGAGGATTGGAACTAGATGATCTTGAGGATCCCTTTCAACCCAAACCATTCTATGAAAATCACTGATCCTGTTTGCAAATAATATTTAGATTATCGTTATTTTTCTACCATATTAAGAAGATGGAGAAGATTCTCTGGAGTCAGAGCCATTTTATACACTGTGACTGGAGGACTGTTTTTCTGTCGATGGACTTGGAATTTACTACTGAAAATTAGGGATAGAGATCTCTAGCTAGAATTGTGCTGAAGATCACATCAGGCTCTTTTCCCTTCCGTAGTATCGGCTACATACATCAGCATGTAATGAAGACGCTGTCCTATGTAGATCACAGTGATACAGCAAATGATCTATACATAGAAAATAAAACTTTCCTAATAACCTTTGGGTATGTTAGCATCAGCTGATTTTCTGCTGAGGAGAGCAGAATGTGATTAAAGCAATGGAAAACATTTTATGGAGTGACAGGTGGTCATGAAATTATATTAGTATCTAAAATGGAACCTTTCCTTTCCTGGTCTGAGAATGTCAGAAAGGGAAGAGTTGGAATAGGTCCTCTCCTCCCTTTCCCCATGGGTTGTATTTTATATTAAAAACAGCTGTTAATTCTGTGTCACAAATGATGAAGGATTTAAAGAAGAGTGTCATGACTTGCATTTTCCATCTGGGTGACAGATTTTAAGAAGCCCTCAGTCACTCACAGAACCAGCTTAGTGAACTCCATCAGATGTTTTTCTTCTCTTGTTAACCAAGAATCAACTCCAGGGAGCGTTAAGATCATCATGGTATTTATTTTAAGTGAGTGATTGAGTGATTCCTGAGCTACTCTTCTGGAAAATGAAGCTTTAGAGGTCACCTCTAATTAGAGATCAAAAAAATAACTGCAGATAACTTCATCAAAAATATAAATAACTAATCAGTATCAGTCCACTGGCTTTGTTTTATAATTAGTCCCTCACAAAGGCTCCTTGAAGTCAGATGACAGGCGGGTCTCCTGCCTCCAACTTCACAAACGAACTAAGAGCTTCAAGCTGATGCTCCCTTTGAACTGCTCTCCCAGGATAAATTACTGATGGCCTAAATGTTACATTTACATTTATTATTCTCCATTACCAAGAACATGTGAAGCTGCAAAAGATTAAAGCAGCAATTACTGAAGTTGGAACATTGGAAATCAAGTTCAAACATCAGCTATGGATGTTTAGAAAAACAGGAAAGACAATTACTAGAGGCCAGATTTAACTAAATGAAAGAGAAGATGTTTCCAGGTGGTGGTTTCTGCGTTCATGAATCTTTGAGTGAATCACCAGCATCTTTTGCAGCTGAGTTCGGATGAAGTCTGGGTAAGATCTTGGTGGCCAGAAGGTTAACCTTGAGCACAGGATTTTAACAATCTCAGACTTCAGTGAAATTAACAGATTAGGGGTTGACCTGCTGGAAAGCAGCTCCATGGAGTAGGACATGAAAGTCTTGGTGGACAGTAAGTTCTCTATGGGAAAGCAATATACCTTTGTGGTCAAGAAGGCTAATGGTGTTCTGGGGTGCATTAGGAATGAGTGTGGCCAGCAAGTCGAGAGCTTCTCCTCCCGAGCTACTCTGCCCTGGTGAGGCCACATCTGGACTAAGTTACATGACCGAGTCACAGTGTGGTTAAGCACGTGGTACTGTACACAAGCTCTGTGAAGCAATGGAAAAGTCAAGCTTTATACCTCTCTTTCATGAAAAATAACCAGAACCAAACCAGGAGTGTGACAGCTGCTGTATAAATGCATGGTAAGAGATATCACCTGTCCCACAGGCCTTGTAGTAACGTACTGACAGACAGACAGACAGACAAAAGCAGGAGAAGGAATGGGAAGACATCAAGAAAGTGACCTTGCTCCTGTTGCTCCAGAGGTCAGCCACAGGTCTGTGGGCAGAACACCTCCTGAATTCTCTGAAAATCATCCAGTGATGTAAGTGGACGGTCTTGAGTTTTGCTACTAGAATCATAGAATCATAGAATGGTAAGGTTGGAAGGGACCTCAAGGATCATCTAGTTCCAACCCCCTGCCATAGGCAGGGACACCTCCCACTAGTACAGGTTACTCAAGGCCTCATCCAATCTGGCCTTGAACACATCCAGGGAGGGAGCATCCACAACCTCCCTGGGCAACCTGTTCCAGTGCCTCACCACCCTCACTGTAAAGAACTTCCTCCTAACATCTAGTCTAAATCTCCCTTCTGCCAGTTTAAGCCCATTGGCCCTTGTCCTGTCATTGCAGGACCTTGTAAATAATCCTTCCCCAGCCTTCCTGTAGGCCCCCTTCAGATACTGGAAGGCTACTATCAGGTCCCCTCGAAGCCTTCTCTTCTCCAGGCTGAAGAGCCCCAACTCCCTCAGCCTGTCCTCATAGGAGAGCTGCTCCAGCCCTCTGATCATCTTTGTGGCCCTCCTCTGGACCCGCTCCAACACTTCCATGTCCTTCCTGTGCTGAGGGTTCCAGAACTGCACACAGTACTCCAGGTGGGGTCTGACGAGAGCAGAGTAAAGGGGCAGAATCCCCTCCCTTGCCCTGCTGGCCACGCTTCTCTTGGTGCAGCCTAGGACTCAGTTGGCTGTCTGGGCTGCATGTGCACACTGCAGACTCATGTTGAGCTTTTCATCAACCCAGACTCCAAGGTCCTTTTCCTCAGGGCTGCTCTCCAGCCATTCACCACCCAGCCTGTATTTGTGCTTGGGATTGTGCCTACCCAGGTGCAGGACCTTACACTTGGCCTTATTGAATTTCATCAGGTTGGCCTGGGCCCACCTCTCCAGCCTATCCAGGTCCCTCTGGATGGCATCCCTGCCCTCTAGCAAGTCGACTGTGCCACACAGCTTGGTGTCATCTGCAGACTTGCTGAGGGTGCACTCCATTCCTCTGTCCATGTCACTGACAAACATCTACTAAACATCGAAGGAATCATAGAATGAACCTCTGAGGATGATCTAGTCCAGCTCCTCTGTCAGTGGAGGATCACCCAGAGTGAATTACACAGGAACACATTGGGTCGGTTTTGATTGCCTGCGGAGACAGAGACTCCACAACCTCTCTGGACAAAAGAGAATAATTTGAGTTTGCAGATGACACAAAGCTGGGTGGCTGTCTTGATCAGAGGATAGGGAAGCTTTACAATAGGATCTGTAGAAGTTACATCCATGGGCCAAGACTAATTGTATGAAGTTCAACAAGGTTATGTGTCAGGTCCTGCACCTGGGTCACAGCAACCCCTTGGTAAGCTACAGACTCAGGGATGTGTGGCTGGAAAACTGCAAGGTGGAGAGGCACCTGGGTCTATTGGTTGTCAGTCGACTGAACATAAGTCAACAGTGTGCCCAGGTGGCCAAGAAAGTCAATGGCATCCTGGCTTGTGTTAGAAACACTGTGGCCAGCAGGGACAGGGAACTGATCATCTCCCTGTACTCAGCACTGGTGAGTCCACACCTGGAGTGTTGTGTTCAGTTCTGGGCTTCTCACTACAAGAAGGACATTGAGGTGCAGAGAAAGGTAACAAGGCTGGAGAAGGGCCTGGAGCACATGGCCTGTGAGGGCAGTCTAAGGGAGCTGAAGTTGTTCATTCTGGAGAAGAGGAAGCTGAGGAGACACCTCCTTGCTCTCTACAACTCCCTGAAGGAAGGCTGGAGCAAGGAGGGGGTAACTTCTTCTCCTTGGTGGCAAGTGGCAGGACCAGAGGAAATGGTTCCAAGCTGCATGGGGGGAAATTTAGGTTGAATGTTAGGAAATACCTCTTCACTGAAAGGGTTCTCTAACATTGGAGTGGTCTGCCCAGGACAGTGGTGGAGTCACCATCCCTGGGGTTGAAGTGCTGTATGAACCTGACTCTGTGGGACATGGTTTAGTGTTGACCCTTCACTGCTGGGTCAAAGGCTGATCTTTGAGGTCTCTTCCAACCGGATACATTTTGTGATTGTGAGTATGAGTGTACCGTGGTTTGGGCCAAATTAATTCCTTTGAGTGCTGTGACTTCTCAGCTCAGGCTCTGCTCACTGAGGCACTTTCTGCAGTTCAGGGCAGGTTTGCACAGCCAGGGGCTGCTGCTAGCAGGGAGAACATCCTGGGGAGAATCACTGCCAAGGGCTAGGCTGCAGACCAAGGACACTGCCACATCTTGTGCCCCATACTGGGGTGCAGGAAGTCAAAGGTGGCACATGTGAGGAGGACAGGACAGGTGACCCTCAACCTTCCAACAATGGATTCCATCCCATGGATGTCATCTGCAGCATCAAGTTGAGCGATTGCCATGGTCAAGCCTATTCTTCAATAGTTTGTGTCTGGTTTTCTTCCTTTAATCCCAATCTATGTGTTCTTGAAGCAAGTTCCTAAATTCAGGCTCTGAATCTGGTTCACATCTGCTGCTGAGTCCAGTCTGGGACTTCTGCTGTAGCATCAGTGGTGATAGTAACATTATTGCCTTCAGGTGTTAGCCTCCATATTGGTTTTGTATATATATGTATCTATTTCATGTAATTGTTTTCTTTCCTCACCCATCAGTCTCTCTCTGTTCCCTTTGGGAAGGCAGAGGAATTCATAGAACCTCTGGCACTCACCTGATGGCCAACCCTGACCTGACCCTTGACACCTTGGAGTTAAAGTGACATTGTGCTGAAACAATGAAAAGAAAGTTTGTCGCTGAAGTAATTTTTTTTTCCTCAAAAGGAATGAGGGGCTATCGCTCCACCTCCTGTGCCAACAATAACTGCTGCTGAAGAAACTCAGTCTCCAAAGGGTTGCCAGTGAAGGCCAGAAATAAGAATCTAACAAAGAGAATATATTGCTGTTGAGGGTCATGGCTGCATTGGGCAGAGCGTGGAGATCTGGATGCTCCCAGAAAGAGATAACAGAGTGATTGAACAGAGTATTTCATTTGGTCTCCATTCCAGTTCTAGTAGGTGGGAACTTGAGATTGAGGCTAGCAGTAATGCACTGCAGAAAAGTCTTTTGGGGACTCCTCTATAAATTAGTTTTGAAAGTAGCTCCCCATGTGTGAATGAATCTGTCTGTCTCAGGCTTGTCTGTCTTCTCTTAGTTTCACTTGTACAAGTTGCAGCCTGCTTTATCAAGTTGAACAAATAATAATAGCAGTAAGGTGTCAATTTGGGTTTGTAAATTTGCTGTAACTTTTGAGACATATCTTAATTTTCTAAACAGCTGAAGCCATCCTTTTGTGACTCTCTAGCTGTAAGCATATTTCCTTATTAAAAAATCTCCACCTACTTCTAATGAACTCACTTCAAAACTGCAGTTCCAGGAGGTAATCAAGACATTAGTGTGATAAAATATAATGTACTTAAAGCATCATCTTCAGCAGTCACTTCAGACCCTCCCACTTTATAACAGAATCTTACTTTTCCATCTCTCAGTTCAAGAAATGAGAGTTATGCTCTGTGCATTGAAGAAACAGAATGATGGGAGTCTAACTGTGATTGTGAAGAAACCATTCTGATACTGGTTGTGTGTCACCTTGAAGTTACAGAACAGAAACTCATGGAGTTCAGCAGGAGGAAGCCTGTAGTCCTGCAACTAGGGAGGAATGGCCTTATGCACTAGAACAGGTCAGGACTTCGTCTGCTAGAAGGCAGTTTGCAGACTAGGACCTGGGAGTCCCGGGGGACAAGTTCACCACAAGTCAACAATGTGCTATTGTGTCCAAGAAGACCAGTGGCATTCTGGGGTGCATTAAGAAGAGTGAGTCCAACAGGTCAAGGGAGATTCTCCTTTCCCTCTGCCCTGGTGAGGCCACATCTGGAGGGCTATGCCCAGTTCTGGGCTCTGCACAGAGAGACAGGAAAATACTGGAGAGAGTCCAATGGAGGCTACGAAGATGATTATGGGCCTGGAGCATCTCTGTGAGGAGGAAAACCTGAGAGGCCTGGGGCTGTTTAGCCTGAAGAAGAGCAGCCTGGGAGGGGATCTTCTTAATGCTAATTGACTTGTAGAGGGTGAGGAACAAAAAGATGGTGCTGGACACTTTTCAGTGCCACCCAGTGATAGGATAAGGGAAAACAAGAACAAACTAGAACATAAAAGATTCCATCTGAACATAGGGGAAAACTTCTTTCCTATGAGGGTGTTGGTGCACTAGAAAAGGTTACCCTGAGAAGTTGTGGAGTCTCCTCCTCTGAAGAGACTCCAAATCTTCTTGGACATTGTGATCCTGGGCATTCCATTCTAAATTAATCTGTTCTGGCAGTGGGGGTGGACTACATGATCTACAGAGGTCACTTCCAATCCCTACCATGTTGGGACAGCTCACAGGTTCTTTGCTGCTTGAAGCTGGCCACTAAATTCTGATTTCTTCTGAACTGTATTAAAATGTAATGAAAAGTGAGAAGCATTTGTCCTGCACTCCTGGTTTGGTTCACATACACAATTCAGTATCCTAAGGATGAAAATGTGCCACAATGTTGAAATTGGAAAGGAGCTGGGAGAGATGAGAGTGGTGTGTTTTTAAAGGGTGATTTAAGCTGTTGCCCTGTAACTGTAGATGCTGTTAGAGAAGAGCCTCTGTCTGAGTAGTAAGTTGTGATTTCAGGGTGGCACAGGAACTTTTCTCTGAAATGAGAATATAAAGCTTCAGCAGCAGTGTAGCTGTAGGAACTCAACCGCTCAAGACTGTGCTGCTCAAGGAGTGTGTGTAAGCTAAATAGGTTTAGAAGAGAAGGTATAAATCATTTCAGAAGAAAACCTAGAGGAATAAAGAGAAATGGTTGATATTTGTACTTTTGAACAGTCTCTTCCTTAAATCACCCAAATTCCCCTCTCAGACATGTACTGGAGTTTGTATAAATAGAAGTGCTATCATATCAACAACAAACTACAGGTAATACAAACTGCCTGGCTCCAGAATTAAACAGGCACTTGTCTCTGTTTCTGTTGACCAGTATTTATTTTATTTATCTGCAGAGTGAAACCATTGCATGTAGCTTGGAGAAGAAGGCAGGGTAAGCCCTGCTCAGTTTAAGGAACTGATCCAAAATTAGTAGGGCCACTAGGGCCAAAAAATGTAGCTGGTATTTGGCACTAAGAGTCTTTACAAACTGTTCAGAATGGTATAGGGTAGTGTGACAGCTGCTGGAAATCACTGTTTCCACTACCACCGTCTTTGACAAGTATAGTCTGATTTACACTGAGAGGATCCACTTTTCTGCACCTGGAGTTAGCATAGGAAAGTGAGTTCTTTTGTTCCAGCGTTATACTTCTTTTCAAGGAATGCATCAGAATTTAGACAAATCTGTGGGTCCTGTAGTCTTAGAATTGTAGAATCATTTTGATTGGAAAAGACCTCCTAAGATCATTGAGTCCAACTGTCAGTCCAACACCACCATGACCAGTACACCGAGTTCACATCTATATGGTTTTTTAACACCTCCAGGAGCATTGACTCCACCCCCATGCAGTGCAGCCTGTTCCAGTGCTTGACTACTTTTTCAGTAAAGATTTCTTTCTAATAATCCAGTCTAGTTTTCGAAGAGATTTTATTTCCATGCGAGTGTCAGATTAAGAACTTCCATACCCAAGCCTTAGATCTACACATTTATGTGTTAAAATTTACCATTTTCACAGTTGTGAAGAGGCCAGACACCTGCTTCTTAAAGTTCAGCCAAAGCTTTTAATGAAAAGAAGTCTAGCTATAATCATATTCCATCACTAACTGAACGCAGACTGAAATCACCCTGGGCAAATGATGCAGTGTTCTAAATTATTGAAACTACAGAACATTCTGAGTACAGAGTATCTGGGCTGTATCCAAAGCAGTGTGAGCATCAGGATGGTGGAGGTGATTGTGCCCCTCTGCTCTGCTGAGACCCTACCTGGAGTACTGCAACCAGTTCTGGTGCTTCCAGCACAAGAAGGACATGGAACTGCTGGAGTGAGTCTAGAGGAGGCCATGAAGATGATCAGAGGGCTGGAGAACCTCCTCTGTGGGAGTAGGCTGCAGAAGTTGGGGCTGTTCAGCCTGGAGAGGAGAAGGCTGCATAGAGACCTTAGAGCAGCCTTCCAGTACCTGAAAGTTTCCTACAAGAAGGCCAGGAATGTCACATAAGGTTTTCCAGCTAAAGAGAAGCTACTCGAAGTCCAACTGCTGCAGGACAGGTAGCGTTGCTTATGCTGAGAGTGACTGAAGCAGAACAATGGGAGGATTTCCTTGAGTGCTAACATTATTTTTCATCCTGCTGGCTGTGCCAGCTTCTACAGCTCGTTAAGCACAGGAAAAGACAATATTCAGCAGATGCCTGCAGAGCCACTCAGCAGATGGGATTCTTTCTCCCTAGCCCACGTGCACATTAGGGGAATGTTTCTTGGAAAAAATGGTCAAAAGCTGCCAATTATGCATGTTTTGAACACGAACAGAAACGTTCCTGCAGCAGGGGAGATTGGTTGTGTCACAAATACTCTTCTAAGTATGCACATGGCTTTTCTTTAAAATGTTTAAAAGAAGATAAAAGATTGGACTGAAGTTCAGTGTTGTCATCCCACTAGTTCCCTTCAGAAACCAAAGGCAGCCAGTGCTTATCCACCAAGCAATGAAAGGCACATGACACTGGGACCTTCTAGTCCTGAAATAGGTGCCGCTGGAAGTCACTTCTTCAAAGGTTTGTCTTTAGAAGAGAAGAACCTTGCAACTGCAAAAATTCCTTCTCCTTCTGGGAGTGAAAAAGTACTCTGAAGTGCTGCAAAATGTCCCTCTTGTTGTTCCCATTACCAAAGAGATTTGGGGAGTCTTTTATTCAGTTGGTATATGAGTTAGGCTTATTCTCACTCAAACCGTGGCTGGTCCTTACTGTGCCCTAGACAAATATGCTCTGGCAGTGGGGTTGAACTGGATGATCTCCAGAGGTTCCTTCCAATACCCACCATGCTGGCATTCTATGATACTGTGTAAACCTGGTCAGAGTTACTATTCTTCTAATCAACTCGCCCTGGACCCATGACATTTAGAACTGGTTCTGTACTTCTGGAAGCAGAGCTAAGCTTCCAGTCACAGTTTCTATAGTTAGACTGGAGAAAAGTACTTTAGTTTGAGAACAATGAACAAATACTATCTGTTTGTATTTACTGTGCACAGCTGCATAGCAGAGAGGGTTATAAACTCATTATTTATAGTCTAGCTGTTTAGAATCTAGGCATGGCGGGGATTGGAGGAAACCTCTGGAGATCATCCAGTCCAGCCCCTCTTGCTAAAGCAGAGACACCCACAGCAGCTTGCCCAGGATCACAAAGTCCAGATTGGGTTCGGAATCTCTCCACAACATCTCTAGGCAGCCTGCTCCAGGGCTCTGGCACCCTCAAAATCAAGAATTTTCTCCTGTAGTTTATGATAAATTGATAACAATGCTGGTTTGTTTAGGGAAGAATCAGAAATTTCCTACTTTGCTTTTGATAGAGAAATCTGATTCAACTCTAGTTAGCAGAGTTAGGACTAACATTAGATGTTCACTGTTATCTAATTTAATCTGTGATTCTTATGGTGTCAATGGTAATGAATCTTCCTGGATGTGTTGTATTATATAATACAAAGACAGGTGGGTAACAGATCAGTGCATCCACTCCCCTTCCCCTGGAGCACAGAAGGGGATTCCAGGCAGTTAATCAGAAAGGCCTTTAGCAGGGGCTCTTGGGAGATTCCAAGGAGATATCTGGTGACTGAAAGAGTTTCAAGGTTGAATACAGATGTTTGTTTGGCATTTTGTTGCTGTGTTTAATCCTTTTGCCAAGTACTTCTTCATCATCATCAGACAAATAGTTCAAGATTCTTAAGATCCAGGGCTGGTAGGTGCCATTCCAGAAGCTTGCCGTTGGCTCTGAGTTTTATATGCAAAGCTGAAATCAGCAGTGGCACAATCTGAGAGATATGAAAGCACCACTACACATTCAGATAATAAAACCATGTTCCCTCTTGCTGTGTTAGATGTGATGTGCATAGGTTGGTAAGGAATGGTTGAAGAGATTATTATTTATTATTTTTTGAAAAAAACCTAAGGCTTTAAAGTGGATTAATTATATGAGAGCAAATTATTGCTGGAGGAGAGCAGAGGTACATGTGTTACTGATTAGAGAAATGGGATTTAGGATTGTTTGTTTTATGTTCCTCTTCCTCTGACTTAAGTAAATCCTGTGAGGCTGGACACAGGACTGGGAAAGTTAAATTCCAGGTTGGCTTTTATTCTGTCCTCGCTCTTCCCTTACTGTATGATGTTATCTTTTGTATACTGGGGATGTTAACACTTTGCTGCCTCAAAACATAATGCAGATTTTTCCAGTCTTGTGTGTTAATCCATGCAGAGAGAGCTTTGAGGTCTTTGGTTGAGAATGACACCAGCAGTATAAACTCTCTTTAATTTCACTGCACTTCTTCAAATAGGACACTCTCTTTGGTACCTGATTTTGCTGAATCTGTCAGGGAAGTTCTCACTGACTTCAATAATTTCAAGTGTTTAAACCATGAACGTTCATGCAACAAGGAACATACCATAGATTTTCTATATTGTGTTGTGATTCAAAGCACATTTCCAGCCTCATGAGTAAGTTCATCCTACTTTGCTTATTGTAGGGCTTTAGAGAGAAAAGAAGTTTGCAAGGAAATGAGGATTTCAGTGTGGGGTCTTGGGCACATAAGTTTGCCATATTCAGGTTAGCTGGCTGCTAATTAAAGAAATTAGTCGTAGAGAGTGAGTAATTCTTCCTCCTTTTGAAGTGAGCAAGTAATGCACAGCACATGGCAGTGGCCTCAGGGATTCAGCTGTGGTAGCAGGCAGCTCACTTTATAACTACCAGCCTATGCCTCTTGCTTTTCAAGCAGCCTTCCCATAGATTCAGTAGGAGGCCTACAAGAAAGCCAGGAAAGGACTTTTCATAGGACAAGTGAGAATGGATTGAAGCTTGAGGAGGGCAAATTGAGTGTGAAGGTTTGGGAGTCACCCCCTCCCCCCACACTTGTAAAATGACCCAGACTAGCACTCAGTCGGCTGGAAGTTAAATGATGAAGCTCTATTTACAGCTTTGCACAATGTACAGCAGATATTTACACTGTATACACAATATTTACAGAAATATACAAGTAAAAGGTAATACAGAAACACAACTCCCCTCCCAGAAATCAGAGACCC